>JAAALK010000081.1:58602191-58953373 GCA_019279435.1 Zizania palustris
GCTCGCTGCCCGTGTACCTGAGTCACACGCGGCCCAGACGCAGCAGATCATCTCTCTCTTTTCAGTCCTCTTTGACTATCGTTGACAATGACTCATCACATCTGGAGCCATGAGGCCCACGCTATTCAGCATGGCTCCTCACTCAGTCGAGTCCAGTGGTTGCAAGGTGTTGACTCCGGTGAGAGGACTTCTCAGCCGAGTCCAAAGGAGCCAGTTGCTGACTCTGGTGAAGTGACATCAGATCACCTAGGATCCCGAGCAGTTTAGCGTGATTACCCTTCAGAGCTCATCATAGGTGATCTTACGGAGAGATCTTTACGTTCCTCAGCTGGTTCACTTGCTATGTTTGCTGAGTCTACTTTTGTTGCTAGTTTTGAGCCCCGAGATGTTACTCATGCTCTTTCTGATTCAAATTGGATAAACGCCATGCAAGAAGAGCTTGAAAACTTTGTTCGCAATCGGGTTTGGACACTAGTTGAGCTACCACCTAGATGCAACACCATAGGTACTAAGTGGGTGTTTAAGAACAAACAAGGAGAAGATGGTGTTGTGGTGCGCAACAAAGCTCGATTAGTGGCACAGGGTTTCTGTCAAAAAGAAGGTATTGACTTTGAAGAGACCTTCGCCCCTGTTGCTCGCCTTGAGTCCATTCGTATTCTTTTGGCCTTTGCTGCTTCTAAAGGTTTTAAGCTTCATCAGATGGATGTCAAGAGTGCTTTTCTAAACGGGTATATAGAGGAGGAGGTCTATGTTAAGCAACCCCCCGGTTTTGAGAACCCTAAATTTCCACGACATGTTTACAAGTTGCAGAAGGCTTTATACGGTCTGAAGCAGGCCCCCAGGGCTTGGTATGATCGCCTAAAGCTGTTCTTGTTGAAGAAAGGTTTTGTCATGGGTTCTGTGGACAAGACTCTTTTCTTGCTTAGAGATGGCGCATACTTGTTGGTTGCTCAAATTTATGTGGATGATATTATTTTTGGTGGTTCTACTAATGAGCTTGTATCCAAGTTTTCTGAGCAGATGCATAGTGAGTTTGAGATGAGTCTCATGGGAAAACTCAAGTACTTTTTAGGGCTCCAGATCAAGCAGACCAAGGACGGCATTTTCATCCACCAGGGTAAGTACACATGGGATATGCTAAAGAAATTTGATTTTGGTGGAGAACTTAAGCCACAGATGACACCAATGGGTACATCTGGAGGTCTGGACAAGGACGAAGAATGTGTCAAGGTAAATGAGAGAGAGTATCGAGGGATGATCGGTTCGCTACTATACTTGACTGCGATGAGACCGGATATTCAGTTTGCCGTAGGTGTGTGTGCGCGTTTTCAGTCATCGCCACGCGCATCTCATCGGCAGGCTGTGAAGCGTATTTTCAGGTATCTTACATATGCTCCTAATTTAGGTCTTTATTATTCTGCATCATCGTCTCTTGATTTAGCTGGTTTTTCGGACGCTGATTTTGGTGGGTGCCGGCTGGATCGCAAGTCTACTTCCGGTACTTGCCAGCTTCTTGGTTCGTCACTTGTTTCTTGGTCCTCTAGAAAACAATCTGGAGTTGCGCTTTCTACTACTGAGGCTGAGTATGTAGCTGCTGCTAGCTGCTGTTCTCAGTTAGTTTGGATGATTTCTACTTTGCGGGATTTTGGGTTATTCTTTCCTTCGCGAGTTCCCTTGTTTTGTGATAGCACTAGTGCAATTAGGGTAGGGAAAAGCCCATGTCTTCATTCAAAAACCAAACATATTGATGTGCGCTTTCATTTTCTGAGGGATCAATATGAGGAAGGAGTCATTGATCTTATACATGTTGATACCCATTAGCAGTTGGCTGATATTTTTATTAAACCCCTAGATCAGTCTACTTTTGAGCGTTTACGAGGGGATTTGGGAGTTGTGTATCCTTTTTAGGATACTTTGAGTCAGTTTTTCTTTTCTTCTTTATTTTTTGTTATTGAGTCTTTTTGTGTGCGTTCATATCATGCATAATCATCAATCACACTTTGAGCTTGCTTCTGTTATATGATTAATCTGCCTTACTTTCTCTAGCTAGTATATGCTTTTGATTACCTGTCGATGATCATGTTCTGGTTCAGTTCACATGATATATCTAATACTTGTCATATGCATGGCTTTTATACTTTAAAATTGAAAAACAATCACCATTGCTTCTGGTAACTAGCATGTGTAGGCTGAATGCTTTCGCTATCTTTTACATGCCTTGTAGCTAGATCCTTACTTAGATGCAGATATGCAACTTGGACATCTATATGCTTTAAATATGAAAAATGTGCTATAAAAATGATAAAAAAAATCTAGAAAAATGAAAAATCTATGCATTTTTATGATTATTAGAAAAGATCTAGGTGGGTTTGCTTTGTCGCATTGCATTGTTCTGGACTGCTTACCATAGCACTTTGGTATGAACTAGGACGGTGTAATGTATGCCAAGACCAATGTCTTAAGCTTCTGATGGTCCAGTTCTGGCCTAGGCTTGACTTTGTCGGTTAGCATAAGGTTTGACATGCAAATAACCCCTCGCAGAAATGAAAAAAAAATTAAAAAGATGACAAGTTTGCTGAAGCATTTTGTTTTGGACAATGCTTATCTTGGTAGATATCAGTTAGCTTTTGCATCTCATGCTTTACTTTGCTTGTCAACTAGAAAATATGGTGATGCTTTTGTTTGCAAAAATCAAAAAATGTGTGCTAATGATTCTCTTTAGATATCATTTGTTGCACTGATCATGTCATGTATCTTAGATAGTATATCTTTTTCTAGACCTGTTAGATGTTGTAATTGCAGTTAATCATATCTACGAAGCATGCTTTTTACACTCGACCTACACTTCATCTGCATTCATGACATATTTTGAGGGGGAGCTGTATTTCAGGGGGAGTTTTGTGTTTATGTCTCTTTAGAGTGCATTTAGTCTCACTTGATGAGTCCAATTGTCAACAAGGGGGAGAAATTTTGGAACATTTTTAGCTTTCTCGATTTGCACTTGTTTTTGAGGCTTTATCTTTGGTCATTAGGGTTAAACTTTTTATTTTATCTCTTCTATTTTCTTTTGTTTTTGTTTTCTTGTTTCCACATGTTTTTGCAGGGTCTGGAGATGAGCTGAAAAGGGTGTTGACAATGCACTCATCAAGGGGGAGATTGAGAAACCATGTTGAAGAATATGGTTTTGATATTCCAGATGTGATGAGTGATTGTCAATGAAAGTGAAAGGAAGGGTGAGATGAAGACCTGCCGAGTCTGAGGCGAATGTGACTCAGGTACACGGGCAGTGAGCGACGGTCGGGCAGAGGAGCCGCGGAGTCGGGCTGGCCCAATCTGGGTATATGGCTAGGAGCAGCAGATGATCCACCGGTCTGTTGACTAGGTTTGACTCAGGTACACGAGTAGCGAGCGATTGCCGGGCTGAGGAAGCTGCGGGGTCGGGTCGGCCCAATCCGGGTACCCGGTGCGAAGACGGTGGACGCTTTGTCAGTTTCGTCGTAAAACTGACAATCTATGTTTAATTCGTTTTTAGAATATTAATATTTAATTTTTAAGTTTAGAATATTTTTATTTGAGTTAGGTAATTTTTCTAAGAATATTTTAGTAATTTTCGTAATTTATTTTAGAGTCAGTTTATTTTACCCAAGGGTAAATTAGTCTTTTAATGTATTAGGATTTGCTTATAAATAGGCCCATATCCCCTTGAGGATAGTTGACTGTTTCTAATAGATCAATCTGTAGTCCATTTCCGTTTTCCACCGAAAATACTTCATCGAAATTTTGTTCTTCTCTCGGAATTTTTCCGGCGGCAAGAATTGTTCCGGCGGCAAATTTTTCTGGAGATTCGCTGGGGATCGCACATCGCTGCGAGCGCCCTAGGCGGCGGATCACTGCTTTTTATTTCCTTGGCACACCTATCGAAGCAGAAAGTAGTCCCAGGCTTTTTTCTTCCGGCCTCCACGGCGGCAGACGCGGGCCCACGCTACAACGCAACACATTGCTATGGCACTTCCGGCGGCAAGGCCCTCGGCGTGTCATCCCAGCGGCCTGACGAAGTTTTTCCCGCGCGACGTACAGGCCAAAGCTGAAAATTGCTTTCTGCCGTGACGCACAGCGGCCAGGGCTTCTCCGGCCAGTGCATGACAGCACCAGCTTTTGGCTCTGTGATCTTTTCGCTGGACCCCCCGGCGGATGCAAAGGAAGCAAAGCGCACAGGTAAGCAGTTTTTTAATCTCCTATTTGTTAGCTAGTTAGATTAAATCTGTTAGTTCGTTATTTTTTAATTAGCCCGCAAATAATAATTTCGTAGGTAACATTTTAATTTGTTAAATTTTTAGTCATCCCATATTATTTATTTCAGTATTTTTAATCTGCTTATATAAAAAAGGAAAAAAGTATTTATATTATTAGTCGTATCAATATTTTTATCCTAGATTTACATGAAATATTTTAGATTTATTTCTGAATTAATTTCTGGATGATCCATGTTTTAATTAGTGATTAGTATTTTGCTTTTAGACTGCAATCTGAATATTTTATTAATATATTTAGGCATTTTGCGTACGTTATTAAATAGTTATAGTACCAATTTTACTTACTGCAGTATTCCTTTTAGTTTATCTTTAATATCATTTTAATTAGGACACCAAATTTGCTTTGCAAATATTATTTGTCTGGTTAAGTTTTTTTTTGGGTGGTGGGATTTAAATATAGTTTAGCAAGAAATTTTTAGGCGCCCATTCACCCCCCCTCTGGTCGCTACTTTCGGTCCTACACCTTTCCAGGACCCGTCGCTTGCTTCGGAGCCACCTCCGGTGCTGGAACTGCCTCCTGCACCACAGTCGGCAATGACACCGAAGCTGCCTCAGGCTCCAGGACAACCTCTGTAGCAGGGATCACCTTCGTCGGAGCTGATTCTGTGAAACCCATGGTATATGATATTATTTAAATGATGCAGGTAAAAGAAAGAGAATCTATCTTCAGTCGAGGCTTACCTCTGGCACCTTTTTTCCGGGTGAGCACCGGACTGCTCAGAGGCTCAAACATTTGGCCGAAGTGCTCTTCGGACTTAGGGTTTGAACAGGAGTAACAACTACTGGAGTTTCTTCAGCCACAACAACCATCACTTCATCCGGAGCCGAAACCTCTGTAGCTAAGGCCTTAACCCCTTCGGTCTCGACTCCACCTTGATCCAAAATAGGGACGTCCGTCTGGCCAGATGGAGTGGTTTCAACATCCGTCTGCCTAGGATCACCTTCAACCATCGGGGCCACCTCCGCGCCATCTTGGAAAAAGGCCTCGGTTCCCATCCGAGACTCTTCGTCCTCCACCGCGATAAGAGCTTCGAACTCCTCCGCCATCTGCATGTCCACATCGTCTTCCTCTTCGGATTGCTCTAGTGATGAGATAAGAGATTTTGAAGGAGTAAGTGCCTTCAGTTTGTGGGCCACCTTCTTTGCAGGCATCCTCACTGGTCCCAAAGACCCCGCCTCAGCCTTCCTCTTGTTCAGAGCTTAGTTTGGGGCGGACCAGTCTAGAAAGGTCGGGGGCTCAACTCCGATTACACTCCATACTCGGTTGAACTGCTCCCAAGTCCCCACCAGCTTCATCCTCCGCTCCTTTCCTACGGGTGTAGGGGCTCCGTGTACCTTCTCCTCAACACGGACAATTTGTTCCGTAGTCAAAGTCATGCGTGGGACTGAAAGATAAGCTATCATTCGATTAAGTTAATGAAATAAAATTAATATTTGTGTATGAAACACCTGCGGAATTCGAAGGAATTTCCCGAAGTCCCCCCTCTAGATTCTCTTCGAAGTTGATTGGCCAAGCGGCCATTAGGGGCGGAATGTTAAGCCCGATGAATTCCTCCGCTAAGTCGCGCATGCTCATGCGACGACTCACGGAGCGCAGCAGCCCAAGACAGACCTGGAGTTGGCTCGAATCAGGATGGATCTCTGCCTCCCTCTTGTACATGATCTCCTCTAAGGGCCCCGCCAAGGAACAAGTCAACCCCACCTCCGCATAGAACCAACGGAGGATCCAGTCGGAGTACCACCTGTCATTGATGGCCTTCGCTAGGAATCAATCTTGGAACTCGTCGCGGATTTAGAAATTTATAATCCTGAAGGCAATCAGCATCTTCTCCCTTCCAAGTCTGGTGAATGTCTTTGGCTGGGACGAAGATTTGTGAAGATCAGCGAAGATCTCTGCCCTCTCCGCACACACTTCGGCCCGCATGGCCCACTCAAAAATAGCTAGACGGGCGATTGTGTTGGGGGAGAGTTGAGGGAGAGTTACATGCAACAGGTCTAGTACCTCCTCCAGGAAGTCCACCACTAGGATCCTGAGTCCAGCTTCGAAAAAAGCTTCGAACACTACAACTTCTCCTGCCTGCGGCACTGGGATCACCTCCTTCCCGGGCTGGCGCACCCTCACTCCAGGCCCCATCTTCCCAGCTATCGATGTGGCAATCATCTTCTTCGAGCAAGATGACGCCCCAAGCTATACGATTAGTCTGTATACTTGGCGGATGCCGGACGGAGATCGTGAGGACCGGCCAGACGAGGATTCTCTAAAGGCCCCGCCGCCACAGCCGCCACCATCCCCTGCTGCTGAGCCAAGGTTGAAGTAGGCACGGGGGCTTTGTTGCTGGTCTTCGCCATTAGAGCAAGCAAGGAGACTAAGAATATGCACTCGGGAAGAAGAAAGCAAGTGTGCTGAAGCAGTCGGCAAAGTGTCTAAAATTCACTTTTCCCCTCCTTTTTATAGCACTTAGAATTCCTTGTACTGTACATTACAGAGCAACATTTGGTTTCTCTATTTCGGTTTCGATGCCATCATAACTTGCAGGGTAACCTCATGAAGAGTTGCAACCACTGGAGATCGTGTGACCGTTAGTTTTCTCAGAGAGTAACGACTCTATTTTGAGTCTAATTGCTCTGAAGGCTAACGTCTATTTTGGCTCCGAAAGAAATCTGATTCTAAAGCCACTCCCTTGGACACCTCCGAACAAGATTCGGTTAGGAGATCTTTTACTTCCGAATATTTCTAATAGTTGTGAAGGCTTTCAGGCTTCTTTTTTCCAAATTCTAGGCATGAAATTATTTCTTGCGTATACTGCCTTCTTCAGTACACAGGAAATTCAAAGAGAAGTATTCGAGGGTCTACTGTTGGGGGAAAATATTTCATCCTCCAGAGGTTAAGGAAGCCTCAACATCAATACAATCAGAAGAAACAAAGTCAAAAGCATTGGTCTCCCAAGATCCTAAAAGCATCAACGCTTCGCTATATTCGGAGCTCTCCACAGCGAAGGCCTCCGTTAAGGCCCCGGCGTGACGAAGCCTTCCGGAGCTTCTTTACCCGAAGGGGTACTGCCAGCAAGGACAGAAGAATTATATTCTCACTGATTGGATTAACCTTTTACTCTTTTAACCCTACGAAGAATATTAAACAATATCTTATAAGTCAGTTGTAATTAGAGGGTAAAGGGGTCTTTTCCCTATGTATTTCGTCTATAAATACCCCTCTTTGCTCTATAAAGGGTATCGAATACTCAGATATTCAATACACACTTCGAACTATCTCAAGCTATTATCCTATTGGGAGGCTTGGAATAGTCTTCACAAACAGACACTCCGTTTGTTAATTTTTCTAGTTCTTTAAACCTGTTAGCGTAATCTTTTATGATGATGAGTTTATCAACTTTATACCATAAGATTTGGCAAAATATCTTACTTCTTTAGAGACAAATGAAGCACCCTGATCCATAGTAAGAGTTTGGGGAATACTGAATCTATGTATAGTGTGGTTCAAGATGAAATCAATTATCTCACTGTGAGTCATATTCTTGAGAGCCATCAACATGAACCGATGCCCATTTGAGGAGGGAGGATGAATTTGGCCGATAAAGTCCAAGCCCCAACCTCAGAACGACCATGGTTTGATAATAGGATTATGCAAAGATGTGGGAGCAACCTGAATAATACCAAAGTTTTGACATGCCTCACATCCACTGTAATACCTTAAGCAATCTTCAGTCATAGTCGGCCAATAAAAACCTGCTCTCTTGAGCATCCAACTCATTTTCTGGGCCAACTCATGAGTACCACAAAGTCCTTCATGAACTTCACCCATAGCAAGTTTAGATTAATCGGGATTCAAACTTTTCAAAAGTACTCCATCAATTGTTCGACGACATAACACATCATCAAGCAACACAAATTTAAATGTTTGCCACCAAACTTTTCAATTAACCATTTGGCTAGGATCTCTCAAATATCGAACAATTGGAGCTCTCCAATTAACCTCATGTTCTCTAGAAGCCCTTGGCAAATCCTCAACCGAATCGGCACTCAAAAAAATTATTTTTTCTTTGCCCCCTGAGCCCTGGACCAACCTGGCATAGGTCGGTCAGACTGCTCATAGCAGGCTACTCAAACTAGCCATTGCTAGATGACTAGCATGGGGCGGTCAGACCGATTGGGTGCATGTGGTCGGACCGGCCAAGCAGGGTCGGTCAAACCTATGTAGTATGACTTGCATGCATAATTTCGTCAAGCATCAACTTTTCTCTTGTAAAAAATTTACCCCTTTTGACTTGATAACTAGACGTTTGCTGAGCCAAAACATTTGCTATTGAGTTGGCTTCTCTAGACACGTGAGAGATTTCAAAATCATCGATAGTACCAATTATGTCTACACATTTCTGTAAATAGCTATTTAATAAACCATTGAAGCATTGAGCATCTTTAGCTACTTGTTGCACAACTAATAAAGAATCACCATAGGCATGAACATATTTGACACCCATGGATTCTAAAAGACCAAGTCCTAGCAATAAAGCTTCATACTCAGCTTGATTATTAGTGCAAGGTAATTCTAAACGGGCCAAGGTTTCGAAAATCATGCCGGTAGGTGATATGAGAACCACTCCAACACCTTGGCCATTGTTGCAAGCCAAACCTTCAAAGTAAAGTTTCCATGGCACCACTTCAACTAGAGCTGTGTCGCTACCCCAATTGACATCTACATGGTGATCAACTATAAAGTCTGCGACAATTTAGCTTTTCATAGATTTCAAGGGTTCATAAGCCAAATCATACTCAATTAAAGCATAAGCCAAATCATACTCAATTAAAGCATAAGCCCACTTTCTGATTCTCCCACTCAAAATCTGCTTCTGCAACATGTACTTTATGACATCGGTCAGACAAGTAACAATACATGTGCTAGATAGAAGATAGTGTCAAAGTTTGGTACATGCATAGTAAAGTGATAAACAAAAATGTTCTAAAAATAAGTACCTCGTCTCGGCATCCAACAGGCGGTGACTCAAGAACGCAATTGTTTACACGAAAACATGCCCCCGCACTTGGGTCAGTTCAACGATCCAAAAGTGTGCGGATATTTAGGGACAAGCCTAAGCATAACTCAACACTGACGTTGCGTTCTGGCAACCCTTAACAATGGCAAGGGGGGTGGAGTCGCAAGGTAATCAGATCACACAGAAATAATCCAATTAGCTGAAAGAAATATATTAAATAAAATAAATCAGCAAGCTGAACGAAGCCTGATTGTTTTGAAGGGTACTATGTGAAGGGTATCGCCGAAGGGTACCTTCGGTGTCTGTTGCGAAGGGTCTTGCCGAAGGGTACCTTCAGCGTTCGGACTGATCTGGCCAATTGCAGGCTCCGAACAGATATCAACGCAACAATCAGCTCCGAACAGTGGGGTTCAGCGCGAAGTCTTTAACATGAAGAAATATTCCAACGCGATGCATTGGCATGACTTCGTCTAGCGTGGGGTATAAACGTGGCAAAGCTTGTCTTGATGAAGCCTGCTGTGGAGCATGTTGGCGGGCGGGACTTGGTCAAACTGACAATAGCGTGATGGTTCGGCACGGGTAGTCGAAGCAGTATTTCTGCCAAGGGGTGTTTTGGTAGCCTCCGAAACTAGCTTCCTGGCTTCGGATACCTCCGGCGAAGGGTCTTAGAACGTGGAAACATGCAACAGAACAGAGATCAAGTTCCAATTCAGCCTAGGGACCGAATCTTCTAAGTGTTGCAATAAGGAAACGAAGGTAGCAATCTGTTACGTAGATTAATAGATATTTCAAAGGCGAAGTAACAAGGCGGTAGCAATCTGTTATGTAGATTGTTGGGGGAAAATATTTCATCCTCAAAGCCATTGTTGTAACAGGACAATGGCAGGTGATTGAATCAAAGGCTTCCAGCATATAACTCCGGGAATACCGTGGATCAAGTTCGAAGTATGGAGGCAAACTCTAGTTCGGAGTATATCATCGAACTAGGACTCTTCCGAGAGCTTCTTTGCCAGGTAGGATGGAAGACTTATCTTCTTTCTCATTAGATTAGTCTTTTACCATTTTAGCCCTATTAAGGGTACCGAATAGTTTCCACTATGTCGGTTGTAATAGAGGGGTAAAAAGGTCTTTTCCTTAATGTTTGGGCCTATAAATACCCCCCGTGTTACCCTGTAATCTGGATCGAATACAAGTTATTCAATATACATCTTCGAACTATTTTGAGCTATTATCCTCTCGGAGGCTCGAAAGAGTTTACTTCGCAAACACTTCGTTTGTTAGTTTCTAACTTTCAGAAACCTGTTAGCGTAATCTTTTACGCCAACAGTTGGCGTCGTCCGTGGGGAACCTAGTCCAAAAAACTTCGTTCTCTACCAAATTCTCAAATCATGCCTCCCAAGCGGAGTGCAGGAGGTAGTCCTATTCGGAGGTCTCCTCGGACCTCTGGAGTAAGATCTTCGAACACGGTCAAGGTCGGAGGGCCTTCGACATTTCCTCCACCTCAGACTCCAGAAGGGACTTCCCTTCCTCGAGCATACGGAGTTCCTCCCCCAACTCCATCCATACTTCGGCCAGCTGGAGTCCCTCTTCCACCTCAAGTTCCACTTCGAACTGATGCGTACAGTTCTCAAGACCCGGAAGGTCCATCCGGAGGAGATGAAGATGGTCTTGGTGATATGGCCTCTCAAATGGCCAGTCTCCAAGCTGAAGTAGCAAGGTGGCGGCAAGAAGCCACAGATAGGCTTCGTTCTCAAGCCACCCCAGTCATCCCTGAAGTGCCCGAAGACGACGAACTTCCTTATCTCGAAGCCCCGGAGAACGCTTCCTTCGACACCGAATCTCCGTTGCATCCTGAGTTGCAAAAAGTGCGCTTCGACCCTAAGTTCAAAACTTTGAAGCTTTGCAAATATTCCGGAGACGAAGATCCTGGACAGTTTGCCCGTTCTTATGCATTAGCAATTGAAGCCAACGGGGGAGTGTGAGACACTATGGCCAAATGTTTTCCCCTAGCTCTCGAAGGAGTGGCACTACGGTGGTTCTAGTCTCTGAAGCCAGGATCAATCAGATCATGGGGGGAGTTGAGGAAGAAGTTCGTGAGCAACTTTCAGGGTACCTTCGTACCCCCAATGTCAACAGGAAGCCTTTTCCAGGTGAAGCAGCTCCCTGGAGAGACTTTAAGACAGTATTTCAAGCGCTTCGCTCATATGAAGTCGCAAATTCGAGGGTTAACTACATCTTCCGTAGTTGACGCAGCTCGAGAGGGAGTTATTCATGCGGGCCTCCTTGATAAAATTCATAGGAAAAAGATATCTTCTGTTGCTCAGTTGATGTCTTATTTCAAGGAATATGAGAGGTCAGAAGAGGGGTGGCTTCGTAGAACTGCCGCAACTACGTCAATATTGCAAGAAGTTAAGTTGGAAGTGAAGACTTCAACACAGCCACAAGGGTCTAGCTTCGAAGCTCAGCACGACAGGCGTCGGGGGCAAAAGCATCCTCGTTCAGAAGTTTTGAACATTGCACCCCCGCAGAAGTTTGCCCCAAGGGCTCCGCAGCCTTCAGGAAGCAAGACCAGTGGCTGGAGGCCGCTAGGGAAATCGGCTGGCAAAGCCTAGGCCTTTTTCTGCTGTGTCCATGGTGAGAATCGGAGTCACGCAACTGATGCGTGCCAATTTATACTTGCTTTAAGAGGAGAGTATTTGGAAAGAACTTCGGGTCAAGGCACTACTGACCGAGTTCTGACTGAAGTGCGTCCGGAGCCTGTCCAGGCTGTGGCACGAATAGAGAACTTCGACCCTGCAAGACGGCCTCCGGTGGTCAATGTTATGCCACCTCCAAAGCAAGAAGAGGGACAAGATCGAGGGAAAAGAGTAGTCCTCCCCATCTCCGGAGGAGGGACCCTCGGAAATATGTCGAAGAGGCAGAGAAGAGAATATGTTAGAGAAGTGGGCCATATTGGAACCTCTTCGTCTGCAGCTGCTATGCCCGAATGGTCCCATGCGCCGATATCTTTTTCTACAGATGATGCAGCTGGTATAAAGTTTCCACATGCAGACCCACTCGTTATCACTGCTGACATAGCAGGGACTGAAGTCCGGAGAGTGCTAATCGACGGAGGGAGTTCGACAGATATTATCTTTCTTCAAGCTTTTGATCAACTCTGCATCTCTAGGAAGCATCTTCTCCCAGCAGCCCGTCCTTTACAAGGCTTCGCAGGACCCCCTCTCGATGCCCTTGGCCAAATTGGCCTGGAAGTTACTTTTGGAGAGGGGCTACTGGCCAGGACGGAGGAAGTGATTTTCGATGTTGTGGATGCTCCATATGCATACAATGTCATCTTCGGAAGGGGCATGCTGAATCAATTTGGAGCTGTGGTGCATCATAATTACCTGTGTATGAAGATGCCCACACAGGCGGGAGTGCTCACTGTTTTTGGAGATCAGGCCACTGCGCGAAGAGCGGAGTATGGTCATGGCCCTACTCTTGACCCGAGACAGGTGAACAGCGTGCAAGATAATCCGGAGGATTTCTCTGCTCCTAACGAATCTTCGATGAAATCCTTCCCAAGGCCAGGCCCTGAAGGAGAGGTTGCAACGAAGGTTATTGTCAAAGATGGCAAGGAATATTCATTTCAATTTGGCAAAGACTTGCCTCCAGAAGTCGCTACTTCGTTAGAAAAAGTTGTTGAGGAGAATTTAGATGTCTTTGCTTGGTCTGATGAAGACATCACTAGAGTCAGTCGGGATATTATTGAACACAGTCTACTTGTGAACCTGAAGGCTCGACCTGTTCGGCAAGGACTCCGAAAGATGTCTGTAGAGAGAGCTACCCTTGCCAAAGGCGAAGTAGAAATGCTGCTGAAGGCTGGGATTATCAGAGAAGTGGCTCATACGGAGTGGTTAGCCAACCCAGTCTTCGTTAGGAAGAAATCCTCCGAGAAGTGGCACATGTGTATTGGTTTTACTTCTCTGAATAAAGCATGCCCCCGCGACCCCTACCCCATGCCCCGAATTGACCAATTGGTGGACTCTACTGCCTGTTCGGAGTTATTAAGCTTCCTCGACGCGTACTCCGGCTATCATCAAATCTGGCTAAAGCGCGAAGATGAAATCAAGACAAGCTTTGTAACTCCTTCAGGAGTCTTTTGTTATGTAAGAATGCCCTTTGGCTTAAGAAATGCCGGGGCTACTTTTTCGAGGTTAATTGCTAAGGCCTAGGTCATCAATTAGGTCGCAATGTAGAGTCCTATATTGATGATATTGTAATAAAGAGTGTTTTAAAGCACCAACATAGCCTAGACTTAGTAGAAACATTCAATAGCATCCTGGCATGTGGGATCCGTCTTAACCCCGAAAAATGTATCTTCGGGGCGCAGGCTAGAAAATTGTTAGGGTATCTAGTTTCAAGCAGAGGGATCGAAGCTAGCCCCACTCAGATAACTATGTTGCAAAGGATGGCTCCCCCCGAGAATTTAAAGCAAGTGCAAAAGCTGACTGGTCGTCTTGCAGCACTTAGCAGGTTTTTGGCAAGGTCTGCGGAGAGAAGCTTGCCCATTTTCAAAGCACTGAAAGGGTCCGAAGATTTTGCATGGACAACAGAGTGTCAAAAGAGCTTCGAAGATATTAAGAATTATCTCAGTAACCTCGCTACACTCACGGTGCCTATTGCGGACGAAATCCTACTCCTCTACCTTGCAACTACTGGCTCTGCTGTCAGTGCAGTCCTTGTCAGAGAGGTTGATTTCAACGGGAAGTTGGTTCAGAATCCAGTTTATTTTGTGTTCGAAGCATTGTCTGGAGCAAAAACAAGATATTCCGAGCTTGAAAATTCACTTATGCTCTGATAATGGCTTCGATGAAGTTAAGACATTATTTCTTGGCACATAATGTAATTGTACCAACTTCATATCCTTTGGGAGATATGCTCCGAAGTAAGGATTCTACAGGAAGAATTGGGAAGTGGGTCGTTGTCCTTTGTGGCAAGAACAACAATTAAGTCACAAGTGTTGGCGGACTTCGTGGTAGAATGGACTCCCCCTGCAGCATGGGCTCCGGAGAAGCCAAGTGAAGGGATTTGGACTATTTACTCTTATGGAGCTTTCCAAGCATCTGGAGCAGGTGTCGGAGCCGTGATAATTTCGCCTTCAGGGCAAAAGGCAATGTACTCCGCAAGACTCAACTTTAAGTCTACCAATAATACAGCGGAGTATGAAGGAATTTTATTGGGACTCCGAAAGGCACGTGCTCTAGGGGCTACAAGAGTTGTTATTAAGACAGATTCTCAGATTGTAGCAGGGCACGTAGACAAGAGCTTTCAAGTTCGGCATCCACAGCTTGCAAAATACTTGGAAGAAATCCGTAAGATTGAAGCAGCATTCAAAGGGATTTTCATTCGAAGTATACCTAGAGCATAAAATGTGCAAGCTGACATCTTAGCAAAAGCTGCAGCAGGAGCTATGGACATACAAGAAGAAGCTTTTTACGAAGAACTCAGTACACCTTCGGTGCCACAAATCCCTGCTACGGAAGTCCTTTGCATTCCAAGTATAGATTGGCGAAGTTCAATTATGGAATTATTGCAAGGAGAAGCAAGTATGTCTAAAGGGCCACAACTTTCGAGGTTGAAACTCAGAATTCGGAGTTATCATATAATCAACGGTATTTTGTACAAGGCCGGAGTATGTTCCCCTTTGCTCCGATGTATATCTCAAGCCGAAGGTAAAGAAATTCTTCGAGAAATTCATGAAGGACTCTGCGGTAGCCATTTAGCCCCTCGAGCTTTGGTAGGAAAGACACTTCGCCAGGGGCTTTATTGGCCTACAATAGTAGCTGATGCGGAGAGCTTAGTCTGCACTTGCCAAGGATGTCAATGGATGGGACGAAGAAGTCATCGCCCACCAACAACTCTCCAAGTCATTGCTCCAGTATGGCCCATGGCCAGATGGGGCATGGATCTTATTGGCCCGTTCCCAGTAGCAAAAGGAAATTTGAAGTTTGCAGTGGTAGCAATCGAATACTTTTCAAAGTGGGTCGAAGCAGAGCCCCTAACATCTATCACTTCGAATAATGTACAAAAATTTTTCTGGAAGAATATTATATGCCAGTTCGGAGTGCCTCGGCAGCTGACAGTTGACAATGGAACATAGTTCGATGCAGAACCCTTCAGGAAATTCTGTGAAGACCTAGGCATCCAATTATGTTTTGCTGCAGTAAGGCATCCTCAGTCTAATGGAGCTATTTAAAGAGCCAATGGTAATATCTTATCAGGGTTGAATCGAAGAATAGTTGGATTGGCAAAAGGACTGTGGACTGAAGAGCTCCCGAAAATCATGTGGTCCATTCAGACAACTCAGACAAGGTCTACTGGTTTCACTCCTTTCAGACTATTATTCGGAGACGAGGCTATGACACCAACGGAGCTTAAAGGAGGATCCCTTCGCAGCACCGAACCGGAAATAGAAGCAGAAAGACAAACTTCGCTTGATTTAACAGAAGAGACAAGACTTCGAGCTGTTGCCAATTTGTCAAAGTATCAGCAGCAGACAAAGACTTGGTTCGACCCGAAGGTCAAGATTAATGAACTTAGACTGGGTCATCTCATTTTGCGAAGTATTATAGCGCCAGGGAAACTAGGAAATAAGTGGGAAGGTCCATACATAATTGTTCGCTCAGGGCTTCCTGGTTCTTTTAAGTTAGCTAATTTGGAAGGTGAAGAGTTAACGCATACATGGCATGCGGAGCACCTAAAGTGATATTTTGCATAGGGGCTCCTTGTAATCATTTGTAAACACATTCCGAATCAATAAAGCTTATGGTTCAGATAATGCCTACCCCCATATACTTCCCACTTCTAGTGGACGCACTAGAATAGCGAAGTTGACTGGGAGGGAAGTGTCATTAATTTGAATCATATTTTTCGGACTTCAGACCACTGGTCCGAAGCTTCTGACAAGGTGGGAAAGTCAATGAAAAAACGGATTCCAAGTCACCGGCTTGAAAGCATCCGTAAAAAGTGTCCAAGGAGACCAAATAATGCGGATTCCAAGTTTCGGCTTGAAAGCATCCATAAAAAGAGTCTAAGGAGACCACTGCGAATTCCAAACCACCAGTTTGATAGTATTCGCAAAAAGAGTCGAAGGAGGCCAAAACAAAACAGAGTTTGAGCTGATGAGCTTCGAATATCTATGAAAAAAATCCAAAGTGACCAATCATTTGGGACACTAAAGTGTCCGGAAAGTTGTCCAAAGTGATTTCTTTCAAAACACAAGGTACTAAGTTACCAATCTTCAGACTCCAAGTAGTCGAAGACATTTTATAAGATTTTAATCAATCTTTAAATTGCTGAGGGGCTCCGAGCCCCCAAAATTGTACTCCTAAGTTTTTCTTTGCGCCTAACCATCTTTGAGTATAGTTCGAAGTTGCTTACGCCCAAAGAGGGGCTGGGAAATAGGGAGACAATTTTAAATCAATATTTATTATTCGAACAAATTATGATTACATCATGAAAAATTGGTATCTATACCGAGAAGGAATCGAAGACCCCTTCGATCTCTAGAGCTAAGGTTGGAACGACTAGTTCCAGAGCCGGGAGTTCTAACAACTTTACGTTTAACTCTCCTACCTCCCTTTGAAGCTCTAAATTCTTTCTGTTCTTGTTGAAGCTCGGCCCAAGTTCGTAGTCGTTCGGGGCTCCTTTCCCAGCTTCCAAGTTCTTCAGGCTTTTTACCCTGAGCTTCATCTTCGTCTTCGGACCATGCAATGTCTTCGGAATATGAAGCTTCCAAGTTAACTTCTTTTTCTTCCTCTTTAATATAAGATAGTATATCTTTGCTTACTTCGGGCGTAATTGCACCGGAGCTATCTCGAGGAACTAAAAATCGAGGTCGCTTGTGAAGTTTTAAAAGATCGAAGGTAGCCCATAGTAGGCGGAGTTCTTCGTTAACGTTTAACACTTCGACTTCTTCCATATGAGGTGAAGCCTAAAAACACGATAAGCAAATTTTCATTCATAAATGTACAAAAAGCATGATTCTATACATAGTCAGGATCCTAAGGCAAATCTAGACCTGCGGGTTTTGCGGAGGCTGGCTGCTCGAGGCTTGTGACCGAGCTTTCTTCTGGCGTTGTCCTTCGTCAATCCAAGCCTTGATCATAGTGCGACCTTCGGCTCTCCATGAAGCTTGGAAGGCTTGCCAAGCAACGGACACATCTTCGGAAGGAGTAAGAAGACGACTGTCGTGAAAAGTAATGGGAGCCGCCTCTGCGTTCGGAGTTATCGATATTCCCAGGTCTTCGTAGTAACGAAGTATGCCGATAGCAGCCACTTGTTCGGAGATTTCTCCGTACCAAATGCCTGCCATCTTCATTCTCTTCGCAGCTCCTTGGATCATTTTTAGCCACCGAAGCAACGAGGCATTGTCATTCGAAGGAAGTGTCCCATTAGTACCGAAGTACTCTAGAACACCTAGGAGTTGGTTCATGACCTCCGCAGCTACCTTCTCTGACTTCAGCTTGTCTTCAAGTAAAGCGTCCTTCGCCGAAGTCAACTCTTCCATCACACCGGAGAGCCTAGCTGCCTCCGTAGCTAAAGAATTTTTCTGGTTAAGTAGGTAGCTAGCCTCCTCTGCAGTTTTGGCTTTTTCCTCCTGGAGCTTGACAAGTTCAGCCCCCGCCATAGCATGCTCCGCCCACATTTTTCTATTTCCGCCCGAAGCACAATTTGTGCTGCTTTGAGCTCCTTATTCGCAGTTTCCAAGCTTTGCCTGGCCCTCCGCTCTGCTGAGACCATGTTGTCTAAATGGGAAATTCGACCTTCGGAAATGTTAAGATTTCTCTGAAGAGTAGTGATTTCCTCTCGAAGGCGAAGGCTTCCACGTTCGTTTGAAACGTTCGCAGCTCGGGCCAAAACTATTTGCTGCAAAGAGAAAAAACCAAGGTGAGAAATTATTTGTATATGAGATTAATTTTGTTTTGCAGATACTTCATACCTGGTATGCTGCACGCTACATGGCGGCGTTGAGCTCCGAACCCTCAGCTTCGCTCAGGATGGCTACCAAGTCTGTCTCCCCGACTTCGCGGCTAGCTCGATCCAAAGGCTCGAGCAAAGTCTGAAGTCCGGTTCTTCGCTCCAAGAAAGGAGCTAGAAGAGGGAGCATAGACAAGGCCCTCTGGTCGTCTTCGTTCGGCGAGGGGTCAGAGCGCTGGGTCGTATCTTCTGAAACTTCGGCAGACTGGCCCTCCTTTGTAGATTGGCTTCCGTCTGTCGATTCAGACGGAGTTAATCCTGAGCTCAGAGCATGGAGAGGGTCCACCTTGCCTTTACCTTTTCCAGGTCCCATTTGGGTGACTTCTGGAATTGGCTCCTGATTTGCCGAAGTCCCAGGAATTGTATCTTCGGGACGGACCTCTTCCATAAGAGCAGATCCTGTTGAGGCAAAGGTATTATACATTGTATAATTTTGCAGGAAAAAAGAACAAAGGAATTATGTGAAGTTTACCTCCGAAGTCTTGTCGACGGGTGAGCATTGGACTACTTGGCGGGTCAAAAGCTACCCCAAAGTCTTCGTTGGAGTCAGAATTCACGACTAAAGCTTCGACTGTTAGAACATCTTCGGGAGCTACAGTCATTGCTTCACTCGGAATTGAAGTTGATTCTGCAGCAACTTCGGCTCCACCTTCGTTCGTCGGGGCTTCATCTCGTGATAAGTTTTCTTGAGCAGCCGAAGTCCCAACTTGCCCAAGGTTGCTTGGAAACTCCGGCGCGCTCGCAGCATCACCAATGCTTGCATCTGCTTGGGCTCCATCTTTGTCAATCAGGTCAACAAGCATTCTACCTTCATCCTCCGAGGAATCGTAGACCGAAGCTATTGGGCTTGAAGGCGCTGCAGTTTTTGGCTTTCGGGCTACCTTCTTTGATGGAGTCTTGGCAGAGGTCGAGGCTCCAACTTCGGCTTTCCTTTTCTTAGGCCCTTGTTCCGAAGGCACCCAATCGAAAAGAGGAGGGGGAACAACTTCGAGTAGCCCCCATACTCGGTTGGACCGTTCCCAAGTACCTACTAACTTAATCCTCCATTCTTTCTCGACCGGAGTCGGGACTCCCAGAATTTTCTCTGAAGCCCGCACAATTTGCTCTGAAGTCATAGGAGCTAGAGAGGCTGAAAGATAAGTTGATGTTGGTTATTTCTTCAAATAAATATATATGAAACATGTTGTTTTCAAAGTTACCTGCAGGGCTCGAGCTCAAAGAAATCTTTCGAAGGCCACCTTCTGTATCTTCCTCGAAGGTGATTGGCCAGTTGGCCATCAGAGGGGGATCTGAAGTCCGATGAACTCGTCTGCCAGATCCCTCATGCTCAAGCGATGGCTAATCCGCTGAAGTAGGCTAAGGCGAGCTTCAAGCTGGCCTAGATCCGGATGGACAAGAGCTTCTCTCTGGAAGTTTATGTCCAGTAGAGGTCCAGCTAAGCGGCTTCCCGCTCCAACTTCAGCGTAAAACCATCGGAGGATCCAATCCGTATACCATCTGGCATTGATGGCCTTAGCTGGAAATCGAAGAGCATATTCGTCTCGGAGCCGGAAGTTAATACTCCCGAAGGCCACCACCATCTTTTCACCTCCGGGGCCTACAAAGGTCTTGGGTTGGCAAGAAGCCCGGTGTAGGGATGCGAAGACTTCTGCTCTTCCTTCGCAGCCTTCAGCTCGCAACGCCCACTCGAAGATGGAAAGGCATGCTATCGCGTTCGGAGAGAGTTGAGGGAGAGTAACATGGAATAAATCCAGTACCTCGGCCAGGAAGTCGACAGCCGGGAGCCCTAATCCAGCTTCGAAAAAGGCTTCGAAGACAACCACTTCTCCGGGCCTTGGCGAAGGAATAACTTCTTTTCCAGGTTTGCGAATCACAATCTCTGAACTAATCTTCCCTTCTATCGCTGTCGTGAGCGACTCACTCTTGCAAGTTGAAGGTCCTAGTTGGTAAGACTGATCCGCATACTTCGATGACGCTGGAAGGAGATCTTGAGGATCATCGCGTTGGGGATTTCTTCCTGGCGCCGCCATTGCTGCTACTGTTGTTGTCAGAGTCGCCGTCGCCGATGTCGCCGCCGCCGCTGTAGCTGCAGCCTGCTACCGAGCCAAGGCTGAAGCCACCCCAGGAACCTTGAAACTGGTCTTCGCCATGGATTTGCTCTGGTTGCTCAAAGAAGAAATGGAGGCTAGGGCTTGTCTACTGGTTTGTTTGCACGAAAGCGGTGAGAAAGTATTTGGGAAGGATCTGGGTCCCTTATTTATAGCCCAGGCCACAATTTTTACCGTTTGGTGTTCTGCCGTTTCACATTCCTGACTGTTATCTCTCTGCGAACTTAACGCATTCCCTTAATTTCCATTGAGGAAAAAGCCAACGGCTATTTCTTCTAAGCCTAAAAAAGCTTTCAGACTTTTTAAGTCAGTTCTAAAAAATAGTTCGAACATAATTTTCTTATAAGTTGATTCGAAGTTTCGAATCTCCGCATATTTCGAAGGCTGATTAAAACTGTTAGTCTTTGCGCATGATTATTTCTCTTGTGTATACTACTCTCCTAACATCACAGGTCTAGCGGATAAGCGTATTCGAGGGGCTACTGTTGGGGGAAAATATTTCATCCTCGGAGCCATTGTTGTAACAGGACAAAGGCAGGTGATTGAATCAAAGGCTTCCAGCATATAACTCTGGGAATACCGTGGATCAAGTTCGAAGTATGGAGGCGAACTCTAGTTCGGAGTATATCTTCGAACTAGGACTCTTCCGAGAGCTTCTTTGCCAGCTAGGATGGAAGACTTATCTTCTTTCTCATTAGATTAGTCTTTTACCATTTTAGCCCTATTAAGGGTACCGAATAGTTTCCACTATGTCGGTTGTAATAGAGGGGTAAAAAGGTCTTTTCCTTAATGTTTGGGCCTATAAATACCCCCCCGTGTTACCCTGTAATCTGGATCGAATACAAGTTATGCAATATACATCTTCAAACTATTTTGAGCTATATCCTCTCGGAGGCTTGAAATAGTTTACTTCGCAAACACTTCGTTTGTTAGTTTCTACCTTTCAGAAACCTGTTAGCGTAATCTTTTACGCCAACATAGATTAATGGGTACTTCACGAGAGAAGTAACAAGTATTACCACTGAGAAACCAAGGGTGGTTTCGGTGTATGTGATGAGTGATTGACAGGCTTTTACCCTCTGTTCGAAGGGTACCTCCGGAGGGGCTTCGGAGGTGGTACCTCCGAAGGGTGTTCGGAGGTGTGTCACCGGAGTGTGTTCGGTGTTTGCTTGCTGCAGCTGTGCAGCGGAGTGTACCTGTCGGAGGGGTCCGACAGTACGCGATGACTGGGTTCGTACCGATGGCTTCGGTACTTTGGGCGGTACACCGGAGTGTGTGCCGGAGGTTGCTAACCCGGAGAGGTCTCCGGAGTACTGGATACACTTGTTTGCTTGTCGGTGGTGCGCAGGGACTTCGGAGGCGACGGACAGGGTTCGAGCCAGGTGAACTTGGGTCAAGCGGGTGGTTTGATGCCAAGGGAGCGGGGAGCTCCGTCACGGTGGCTGCGAAGGTGGTCCGGGTCGGTCCTCGGGTCGAGGCGTGCCAGGTGAAGGCAGAGAGTGCGGAGCGTGGCTTCGGCTGAAGGTACTCCGAGACAAAGTCCTCGGAGGTGAGGCACTTCGAAGGTACTCCGAATGGAGTAACTTCGGAGTTGGTGGAAC
Source organism: Zizania palustris (assembly GCA_019279435.1). Lineage (NCBI taxonomy): Eukaryota > Viridiplantae > Streptophyta > Magnoliopsida > Poales > Poaceae > Zizania > Zizania palustris. The sequence continues at coordinate 58,624,244 of JAAALK010000081.1, forward strand.
AAGTCCTCTGCGGAGGCAAGGTGTTCGAAGTGTGCTCCGGAGGGAGACACTCGAAGGTGGCCCGACGAAGGTCTCAGAAGTCGAGGCGCATCGAAGGCATGGTCCGGGTGAGGCTCGTCGAGGAGTGTGCTCGGAGTGAGACACTGCGACGAAGTGCTCATGGAATGCTTCATGCGGAGGCCTTGGACGAAGGAGGGACTTCGAAGGGTGGTACTCCGAAGATGGGGCTTCGGAGTGTGAAGGACTTCGGAGCGAGGCTAGCTCCGGAGTGAGGATGACTTGAGGTGCTTCGGCCATGCATGGCTTCGGTACACGGACGGACGGTGTTCGAGCTCGGAGTAGCTGCGAAGCCGTGGTGATCCACTCCGGAGGTGGTGGTGCGAAGGCCCAAGGGCTTTGACGGCTTCGGCTCAAAACCGTCACTGTATCGAAGGTCTTCTTCGGCGGAGCGAAGGCCAACAGGCTGCAGGCTTCTCGCCGAAGCTTCCGCACCCCTCGCGTGCGAAGGGAGGTTCCAGAAGTCAACACTGTAAAGGCTGACACTGTCTGTTCTGAAAAAGGCTGACACTGTCCCCTCTGCAGCTGACAGAGAAGCCTCCAAAATAAAGGTGGACTACCTTTTGTACCCCTTAGTTCTGTAGAGACAAAATGGATGTAAACCCTAGGGGTAAAGTAGTCACTTCCTTAGGATGAAGCCGTGGGCTATAAATATGGGGGCTCGGTAGGTAACATTTAACACTTTGAGCATTTACTGTTGAGCTCCTGTAGCCACACTTCGATTGAATACATCCTGAGTTCATTTTCAGTGTTCCTTGTTCAAGCGGCGAAGCCCTGTTTGTCTTGTGCTTTTTGCTTGAGCTCGATCTACATACTTCGCTAGTTTAGTGCACCGAAGCCTGTTGAGGCGAAGGTTGTTTTTCGTGCGAGGTGTGTTTTGTCAGTGTGCTGTCGCTCTGTGTAACACGAGGCAAGACCTCGTTGCTTACTAGCGAAGCCCTGTTCTTTTCCCGTAGTGCTTCTTGTGTCGAAGCCCTTAGCATAGTTCTTTTGCGTGTGCGTGTAGACCTTCGGGTACGAAGCCCAGCACCCGTTGCTGTTGCCAAGTACTTGGTCGAAGTCCTCAGAGGGCTGTCCACTCTTGCGAAGGGTGAAGTGCGAAGTTTGCTCAAAGCACCCTGTGTGCGGAGCCTGCACTGACTTAGCAGAGTTGGTTTTCGAGGGTTGTAAGTGGAGCGAAGTCTTCTTGGCTTCGAACTTTTGCCACTCCGAAGCCTGTGTTCGAAGGTGTCGAAGTACCTCCGAACCAGACCTTCGAAGGTTGTGTTCGAAGCCTGTTCCGCAGAAGACTGAACAGAACCGAAGGCTAATTTTTAGCCCGAAATTTTAAAAGCTCCCATTCACCCCCCCTCTGGTCGCCGTTTCCGGTCCAACAATTGGTATCAGAGCAGGTTAAGATCACCAGTTGACCTTAACCGGTTTTGTGATCTGTTGGCGACATGGATAGAGGCAGTAAAATTCCTCTGTTCGATGGGACAGATTTTGCATACTGGAAGGTGCGCATGGAGGCTTACTTGTTAAGCCAAGGAAATGCAATTTGGGAGATTGTGGACTCACAATACTCCATCCCTGATACCCGCACCACTCAAACCGAAAAAGATCAATATATTGCCAACTCGAAGGCAAGGAACATACTGTTCATTGGTTTGAGTCGGAGTGAGTTTGATAGGGTGCAGCACCTTAGGACTGCTAGGGAAATTTGGACAACGCTCACTATTTATCATGAGGGCTCTACTCAGATTAAGGCCAGGCGCCAAAGCACCTACAACCAACAGTATCAGCTGTTTGTGCAGGCACCTGGTGAATCTATAGATGCCATGTTTTCGCGCTTTGATGCTATAGTGAGTAACTTGCGATCCAACGGGACGCTTGCTTACAGTGATCACGATAGGGCTATCAAGCTTCTCTATGCTCTTGATCGTAGCATATGGGAAGTGAAGATATCCAGCATTGAGGAGTCCACAGGCTATGACACTCTAACCTGTGATGAACTCTTTAGCAAGCTGAAGTCCACAGAGATTGCCAAGGCATCTCTTGCAGTGCACAGAAGCTCTTTGCCACAGCCATTGGCATTGGTTTCTAGCACTAGCCGTGGCACCACTGCAGAACCAAGCACATCAGGCACTTGTGTTTTTGCAGATGGCTTTGCTTTGTCCTCCCTGGTCTCCGTCACAAAGGAGCAGGTGGACACTCTAGCTGATGACGAGCTTGCTCTCATTGCCCGGAGGTTCACCCGCTTTCATCATGAGAGACGGGATCAGAGGAGAAGTGGTTTTAGTGGCTGTTATGAATGTGGCGACACCTCTCACATTAAGGCCAATTGCCCCAAGGTCAAAAAGAGAGATGAGAGTGACCGCCCCAAATTCCACAAAAAGGAGAGGAAGCCCTTTGTGAAGGGCAAGCGCGGCAAGATGGCTAAGAAAGTAGCCAAGGCCGCTTCCAGAGCTTTTGTTGCTGCTCTCAGCGACATCGACACTTCCTCAACTGAGGAGTCGAGCTCTGAGGAGGAGGAGTCCCCAAGAAAGGAGGACAAGAAGGACAAGAAGGGACGTGACTTCACCGGCCTTTGCTTCATGGCCGACAGCGATCACAGCGGCGATGAGCTTGACTCATCTGAGGTAAACCTATCATCTGACCAGCTTCTAATCAAATTAGATGAGCTGAATGAAGTTGTGCTAGGTCAGGATAGATTGCTTGTGCAAGCCGCTAGAGAAAGAAAAGACCTTAGACTTAGGCTAGAATCTGTATCTACTGAATATGCCATGCTTAAGTCTAAATATGATGATGCTGAATGTGAATCATGTTCTGTTGTCATGGGTGAGCTTGCTCAGTTGCGTTCTGTTCATGCTCAAACTCTTTCTGAGCTTGAGACTGCACAGAAGCAGCTTTTGGAGGTGGATTCTAGACCTCATGATATTATTGATTGCATGAACTGCTCTTTATTGCGCGATAGCATTTCTTTACGTGATAAGCATGTTCATGACTTGGAGGCTAGATTGGAGAGGGCCGGTAGTTCTAAGGATGTGCAACCTGTTTGTGACACTTGCATCACCCTTAAGGACCAGCTAGGCACTGCTAGAGAGCGAGCTGAGAACCTCATGTCCGAAAATGAATACCTTCTTTCTGTGGTGAATAAATGCACTGAGGGGAAGGGTAGGATGGATTTGCTCTTGGCCAAGACCAAGTTGTGTGCTGACAGAGCCGGGGTAGCTCTAGGTTTGGGTTTTGAGAGGATAGCTTCAGACAGTAAGACCAAAACTGTTTTCACCTCTCCCACCACCCTAGAGAAAGAGAGAGCTCTGTTGGACACCCCACCAGCCAAAAAGCCTACCCATCCACCAAAGAAAACCACTCCTCCTACCAAGAAAAATCCTCCCAAGAAAACCACTGTGAAGAAACCCAAGGAGCCTGTGAGAGTTGCTCCTGTGACCCATGAGAGTGCCCCAAGGAGAGTGTTTCATTGTTCTTATTGTCAGCGGGCGGGTCATTTGATTGGTTTCTGTTTCCGTCGCATCAAGGATGAGCGACGTGCACAGGCGATGAGCTATCAGGACATGCGTTACCCATCTTTAGGTATGCATGAGTCTGAGTATTACTCTCGTCCTGTTTTTGAGGCTCCTCGTGCTTCTCGGAGAGGTTTTGCTCCTCGAGGTGTTCACCATGTTCCTTATGGTGGTAGACCTCGGGTTAGCAGATTTGTACCTCGTCAGAGTAGGAGACCTCGACATGTTGTTCTTTCACAGCATGTAGGTAGACCTCGCACTTTGCATCATTCTGATTATTATGTGCGTAGACCGTCTGCTTTTACTGTGCCTACTACTCGTGTCACTCAGTGCTGGATGCCTCGTCATTATTTTACTCACCCCAGCACTGAGCGATCGAGGCGTTCTTATCATGTGTAGGCGACAGGTCGAGGCTTGGAGGGCACGTGGATCATGGACTCCGGTTGTTCGCGCCACATGACCGGAGATGCAAATTGGTTCTCCAGCCTCACCACAACCAAGCAAAGGGAACATATCACCTTCGGAAACAATCGAAGGAGTAGAGTGAAAGGTAAAGGTGTGGTAAGAATTAACTCGAACTTCACTCTCAAAGATGTTGCTTTGGTTGAGAACCTGGGATACAATTTGCTGTCTGTATCTCAGTTGCTTGATGAGGGCTTCGAAGTGCGATTTCATCGCGATACTTCGCAAGTGCTCAATTCTGATGGCGTTGTGGTGTGTAAGATCTTTAGGGTTGGGAGAGTTTTTGGAGCTGATTTTTCAGAGTCGTCTGGTTCTTCTCATTGCCTTGTTGCACATTCGACTTCTGAGCTTTGGAAGTGGCATAGGAGACTAGGGCATATGAGCTTTGAATTGCTCGCTCGTCTGAGCGCCCTAGGTTTGATCCGAGGATTGCCCAAGCTCAAGTTTGAGAAGAATTTAGTTTGCGCTCCATGTCGACATGGAAAAATGATTGCCGCTTCGCATTCGCCAGTCACCACAGTGATGACTGAACAGCCCGGAGAACTTCTCCATATGGACACTGTAGGTCCTTCTCGGGTTAGTTCTTTAGGCGGGAAGTGGTATGTACTTGTTATTGTCGACGATTTCTCTCGCTACTCTTGGGTCTTCTTTCTTGCCAGCAAGGATGAAGTGTTTTCACACTTTCGGAGCTTGGCTTTGAGACTTTTCACTGAACTCCCTGGTGCATTAAAATTCATTCGAAGCGATAATGGCACCGAGTTCAAAAATAGTCTCTTTGTTGACTTTTGCATGGAGCATGGCATAGAACATCAATTCTCTGCTCCGCGGGTTCCTCAACAGAACGGTGTTGTTGAGAGGAAAAACCGCACTTTGGTTGAGATGGCTAGGACGATGCTTGATGAGCATAGGACTCCTAGAAAATTCTGGGCTGAGGCCATGAACACAGCATGTTACATCTCAAACCGAATTTTCTTGCGCTCAATTTTGAACTTGACATCTTATGAGCTGCGTTTTGGGAGACAGCCCAAGGTTACTCATCTTCGAGTTTTTGGCTGTCGCTGCTTTATCCTAAAACGTGGTAACTTGGATAAATTTGAGTCGCGATCTTCTGACGGGATCTTTTTGGGTTATTCAACTCATGGTCATTCTTATCGTGTTTATAACTTGGAAACTAACAATGTCATCGAGTCATGTGATGTGACTTTTGATGAATCAACCCCCTCTGTTAGTTCTGTTTTTGAACAGGCAAATGAACACGACATGGAACAGACCTTATTCGAAGACGAAGATCCCGGAGAATTCGAGGATGATCCCCTACTACCCTCGACATCGACCCCCGAAGCTGACCCCGCTTCTACTACTTCGGCACGAGGTCCCGAAGCGACTACCTCAACATCGGTCATCTTGGACCACTCCAACGCACAAGTTGAGGGGGAGACTGCATCCCGCCGCGAGGCTCCACATCATGTTCAAAGGATGCACCCTCCCGAGCAGATCATTGGTGAGCTTGATCAAAGGGTAACACGTTCTCACGCTCATTTTACTAATGCTGCTTTTGTTGCTTCTTTCGAGCCCTTAGATGTTAGTCATGCACTTTCTGATTCTAGTTGGATCAATGCCATGCATGAAGAGCTTGAGAATTTTGAAAGAAACCAAGTCTGGACTTTAGTTGATCCTCCACCAAATGTTCATTTCATAGGAACAAAATGGATTTTTAAAAATAAACAAGGGGAGGATGGGACAATTGTTAGAAATAAGGCTAGACTAGTAGCTCAGGGCTTTTCTCAACTAGAAGGGATTGATTTTACTGAAACTTTTGCACCTGTTGCACGCCTTGAGGCCATTAGGATTTTGCTTGCCTTTGCGACATCCCGGGGATTCAAACTCTATCAAATGGATGTCAAAAGTGCTTTTCTTAATGGCTTCATAGGTGAAGATGTTTATGTAAAACAACCCCCTGGTTTTGAAAATCCCAAGTACCCACATAAAGTCCTTAAACTTCATAAGGCTCTTTATGGACTCAAGCAGGCCCCTCGGGCGTGGTATGATAGACTTAAGTCTTTTCTGCTTGAGCGAGGGTACGTGATGGGCTCTGTTGATAAAACATTGTTTACTCTCAAGCATGGCAAAGATTTCCTTCTAGTGCAGATTTATGTGGATGATATCATCTTTGGTGGCTCTTCTCATGCTTTAGTTGCCGAGTTTGCAGATACCATGAGCAGGGAGTTTGAAATGTCGATGATGGGTGAACTCACCTTTTTCCTTGGTTTGCAAATCAAGCAAAGCAAACAAGGTACTTTTGTCCACCAGACAAAGTACACCAAGGACCTGCTCAAGAAATTCGACATGTCCGATGCGAAGCCCCTCGCCACTCCAATGGCTACATCTGTAGCATTGGACCCTGACGAAGATGGAGAAGCCGTAGATCAGAAGGAGTTTCGGAGCATGATCGGCTCCCTCCTCTACTTGACTGCCACGAGGCCAGACATACACTTCGCAGTATGTCTGTGCGCTCGTTTTCAGGCTTCACCACGAGCTTCGCACCGCCAAGCGGTTAAGCGCATTCTAAGAATTGATAGGAAGAGTACCTCTGGTACTTGTCATTTTCTGGGTACGTCTCTGGTTTGCTGGTCTTCCCGCAAACAGTCTAGTGTTGCACAATCGACGGCCGAGGCCGAATATGTTGCTGCAGCTAGCTGTTGCTCTCAGATTTTGTGGATGGTTTCCACTTTGCGGGATTTCGGGTTAGATTATAAAAGTGTTCCACTTTTCTGTGATAACACTAGTGCTATTTGTATTGCAAACAACCCGGTTCAGCACTCCAGAACCAAACACATTGATGTGAGATATCATTTTCTCAGAGATCACAATGAGAAGGGTGATATTGAACTTCAATATGTTGATACCCAACACCAGCTTGCCGACATTTTTACAAAACCCCTCGATGCTTCTCGATTTGCTTACTTGCGTGGGGAACTTGGTATTTGTCATCCCTATGGCATTTTGTGAGGGGGAGCTGATTTTAATTGTCTTGCATATGCTCTTTATGGGTGAAATTGCATTTACATATTTTGCTATTATATGCCTGCTTTTAATTCAAAGAAATCATGACAGCTCAGCTCTGTGAAATATGTCTGGAACATTGATTGTGCATGATGTTTTATTTTCTAAAATCAAAACTTGCTCACCGCACAATCTTGTATCTAGCTTGTTTAGGCAGGACTGCTTTTAGCTATCTTTTATCTACTTAACAGCAAGACACTGTTCCTTGGATGCAAAAATTTGCAACTTGAAAAATATGTTCTTTATTCATGGATATTCTTCAAGATATTTGAATCAAAATCGAAAATCCATGCTTTGTCTGGTTTAAATGAAAAGATCCAGGAGGGTTTGTTTGTCGCACTACTCTATTCTAGACTGCTTACCATTGCACTTTGGTCTGAACTGGAATAGTGTAGTGTATGCCAAAATCACCGCCTTAAGCTTCAGATGGCTTTCATGCCTAGGCTTGGCCTGATTGGAAAGTATAAGGTGGACAAACAAATAACCCCTGGCATTAAGAAAAAGAACAACAAAATTAATTGATCATCAAGTTTGCATTCACAGCTCCTTTTGAACAAGACTTGTCTGTCTAGGGTAGAATTTGTTAGCTTTGCGCAGTCCTTGCCTTTCATGTCTAGCTACTATGATTAAGTGGTGATGCTTTCACTTCAAAATGACAAAATCACATGCCATCATCTTGATTCACAGATTGTTAAATTGAGCTGAGCCCATGATCATTTGTGTTAATTTTTGGCATATTTTTGCATTATATGTCTTTGCAATTCTATTCATTTCAAAGCTTTGCATCTTTTGAATGCTCCTTGATGCTTGCATTGCCAAAGGGGGAGAAATTCCGGACAGGTTTGCCTTGTTCTCTGCTGCAAGAAGGCATTATTTCTAAAGGGGGAGAGATTTTTGACATAAAGGGGGAGAAAAATTTGCTCAACTCAGGGGGAGTTTTTATCCAAAGGGAGATTTGCCAAGAAGGGGCTTTTACTCTTTTACAAAGGGGGAGAAAATTTCTTTTATCAAGTGACATGCTTTGGCTCTTTTTGAGTTTTTATGGTCACTTGTGTGCTGCAAAATTTTTACATTTTCTTGAACTTCAATTTGGTTGTCAATGCACTCATCAAGGGGGAGATTGAGAAACCAAGGGTGGTTTCGGTGTATGTGATGAGTGATTGACAGGCTTTTACCCTCTGTTCGAAGGGTACCTCCGGAGGGGCTTCGGAGGTGGTACCTCCGAAGGGTGTTCGGAGGTGTGTCACCGGAGTGTGTTCGGTGTTTGCTTGCTGCAGCTGTGCAGCGGAGTGTACCTGTCGGAGGGGTCCGACAGTACGCGATGACTGGGTTCGTACCGATGGCTTCGGTACTTTGGGCGGTACACCGGAGTGTGTGCCGGAGGTTGCTAACCCGGAGAGGTCTCCGGAGTACTGGATACACTTGTTTGCTTGTCGGTGGTGCGCAGGGACTTCGGAGGCGACGGACAGGGTTCGAGCCAGGTGAACTTGGGTCAAGCGGGTGGTTTGATGCCAAGGGAGCGGGGAGCTCCGTCACGGTGGCTGCGAAGGTGGTCCGGGTCGGTCCTCGGGTCGAGGCGTGCCAGGTGAAGGCAGAGAGTGCGGAGCGTGGCTTCGGCTGAAGGTACTCCGAGACAAAGTCCTCGGAGGTGAGGCACTTCGAAGGTACTCCGAATGGAGTAACTTCGGAGTTGGTGGAACAAGTCCTCTGCGGAGGCAAGGTGTTCGAAGTGTGCTCCGGAGGGAGACACTCGAAGGTGGCCCGACGAAGGTCTCAGAAGTCGAGGCGCATCGAAGGCATGGTCCGGGTGAGGCTCGTCGAGGAGTGTGCTCGGAGTGAGACACTGCGACGAAGTGCTCATGGAATGCTTCATGCGGAGGCCTTGGACGAAGGAGGGACTTCGAAGGGTGGTACTCCGAAGATGGGGCTTCGGAGTGTGAAGGACTTCGGAGCGAGGCTAGCTCCGGAGTGAGGATGACTTGAGGTGCTTCGGCCATGCATGGCTTCGGTACACGGACGGACGGTGTTCGAGCTCGGAGTAGCTGCGAAGCCGTGGTGATCCACTCCGGAGGTGGTGGTGCGAAGGCCCAAGGGCTTTGACGGCTTCGGCTCAAAACCGTCACTGTATCGAAGGTCTTCTTCGGCGGAGCGAAGGCCAACAGGCTGCAGGCTTCTCGCCGAAGCTTCCGCACCCCTCGCGTGCGAAGGGAGGTTCCAGAAGTCAACACTGTAAAGGCTGACACTGTCTGTTCTGAAAAAGGCTGACACTGTCCCCTCTGCAGCTGACAGAGAAGCCTCCAAAATAAAGGTGGACTACCTTTTGTACCCCTTAGTTCTGTAGAGACAAAATGGATGTAAACCCTAGGGGTAAAGTAGTCACTTCCTTAGGATGAAGCCGTGGGCTATAAATATGGGGGCTCGGTAGGTAACATTTAACACTTTGAGCATTTACTGTTGAGCTCCTGTAGCCACACTTCGATTGAATACATCCTGAGTTCATTTTCAGTGTTCCTTGTTCAAGCGGCGAAGCCCTGTTTGTCTTGTGCTTTTTGCTTGAGCTCGATCTACATACTTCGCTAGTTTAGTGCACCGAAGCCTGTTGAGGCGAAGGTTGTTTTTCGTGCGAGGTGTGTTTTGTCAGTGTGCTGTCGCTCTGTGTAACACGAGGCAAGACCTCGTTGCTTACTAGCGAAGCCCTGTTCTTTTCCCGTAGTGCTTCTTGTGTCGAAGCCCTTAGCATAGTTCTTTTGCGTGTGCGTGTAGACCTTCGGGTACGAAGCCCAGCACCCGTTGCTGTTGCCAAGTACTTGGTCGAAGTCCTCAGAGGGCTGTCCACTCTTGCGAAGGGTGAAGTGCGAAGTTTGCTCAAAGCACCCTGTGTGCGGAGCCTGCACTGACTTAGCAGAGTTGGTTTTCGAGGGTTGTAAGTGGAGCGAAGTCTTCTTGGCTTCGAACTTTTGCCACTCCGAAGCCTGTGTTCGAAGGTGTCGAAGTACCTCCGAACCAGACCTTCGAAGGTTGTGTTCGAAGCCTGTTCCGCAGAAGACTGAACAGAACCGAAGGCTAATTTTTAGCCCGAAATTTTAAAAGCTCCCATTCACCCCCCCTCTGGTCGCCGTTTCCGGTCCAACAACCACTGTTTCGACGTGGCCGGCGGAGCTCTTCCAGGCAAACCCACGAAGGTTGCAGAAAAGTAAAGATAAAAGTAAAGGTACAATTCAAAGCTAGGGCTTTGTGGTTGATTTGTGTTGGGGGGTTTAATAAACCAGTCTCACCCCTATATTTATTGGGGCTAGTCTTCTAATATCTAAGACTAATCTAGTATGATTCGCCATAATCATGCGTAGGGATAAAATTAGCCAGAATCAGACTCAAACTCTATCTCTAGAAATCAGCCCGGAGTGGGCCTTCAGCAGGCCCCGCCGAAGCCTGCTCCTCGGGCCGAAGCTTCGGCGTGGCAGGCCTCCGAAAGCCTTCGGGCCGAAGCTAGCAGGCCTGTCGAAAGGTTTCTGAAGCCCATAACTCAATGGGCCTTCGGTCCTATAGGGCTTCGACACGATCCAGGACACGTGTATTTTCGGCCCAAATTACCAAAATTGATATTTTGACAATCTTAACCAATTAATGCTATTTTTTTCTATCAACACATGCCCCCCTACCTTTTAGTGAACTAAGGATGATACCTCCCATATCGACGTTTCAACACTTTCAAGCTATTTGCCATACACTCGGGAAATACTTTTTCAAGTACCTGCCATTCAAAGCTCTTCGAAACCGCTCTCCTTGTAGAGATTCTAGCACATATGCATTACCTGGAGCGATTTCGGCTATTTTGAAAGGTCCTTCCCAACTAGGTGACCACTTACCAAATTTGGGGCTCTTAGTGCCTAAGGGAAAAATTGTCTTCCAAACCAAGTCACCTACTTGAAACGATTTTGGTTTAACCTTCTTATTGTAGGCTCTAGATACTCTCCTCTTGTCTATCTCTATAGCTTCTACAGCCCTTAGCCTCTTATCGGTCGCTTCTTCTAAATTATCCTTCAAAAGAGTCTCATATTCATCGAACGATAAGCTATCTTGCTTTAGAACTCTTAAAGAGCCAAGATCCACTTCTATAGGTAGAAAGACCTCTTGCCCATACACTAGCTCATATGGACTAACTTTGGTAGCACCGTGCTTCGCAATTATACAAGCCCATAGCGCCTCGAAAAGCATTTCATGCCACCTCTTAGGAAACTCTTCGATTTTCCTCTTAACGAGCTTAATCATAGTTTTATTACTAGACTCGGCCTGACCATTGGCCTAAGCATAATATGGTGAAGAGTTTACCAACTTAATAACATAAAATTCGGCAAAGTCACTCACTTCTTTAGACACAAATGAACTACCTTGATCTGTAGTGAGAGTTTGGGGAATACCGAATCTATGTATAATGTGCTTCAAGATAAAATCAATTACCTCATTGTGAGTCATATTCTTGAGAGGCACAGCTTCGGTCCATTTGGTGAAGTAGTCTGTTGCCATCAACATCAACCGATGCCCTTTTGAAGAAGGAGGATAAATCTAGCCGATGAAGTCTAAACCCCATCCTCGCAACGGCCATGGCTTGATAATAGGGTTAAGTAATGAACATGAGCTAGCTAAATATTACCAAACTTCTGACATAGTCGGCCAGAAGAAACCTGCTCTTTTGAGCATCCAACTCATTTTCTAGGCTGACTGATGAGTGCCACAAAGCCCTTCATAGACTTATCCCGTAGCTACTTTGGACTGTTCATCGTCTAAACACTTTAAAAGTACTCCATCAATAGTTCAACGATATAATACTTCATCTAGTAATACGAATTTAAACGCTTGTCGCCGAACTTTCTGATCAACCCTTTGACTAGGATTCCTTACGGGATGCTCCCCGGGCATTTCCTATTTCTACCGAAGGCTAACTGAGTCGGTCGTGCGGAGCCGGTCAGACCGAAGCCTTGCACCGGAGGGTTCTAATTCCCAAAGGCCTCCGCTGTCTAGTGGGCTTCGACGTAGGGGCTCCGGCGTGGAAGGCCCTATGCGATCGGAATGGCGACTAGGGGGGTGGTGACTAGCTTTGTTTTAATAGAGTGTCGAATGAAAACTCCATACCTCTGAAACATTCTTGACAATGAATAGTGACAGCAGGTTTCAATAAATTTCAGCATTCAGGTTATGAACCAAATTGTACCCTTCAATTTCAAAACATGTATGATTTCAGGATGTAGAAAACAGAATATGTACTATATAGATTGACTTGAATCACAATTGCTGAAAATCAGGAGACAAATGCCAAAGAGAGTGAAGATGACACTATTCTGAATTAAAACTGAAACAAAATAGTATTTACTATTCCTTGTCAAGAGTACACAAGTTTATTCTTCACTTATTTCTATCTCATGCACAATTAAAGCTTTCAAAGTTTTAGCACAGATTAACAGATGCTGAAACAGTAATCAATTGACCATGAAAACTACAAACAGCACAGCAATGTATCAGATCCAACACAATTAACAAAGCACTGTTCATCGACACAATTTCAACAGTAGAAGATATTTTTGATTTTGATCAAAACAATGCCAAACAAGGATGAAATAATTTTTGTTAATCAGTTCTCAGGATAGTTTCAGAAGTCTATTTCCAAGATATAGCTCAAAAACCTTCTCAAATTAGATTCAATGTGTTTGGACAATAGAAGATCTGAATAATTGATTCTGGTACACTAAAGACCTTTCTAGAGCACTCTCAGCTCAGATTTAAAAAACAAACCAGAAACAAAACAATTTAAACCCCTACTTTAGGTTAAAACAATATTCAAAAATTAGTTTAAAGCATACAAAATTCAGAGTAGAATACCCATTCTTCAAACTCCTGCTACACTATCAGAAATATATAAAAAAGATCAGATTGCAACTGAACAAGTATTACAGATATCACAAATCCCCAAAAACTGAAACTCTACAGCAACACCCAAATTATCAGAAACACAATTAATCCTCAATCTCAGGTTCTAAACAAAACAACACTGATCTGATTTCAGAATTTGACAATGAATAGTAAAAGTATCTCATCCAAACAGTACTGAAAAGTTGATGGATTTGCTGCTCAACCAATTCAGTCATTACTAAACATTATGTTTCACCTTCAGAAAACTTCAGTAGCAAACCGCAAGAAGGTAACACACAGTACAAACTTCACTTTCAGCCATACATGTTCTACCAACTGGAAACATTCCACTCCAAGCTTGTTTAAGCCTAGTATCACAAGGGACAGAATAACATTCCTGATTCAATTACTTAAACACAAAAAATTGTCCAAACTGAGTAAAATTTTAAGCAACCAATAGGTTATCAGCACACCAAAAACTGGAATCAGAAATTCCTGAATCAATCCAGAAACTGTAGCAGGAAAGGAACTAAATCAATCTATTTATGCCTCCTTTACATACACAATTCACAGAATCATTTAGAAGCAATATTAATCTCATGGATCAGATGAACTGAAGGCATTCAACACAAAGCCTAGAACATGGCATACTCAAGACATTCAGCTAAACTCAAGTATCCATCATGAGCAACACAAAAAATACCTAATCCTCAACAACTTCTCACAGAAAAATACCATGCAAGTAATTAGAAAATTTCAGAGAAAACTAAGGACTGCTTACTAGTTTTCTTGCTAAAGATGTATTGCCTCTTACAGTGAACAACAGTGATGGCAAGTCTGTAACAGTTCTGACAAAACACTCCACATCGATGAAACAGATCAAGGGATCAACACACAATTTTTCTGGAACTCACTTCACATAGAAACACTTCAAAACCTCAGAAATCTTCAGAGAATCCAATGAATAACTCACAGAATTAAATGCTTAGAACAGGAGATGCTGGATGATGAACAACACCACCAAAATCACTGTATCGCTTCAGAAACTCCTTGCCTGATCACTGTTGCCCATCCGAAAACCCAGTGCTAAGGTGTTTTGTTTTTCTTGGTTTTGAATTAAATTGCTGAGAAACATTTAACTCCCACAAGAAACAACCCAAAGATCAGCTAAGATGTTGATAAACACTTGATGAAACATTTCATCAAACATGTGGGGAGCAAAACCAAAACTGAAACAAATTTAAGAGTATTTTTTTCAGCACTGTGGTGGCTATTTTGAGCAGCAAAATAATTCAGAAGAAATCACAGAAACATGTTGTAACTTTCGAAAATGGATCATCAAATCATGCACAACAAAAGTTATATAAACTTCAGTATCAACTTCTGCACCAGATTCTCCAGAAAATGAAGCACAAAAACGAATCCAGTCACAAATGCATACGTGCGCTCGAACAGATATTACAGTGAATAGTTGTGCCATAGTTCCTGTGCTCAATCCGAAAATTCACTAAAAAAATTGTTCACCGTCCAAAACTGATGGAAACTCAAGTTTTCTCATCTCCTTTCATTGTAAATTTTGTCTCTAAAGTCCGCAAATGGTTCAGCCAACATGGGGGGATAATATCCTACCAACTCCTCTTCTAGAAACCCCCATTTGACATATAGACCCTTAGTAATTTTAGAATTCGCAATTCTGAAAATTACCCTATAAAACCTAAAAGAAAAATTATAAAATGACTCTCCTTTTAATATAATTTTAGAGTAGAACCACTCCAAAAATTATACCAAGAGGTTACACTACTAAACTGAAATTTTGAACTAAAACTAGACACCTATTTATTGAATTAACAAAAACAATAAATGTTTCGACGATTTTCAGCAAAAACCGGCAAAGCCTCTCAGCCCTTCGACTCGTGACATCGCTTCGCGACACCGAGCACCAGCAAGCCACTTATGCTCTCCATCCACTCGAGCCGCGCGAATGCTTGTCCTGGCCTCCCTCTCGCAAACCCGGTCGTCGCGCCGTCGTAGTCACCCGTCCGTCCAAGTCTCGCTCCGTCTCTTCGTGCACTTTTGAGATCTTCTCCAACTTCGCCCGGCCTCCCTGATCCTCTGGCATCAAGCTCCCCGCTTGACCCTCGATCACCCGCCATCGACAATTGGTCAGCATCTCCTCCTTGCACAAACAAGACAAGCCAAAACAAGAATGCGACACACCACTGAAACCCTCGGCAGCCAAACCTCAATTTCACATTGAAACCCTCGATGCACTCAACCCATTCTCAACCACTCATCCTTGTCAATCACTCATCATCTAGACCGAAACCACTCTTGGTTTCTCAATCTCCCCCTTGATGAGTGCATTGACAACCCCGAAGCAAAGACATGATGAAGGATTGCAAGTTGCGCGCACAAGTGACCATAAAAACTCATAAAAGAGCAAAACATGTCACTTGGTAAAAGATCTCCCTGCTTGGGCAAAAACCTTATGCAAGGCAAAGCAAAAGTAAAAGCATCAAAAGCACATTGCATCAAAAGATCAAAAGCGCACCGCATCAAAAGCATTTCAACATAAAAGCGCATCGCATCAAAAGCATTTCAACATGAAAGCCAACTCTCCCTTAACCAAGCAATCCAAAAAGCCAAAGCATCATGTAGATCATTTCTCCCCCTTTGACAATGCAGTCATCAAGGAGATAAAAAGATACAAAGAGGTGAAAAGAGGGAAAAGTAGAGATGTGAGCTTCTGAGACATGAGCAGCTGCAATTACAGTACAAATAAGTATTCGCCTTGAATATCATCTAAAAGTACTATAAGATATCCTCATATGTATACCATCTAAACAAAAGGCATGAGCAAGAATTTTTAGACTTTAGCAAATAAAAGCATCACCACTCAGACTAGTATACTAGACATGTCAAAGCATGAGATGCAAAAGCTAAACAAGCACACACTAGATAAGTGTATCCCACTTCAAGGTGCTTCAGCAAACATGATATGCAATGAATTTCAAATTTTTCATTTTTGTGCCAGGGGTTATTTGCATGTCAACCTTATGCTAACCGACCATGCTAAGCCTAGGTTGGAACCATCAGAAGCTTAAAGCAATGGTCTTGGCAAACACTACAACATCCCGGTTCTTACCAAAGTGCTATGGTAAGACGTCCAGAACAAAATAGTGCGACAAAGCAAACCCACCTGGATCTTTTCAAATTTCAGCACACAACAGCATGAATATCATTCATTTTCATTTTCATTTTCATTCATTTTTCATTTTCATTCATTTTTCTTTCATTTTTGATGAAATCAAGTTGCATATTAGCATCCAAGTAAAAAGGACCTAGCTATCAGGTGTGAAAAAGATAGCAAAAGAACCAAGCCAATTCATACTAGTTTCTAGAGTAAGCAGTGACCATTTTCAAATTTTCACAAATAAAAGCCATGCTCAAGTCAATTCTCAGATGAATACATGCCAACTAGTCAACAGTAATAAAGATAATAGTTCAAAGGCATTACAAAGCATGTACTTGTAAAAGCAATTAATCATATGACAGAAGCTCATGCAATGCTACACAACACCCCTCAAAACATGCTAGTATCTCTTGGATGCTCAGTGAGAGGGTGAGATAAAAATTGTTTTAGAATCCAACAGCGCAAAACTCGAGATCCAGGCAAAGTAGTATACTGACCATGCATAGGAGATAAACCATGATAAAAAGTGCGTGGTCTAGCAATAAAGCGCGAACCTGGAAAACGACGAGGTCTCCCAACCTGTCGAGCATCAAAGCCTCTTACACGTGATCTATCACCATATGAAGTATGGTGTACACCACGAGGGGCAAAATCACTCTCAAAACCATGTGGAGCCTCAAAATAAGGATGAGAGCGAAAAGCAGACTCATGCATACCTAAATATGGGTAATGCATGTCCTAAAAGCTCATAGCAAAAGACTGTCGCTCATCCCTGATGCGACGAAAGAAAAACTCAATCAAATGACCCACCCGATGATAATAAGAACAATGATACACTTTCTTGGGTGTGTGGGTAAGAGTTTCAGACACAAATGTCACAATTTTCTTGGGTTTTGGCCGAGGAGGTTCATCTGAAGCACAAAGAGCTTTCTTTGTCGGTTGGGTAGGATTCTTGGCTTTTTGATCGGTGTCTAAATGGGCTCTCTCTTTCTCAAGGGTAGTGGGAGGAGTGAATACAGTTTCGCTCAAAATGTTTGGAGTGGTTCTCTCATAACCCAACCCGAGAGCTAACCCTGCCCTGTCAGCACACATTTTGGTTTTAGCCAAAAGCAGGTCCATCCTACCCTTTGCTTCAGTGCATTTTTCCACAACGGAGAGAAGGTATACATTCTCACATTTCAATTTTTCCGCTTGCTCTCTAGCAAAGCTGAGTTGGTCCTTAAGGGTGATGTAGGTGGGACAAGCTGGCTGCACATCCTTAGAACACTCAGCACTATCCAATCTAGCCATAAGTTCATCAACATGCCTATCTCTCAAATTGATGCTCTCAACAAGCAAAGGACAGTTCAGGCATTCGTTAATGACCGCAAGACTAGACTCCTCCAACAAAAGCTGCTTTTCAGTTAATTCAAGTTTTTCAATTGTTTGAGCATGTATAAAATGCAGCTGAGCAAGCTCATCCATAACAGTAAGACATGACTCACAATCAGCAACATCAGACTTAGATTTCAAAATAGCAAGTTCAGTGGACATAGCTTCAAGTCTGAGTTTTAGTTCTTTACGTTCTTTAGCAGCAAGTTTAAGCAATCTATCCTGAGAATAAATAGCACCATGCAATTCATCATTCTGAACAAGAAGCTGATCACGGGATAGATATACCTTAGAAGTGTCGAGCTCGTCGCTGTTGTTGTTGCCGTTGACCGTGAAGCAAAGGTCGGTGAGGTCCACTATCTTCTTCTCCTTCTTCTCTTTCTTGGGAGGCTCCTCTTTCTCCGAGCTTGGCTCCTCGCTTGACGTGTTGTATTTGTCGCTGAGGGCAGCCACAAAAGCTCTGGCTACTCTCTTAGCCAATTTTCCTCGCTTTTCTCTGAAATAGGGTTTCTTGTTCCATTTTTGGTGCTTGTGCTCATTTTCCTTTTTAATTTTCAGTTTAGGGAAATTTGCTTTTATGGGAGACGTATCTCTACATTCAAAACACTCCTGTGACCCTCCTCTCCTTTGGTCTCGTCTATCATTATAAAAGCGAGTGAACTTCCTGACGATGAGAGCTTGCTCCTCATCATCTAGAGCATCTACTTGTTCTTTTGTGATAGAGACAAGGGAGGACAAGTCAAAAGCACCAGAGAAAACACAAGCTCCAGAAACGCCAGACAAATTACCTCCAGATGAGGTACCACTGCCAGGACTGGAAATCAAAGCAATCGAAGGCAACAAAGCTTTTCCAGCTCCTGGTCGAGATGCCTTGGCAATCTCAGTGGACTTAAGCTTACTAAAGAGTTCGTCGCAAGTCAACGTGTCAAAGCTTGCCGACTCTTCAATACTAGAGATCTTTACCTCCCATATGCTACGATCAAGAGCATAGAGAAGTTTGATCACCCTATCGTGGTCAGAGTAAGCCAAAGTCCCAGTGGCATGCAAATTACTGACAATTCCATCAAAACGCGCAAACATAGCATCTATCGATTCGCCAGGGCCTTGCACAAACATTTGGTACTCTTGATTATATGTGCTTTGCCTCCTAGCCTTAATATGGGTAGTGCCCTCATGAAAAGTTTTCAATGTGGTCCAAATTTCACGCGTAGTTCGTAGGTGCTGGACCCTGTCAAACTTTATGCGACTCAGACTGATGAAAAGAATGTTTCTAGCCTTGCTATTACATTCATACTGTAACTTCTCAGTCTCTGAGGTTCGAGTTTCAGGGATCACATATTGGGAATCGATGATATTCCAAATCGCACTTGGCTTAGAAGGTAAGCCTCCATGCGCACCTTCCAATATGCAAAGTCATGACCATCAAACATCGGGATTTTTGAGTTTCTTTCCATGTCGCCAAAATAAGGATCACAAACCGATTAAGGTTAACTGGTGATCAAACTGGCTCTGATACCAATTATGGGATTGGAATGGCGACTAGAGGGGCGGTAAATAGGCGTCTCAACACTTTCTTTCGAACGTGATGGCCTACTCAAATCACCCAACGCACCTCTAAACACTCAATATCAAGATATAAACTAATCAACACAAATTTAAGCTCCACAAGATTCAAAAATCCAAATTAGCTTTGTTTTAATAGAGTGTCGAATGAAAACTCAATACCTCTGAAACATTCTTGACAGTGAATAGTGACAACATGTTTTAATAAATTTCAGCATTCAGGTTATGAACCAAATTGTATCCTTCAATTTCAAAACACGTATGATTTCAGGATGCAGAAAATAGAATATGTACTAGATAGATTGACTTGAATCACAATTGCTGAAAATCAGGAGACAAATACCAAAGAGAGTGAAGATGACACTATTCTGAATTAAAACTAAAACAAAACAGTATCTACTATTCCTTGTCAAGAGTACACAAGTTTATTCTTCACTTATTTCTATCTCATGCACAATTCAAGCTTTCAAAGTTTTAGCACAGATTAACAGATGCTGAAACAGGATTCAATTGACCATGAACACTACAAACAGCACAACACTGTATCAGATCCGACACAATTCACAACGCACTGTTCATCGACACAATTTCAACAGTAGAAGATATTTCTGATTTTGATCAAAACAATGCCAACCAAGGATGAAATAATTTGTGTTAATCAGTTCTCACGATAGTTTCAGAAGTCTATTTCCAAGATATAGCTCAAAAACCTTCTCAAATCAGATTCAATGTGTTTGGACAATAGAAGAACTGAATAATTGATTCTGGAACACTAAAGACCTGTCTAGAGCACTCTCGGATCAGATTTAAAAAACAAACCAGAAACAAAACAATTTAAACCTCTACTTCATGTTAAAACAATATTCAAAAATCAATTTAAAGCATATAGAATTCAGAGTAGAATACCCATTCTTCAAACTCCTGCTACACTATCAGAAATATATAAAAAATATCAGATTGCAACTGAACAAGTATTACAGATATCACAAATACCGAAAAACTGAAACTCTACAGCAACACCCAAACTAACAGAAACACAATTAATCCTCAATCTCAGGTTCTGAACAAAACAGCACTGATCTGATTTCAGAATTTGACAATGAATAGTGAAAGTATCTCATTCAAAACAGTACTGAAAAGTTGATGGATTTGCTGCTCAACCAATTCAGTCGTTACTAAACATTATGTTTCACCTTCAGAAAACTTCAGTAGCAAACTGCAAGAAGGTAACACACAATACAAACTTCACATTCAGCAATACATGTTCAACCAGCTGGAAACATTCCACTCCAAGATTTTTTAAGCCTAGTATCACAAGGGACAGAATAACATTCCTGATTCAATTACTTAAACACCAGAAACTGTCCAAACTGAGTAAAATTTTAAGCAACCAATAGGTTTTCAGCACACCAAAAACTGGAATCATAAATTCCTGAATCAATACAGAAACTACAGCAGTAAAGGAACTGAATCAATCTGTTTATGCTTCCTTTGCATACACATTTCACAGAATCATTTAGAAGCAGTATTAATCTCATGGATTAGATGAACTCAAGACATTCAGCTAAACTCAAGTATCCATCATGAGCAACACAAAAAGTACCTAATCCTCAACAACTTCTCACAGAAAAATACCATGCAAGTAATTAGAAAATTTCAGAGAAAACTAAGGACTGCTTACTAGTATTCTTGCTGAAGATGTATTTCCTCTTACGGTGAACAGCCGTGATGACAAGTCTGTAACAGTTCTGACAAAACACTCCACATCGATGAAACAGATCAAGTGATCAATGCACAATTTTTCTGGAACTCACTTCACATAGAAACACTTCAAAACCATAGAAATCTTAAGAGAATCCAATGAATAAATAACAAATTTAATTCTAAGAACAGGAGCTGCTGGATGATGAACAACACCACCGAAATCACTGTATCGCTTCAGAAACTCCTTGCCTGATCACTGTTGCCCATCCGAAAACCCAGTGCTAAGGTGTTTTGTTTTTCTTGGTTTTGAATTAAATTGCTGAGAAACATTTATTTCGATCAAGAAACAACCCAAAGATCAGCTAAGATGTTGATAAACACTTGATGAAACATTTCATCAAACATGTGGGGAGCAAAACCAAAACTGAAACAAATTTCAGAGTAATTTTTTCAGCACTGTGGTGCCTACTTTGAGCAGAAAAATAATTCAGAAGAAATCACAGAATTATGTTGTAACTTTCGAAAATGGATCATTCAAATCATGCACAACAAAAGTTATATAAACTTCAACATCAACTTCTGCACCAGATTCTCCAGAAAACGCAACACAAAAACGAATTCAGTCACAAATGCATACCTACGCTGGAACCACTGAATAGTTGTGCCGTAGTTCCTGTGCTCAATCCGAAAATTCACTGAAAAAACTGTTCACCGTCTAAAACTGATGGAAACTCAAGTTTTCTCATCTCATTTCATTGTAAATTTTGTCTCTAAAGTCCTCAAATGGTTCAGCGAACATGGGGGATAATATCCTACCAACTCCTCTTCTAGAAGCCCCCATGCATGTGACATATAGACCCTTAGTAATTTTAGAATTAGCAATTCTGAAAATTACCCTATAAAACCTAACGGAAAAATTACAAAATGACTCTCCTTTTAATATAATTTCAGAGTAGAACCACTCCAAAAATTATACCAAAAGGTTACACTACTAAAATGAAAATTTAAACTAAAACTAGACACCTATTTATTGAATTAATAAAAACAATAAACGTTTCGACGGTTTTCAGCAAAAACCGACAAAGCCTCTCAGCCCTTCGACTCGTGACACCGCTTCGCGACTCTGAGCACCAGCAAGCCACTTCCGCTTTCGATCCCCTCGAGCCACGCGAATGCTTGTCCTGACCTCCCTCTCGCAAACCCGGTCGTTACGCTGTCATAGTCACCCATCCATCCAAGTCTCGCTCCGTCTCTTCGTGCACTCTTGAGATCTTCTCCAACATCGCCCGGTCTCCTTGATCCTCCGGTATCAAGCTCCCCGCTCAACCCTCGATCACCCGCCGTCGACAATTGGTCAACATCTCCTCCCTGCACAAACAAGACAAGCCAAAACAAGAACGCGACGCACCACCAAACCCTCGACAACCAAACCTCCATTTCACATTGAAACGCTCGATGCACTCAACCCATTCTCAACCACTCATCCTTGTAAATCACTCATCATCCAGACCGAAACCACCCTTGGTTTCTCAGGGCCTCTGGTGGATGGAGTGTTCCAGCATGAGAGCTCCAACGTATGACACCCTCCGGTGGCCGGAGGGGTCCGACCCGTAGGGTTCGACAGACCTCACGCCTACCTGAAGCTTTTAGCTTCGGCGGTGAGACCAAGCATTGGCTTTCCCTATATAGAAAATTTACCTCTCCTGACTTGATAGCCAGATGCTTGCTGAGCCAAATCATTTGCAATTGAATTGGCTTCCCTTGACATGTGAGAAATTTTGAAATCGTCGAAAGTAGCAATTATGTCTAAGCATTTATCCAAGTAACTATTCAGCAAGCCATTAAAGCATTGAGCACTTTTAGCTACTTGTTGTACTACTAGTAGAGAATCACCATGCGCATGAACATGTTTAGCACCTATGGATTCTAGCAATTCAAGTCCTAGAAATAAAGCTTCATATTCAACTTGGTTATTAATAGAGGGAAATTCTAAACGGGCCGAGGTTTCAAAGTGCATTCCACTAGGTCATATAAGAACCACCCTGATACCTTGGCCATTTTTGCAAGCTAAACCATCAAAATAAAGTTTCCACGGTACTACCTCAATTAGAGCAATATCGTCACTCCAATTGACATCCATGTGGTTATCACCTATAAAATTAGCAACAATTTGACCTTTCATGGCTCTTAGAGGTTCATAGGCCAAATCATACTCAATCAAAGCGTAAGCCCACTTTCCGATTCTTCCACTTAGAATCAGCTTTTGCAACATGTATTTTATAACATAGGTTTGGCAGGCGACAATACAAGTAGTAGGGAGAAGATAGTGACATAATTTGGTATACATGTAATAAAATGATAAACATAAATGGTCCACAAACATGTACCTGGTTTTGGCGTCCAGCAGGCGTCGGCTCAAGAACGTGATGATGTACTCTCTTCCCTCCACCTCCTGGGTTAGCACGGCTCCTGTCACGCTATCTTCGGCGGCGATGTACAACCGAAACAGAATTCCGGATTTTGGCACTCTCACCACGGACGGTGATGACAAGCACTCTTTAATATTTTCAAAGGAATTTTGCTGACATGCCCCCAAGTGAACTCGGCTTCATTCTTTAGCCGGAGTATAGGGACAAAGGCATCAATTTTGCCAGACAAGTTAGATATGAAGCGACACAAATAATTCATCTTGCCTAGCAACTTTTTCACATCTTTCTTGTATGTCGGCGCTGCAAAGTTTCTAATCTTCTCAAGCCTCTTAGGATCAATTTATATGCCTCTTTCATGAATCATGAATCCTAAGAATTTGCCCGCTGACACGCCAAAATCACACTTGAGCGGGTTCATTTTTAAGCCATACTGTCGCATCCTATCAAAAGCAACATTCAAATCGGCTAAGTGGTTTCCCATAGCGTCTGATTTGAATACAACATCATCTATGTATACTTCTAACATAACTCCTAACAAGTCATGAAAGATAAAGTTCATAGCACGTTGATATGTAGCGCCAGCATTTTTTAAACCAAAAGTCATAACAATCCACTCGAACAAGCTGACAAAACCATGACATCGAAAGGATGTCTTGTAGACGTCCTCTTCGGCCATAAAAATTTGATTATAACTAGTGTTGCCATCAAGAAAACTTAGTACTTTGTGTCCTGAAGCATCGTTGATTATAATGTCGGCTATTGGCATGGGATACTCGTCCTTCGGAGTGGCCTTGTTTAGATCCCTGAAATCAATACAAACTCATACCTGGCCGATCCCCTTCTTTTCTATAGGCACAATGTTAGCGACCCATTCAACATACCTACATATCCTAATAAACTCAGCTTTGAGTAATCGCTCAACTTCTTCTTTAACTCGGTCATAGACGACCGAATTAAAGCGAGGAGGAGGTTGTTTATAAGGACTAAATCCGGATTTGATAGGTAGTCGATGCTCGACGAGTTTGCGGCTTAATCTAGGCATCTCGCTATACTCCCATGTGAAACAATAGACGTACGTCCGAAGCAACTTTATTACTTCGGCCTTTTCATCAGACTGTAAATGTTGGTTTACAAAAGTCGGCCTTGGGATGCTACCATCGCCTATGTCAATTTCTTCTAAAGGATCGGCCGACACAAAACCTTGTCCTAATTTCTCTACTTCGCTAAAGTCTTTGATGGCCTCGGCAATATCGTCTTTAACAGACCGATATTGCTCTACACGAGACTTCAGCCAATCTAGATTACTTTTGCTAGACATGACTACTAATTTAGAAATAGCCATGCTACACCAGCCAGCTTTACAGACACTGGTACGAAACATCCTCCGGACACGCTAACAAAGTCGTAATCTGAAAGATCCCTACCCGATAGACATTCCACTTTATTGTGGATGGTGTCAATGGACACATCAGCCAATGCTACGTGTGTCGAAGTGTCTGAGGGTATGACCTCTACCTCATCGCCGTCCCACTGAATCAGGCATTGGTGCAAAGTAGAAGGAATGCAGCAGTTTCCGTGAATCCAGTCATGCCCGAGTAGCACACTATAGTTACCTTACACATCAACGATGAAGAATGTTGTTGGCAATGTCTTGTTGCCTACTTTCAACTCCATGGAGAGCACACCTTTAGCATCAGAACTCTTGTCGTTGAAGCTGTTGAACATTAAGTTAGTTTTTTTCAAGTCCTCCTCATCCCTGCCAAGTTTCTTCAATAGCGAGTAAGGCATTAGGTTAACAGTAGCACCACCATCGATGTGACCTCTAACGTAGAGAGGCTTTAGATGGCGAGACGTATCCTTGGGTTTCTCAAAAATAGCGTTGCATGGGCAGAGGTTCAACTGAGCGACCTCGGCGTCATCTTGGGGTAGGGCGAACTCGGTAGGCAGCATGACAACATTGATGTCCATTGTCTGAGGTGTGGGTCCCTCAAAGACGGGTTAGTAGTCATCGTCGAGTGTGTCGTCGTCGCTTGGACTAGGAGCCGGGTTGGTTATCTCAACCGGCTTGATCCTCCATACCTGTCTCGTTGTTGGCCGAGGGTGGATTTCCTCAAAGATGGTGTCCCGCTCGTCCTCGGCTTTCTTCTCATGAATGTTGTGTGAATAAAATATATGATAAATAATTTCAATTAAAAGTAATATAAAACCAAATAAAATTCGGCTTGAGAAATTTCTAGTAAATTTCTTCCGCCTCGAATAAATTTAGGTTTTTATAAAGTATTATTGTAACTAGAATAGTAATCCATAATATTTCAATGAAATACTTTAATAAAAAAGTAATTAAACCACTCTCTTTCCAATATAATTTGAATCATAATTTCTGACTATTTATATTTTTCTTTCCCAATCAAAAATTCGGAGGAATCAATATTCTATTTTCAGTCGTGAAATTAAAATCCCATTTTAACTGTGTGTTTAAATTCCATTAAAAATAACTTTAAAAAATTATTTTTATATTCCCAAAAATGGATTAAAAACCTTGGTTCGGTGTTCATGTTTGGAATTTCTGATTTCGACGTGAATACAAAATTTATTGATTTTCCTAACCGCCGTTTATTCTTTAAAATATTCGCACGTTATTTCTTTAAAATCCAAGATTTCTAAATTTATTTTAAATTTCAAAATTTCCAAAAACTTTTTACTTTTTATTAAAAATCCAATTTTGAATTTTCAGAAAAATATTTTCCTATTTTTTCCTCCTTTCCTTTTCTTTTCTTTTCTTTCCTTTTTTCCTTTTTCTCTTTCCTTCTTTTCCCTTTCCTTTCTCTCTCCTTCCTTTCTTTCTTCCCGCGGATGCAGCCTTGCATGCAGCCCTCCACTCCACCGCAGCCTCTTCTCTCCCTTTCCTTCTTCTCCTTTTCCTTTCTCTTTCTTTCCTTTCCTCTTCCTCTCTTTCCTATTTTTTCCTTCTCTCACCTTCCTTTTTTTCATGCTGGCTTGCCTTTCTTCCTCCCCCATCTCACAGCCTCCCCTTTCCCTTCTCCTTTCAATTTTTCTCTCTCCTTTCCATTTTCTCCTCATCATTCCATTTTTCCTAGCCACCCCCCTCTATAAAAACCATCCATTGCCTCCTCTCTTTCCCAAGCTGAGAACGCCGCACCTCCTCCCCGTGCCAAGCTGGCGTCGCCGCGCTCCTGCCATCACCGAGTGCTCTCGCCATGCCGCGGCCATGTCACCTTTTCTCCGGTTGGGTGAGGATCCATCTCCTCTCCCTACATTTTTCTGAAATTATATTATATTAATTTATTACGGTATATATAGCTTATTTTCGTATCGCCCCTTAAACCTTAATAATTTATTTAATTCAGATTATTCATTATTTTCACTGAACCATTTATCGTCGAATTAATCATATCTATCTCAATTTGTTAGGTCAATATCTCGTTTTTAAATACGTATTTAAAACTGCGTTAAAAATCCCTTTTAAAAACTATTTTTATATATTGAATTAAGAAGAGAAAAATAAATACAAACCGTGATATATAATTCAGGATTTGAGTGGAGTAATTTATGTTAAGTTTCTCAAGGCAAAATATTTTTTATGAGATTTTATAAATTTTATTTTGGAGAAAATAAAATTTAAATTATATGAACCGTGTATGAATAATAAAATGGTTAAAATAACGAGGAATTAAGAATCTCAAAAAGAATTCATATTTTGGTTGGAAATTTTTATTAAATTCTTCGAGCCAAAAATATACACTAGGCTTTTTATTTGAATTTTTAAGATTTTTATAACTATTACAGTAAATAAAGACATCCATTCAAAAAAAATAGTGAAATAAGAAAAATAAACTCTAATTATTTTTTTCATGGCCACTCCTGTTTGTCTCTCCTGCCGTGTAATTTTTTCAGTCGTGGCCTGCTAGCTGCTCACACCGTGGACTCCACCTGCATGCGCTGCAGTTGCGTTTGTGGGTCCCGCTCCTGACCTGCCACTGCATGCGCAGCAGCACGCCTCCGCTGCAGGCCCCGCCAGCACATTTCCCACCTGTTGTCGCTAGCCCTGCCTGGGATGCCGCGCTCACTGGCCCACATGTCTGCCAGCGTTTTGGGTCCACAGCGCGCTAGTCCACGGTAGACCTGGTCTATCGAGGACCATAGCATTTTACAGTTCAAAAATAATTCTAGAAAATGCTCAAATCTTCAAAAATTCATATCTTCTTTATTTTAACTCCAAATTTGACCATTCAAATTCTTAAAAATTTATATTTTTATTCTCTTCACCTTATGCAATAAAAACAGTAGGTTTACCTTGGACATTTTATTTCTATTTAATAAGGGATTTAAAAACACTTTAGGGTAAATTCATAATTATTTTTAGAAATATCTAGAACTCCATAAAATTGTCTTAAAAATTTAGATAATAATTTAAGAATATTTAATAACTTTATTTCACTTGTTTTAATCCAACCAAAGTCTATATGTTTGAAGTGTGATTTTGGAATGTTTATTGAATGTTATGTTTATTTTTCGTATCGAGAAGACTACGACACCGTCGAGGATCCGGAGTTCTATCCCGAGGTTCCACCTTTGCCATTTGTTGATCAAGGCAAGTCACAACCCCATTTTGATCATAATTGAGCCTATGTTTTATTTAAATATCACTAAAACACATAGGATATATTTGCATTAGTCTAATCTCAAGCCCTAAATTATATTTATTACATCCCCATCCTTGTGTGTCAACCCAAGCCATGCTTATTGAGCCTGAACTCCTTGTCACTCTTACAATATTATATTAGCTAGTGTCTAATGTACCGACACAACTGCTATAGGATTAAAGAACGGGTCGTAGATAGTCTGTTGGAGTTTGGCTATGTTATAAGTATGGTGGGTTCTGGGTGCAAGCTAGGGCATTGGTTGGTCACACCCGGGGCACTATAAGGACCGGTCTGCGGGATTTATTGCAAAACAAACTCATACTAACCACAAGTCTAGTGGGTAAGTCCTAACTAGAGGTATGGATCGTACCAACTTGAAGCACCATAGTGGAGGGGGAAAGGGGAAACCTGCAGGTTACTTGTACCGACGAGGCTCAAGGGGGGTATGGTGTTGGCCCGAAGTGACTAGGGCACCATATGAAACCTATAAGAGGGTGTTATCGAATTGGTGCGTTCTATGCATAAGGTGTTGGCACAAATTTCTCGTGACAGGAGTCATTTAACACACTGTGGTGTGCAGGAAACAAGTGCCCTGTGGGTACAATAGTACACCTCTGATCAGAGTTTAAATCTTGTCGAAAAGTCGAGCCCACGGTCAAGGGCGGGTTGTGTGACTTCTCGTAGTTAGTTTACTTTTATATGAATGATCGTGTGATTCATGGCATGTAAGGACTGTTGAGCGAGGGTGGGCTGACTATACCCCTCGAGTTAGATGATGATGCATTACACATGTTTAATTTTCTGTACTAAATAATCTGCTTACATTAAATGCTTTACAAATATGCTTTTCTGCAAAAGTAGCCACTATCTTCCTTGTTATTACCTTGCATTATAATTGCATTCGGTGTCTTGCTGAGTACGATTGTACTCACCCCCGTTGACTTACACCACGAGAGGCGGTCTACTATGAGGAGGGTGATGGTCTAGAGTAGCGACCTAGTTAAGGCATGAGACTGGAAGGATACGTTCATCTAGAGGATTTATTTTAATAGTTTCTCTTTTATTTATCACTTTTGTAATAATATGGTCTACGGACCATGATTGATTGGCGTATTGTACGCATTCATGTGATGAACGTCTTGTATTTATTGATTTTCTATGGAATTTCAATAAATTCCCGGTTTTATTAAATCGGGGCGTTACAACCTAGGACCATATCGGCAAAGGGTCCTGCCAGGCCGGAGGTACCTTCGGCCATTGTGGGCCGAAGCCTCCCACCGAGGGGTTTGTCCAGAGCAGAGCCAGGTTCGGCCATTGGGGTCCAAACACGTTCTGTGTAGGTCTTGGCCACTGGGGGCCGAAGCCACTATACGAAGTGTATGACCACTAGGGTCGGAAGCCACCATGGGGAGTGTTCAGCCGCTGCGGCCCGAAGTCATTGTGCGGAGGGTTCGGCCCTGTGGTCCGAATTCGTCATGCGGAGAGTTCGGCCAATGTGGTCCGAAGCCACCCTCCGACTGCTTTGGCCCCTTCGGCTGACTCAGCTGTTTTGCACGGGGGCCTGTTTTCTTAGCTTTTCTTTGGTGTTTGTTTAACAACATCTGATATGTCACCTTCGGCTTCTTGCGAGCCCTAGCCAAAGGAGACATGTTAACATTCCGTTTCCACATTCCTACTTTAGGGTTCTTAGGTACGAGTGTGCGTGTACATGATTCTCCAATAACGACTACTTTCCCTTTAGTTGACTCGGCCTACTCCGGCCGAATCAGCACCTTCTTTTCATCGAGGTTGATAGTGTTCATGGGAAAGGGGTCTTTGTCCAGCTTCATCTTTGGACGGGGGTCTATTTTCAATCGTCCTTCATCTATGGCCGATTGGACCAATCGACGAAAAACATTGCAGTTGTTAGTATAATGTGAATGTGAATCATGCCACTTACAATATGGGCATTTCTTTAGCTCATCAGTAGATGGAATGACTTGGCCTTTAGGCAACCTGAGAATCTGGTTCTTCAAGAGGAAGTCAAATATTTTATCACACTTAGTTATATCAAATGAGTACTTGACTTCGCTAGGCTGATTCTTGGTGGGAGACGGCCGTAACTCGGAGCAAGTAATAGGTTTTCTCTTAGTGTTCCAAACCCATTCGGCCGCGTACATGTCAGCCGAATCTTTTTCCTCCTCCGTTTCTTCCTCGTCGGAGTGTTCCATGACGTGGACTTCAGCCCTAGTCTTGTTAAACGTATTAATAAACTTTTTATCCTTGGCTCGGCCTTCCTAGACCAGATCCTGTTGTAAGACTTGGCTAACTTCTAAGAAGTGCTGGTTGTTTAGTCTCTCTTTAATTTGAGAGCACAACCCACTGAAAGCTAGATCCGCCAAATCCCTTTCTGAAATGTTAAGACTAAAACACCGGTTCTGGTATCTCAAAAGCGCTTTTTATATACTCAGAGACACCCTCGCTAGATTTCTCTCTAACCGATGTCAAGTGTGAAAGACTAAGTTCTGTCTCACCTGTGTAGAAGTAGTCGTGGAATTTCTGTTCTAATTCAGCCCATGTTTGGATAGAGTTCGGCGGGAGCGCCAAAAACCAAGTGAAAGCGGTGCCGGATAGTGAGAGAGAAAATAGTCTAAGTTTTAAAGAGTCTGTAGGACCGAAAGTAGCGACCAGAGGGGGGGGGGTGAATGGGCGCCTTAAAAATTCTTTCGAATCAATGGCCTGTTCCCAATACCCAACGCACCTCAAAAATACTATGCAGCAGAAAGTAGACAGTAGGCCTAAGTCTAAAGGTTTCTAACCTAGAAGCAACTGATGATAAACAGTGTAAACCTAAAGTGGTGCAACTAGGCAGATAAACAAGTTGTAACAGGCCTATACTTCTCAATGAAATGATCTAAGTATGTATAGAGTGAAAAGAGAAGTTACTGTCCAAAGTTGTCTCCTGTTCGGGTCTTGGCGAAGCCCCCTTCGCACGTCGAGGTCTGCTTCGGAGGTTGGTGTCGGAGTCTGTCCGAAATGCCGAAGGTGTCACTGTCTAGCCTAGTTCGAAGAAGTAAGAAGCGAAGTGTACTTCGAAGCGAAGTAAAAGCAGTGCCGGAGCTTGGTTCGAAGTAAGCACTTCGAAGACAAGACTTCGAACGCAACTTCGAGTCACGAGCTTCGGAGCGAAGTAAACAGTGCCGAAGCCTTCTTCGAAGTATACACTTCGAAGACAAAACTTCGAACACACTTAGAACCGAAAGCTTTCGGAGCTAAACCTTCGAACACAAAAACTTCGAACACACAAAACAGACGGACTACCTTCGAACAAAGAAGCGAAGTCTGTCACGCGACAGAAAAGCAAGTCCGAAGCCTACACTCTATCTTCGAACAGGGAAAGCTTCGGAAGGATAATCGAAGGCAGACACGCCGCAAAGAAATCCAAGCGAAGTCTATCAGAACGGACAAGCTTCGGACCCAAACTTCGAAACCTAGTGAAGTGTGCACTTCGAACAGATAGATTCGGAGTATGCTAGTTCGAAGTATGCAATGCTGTCCATACAGGAGGAGCTTCGAATCTAGCAACTCAGACTCAAAGACCGAAGTTCGAAGTCTAAGCGAAGCCTTTAAAGAGGTTCGATCGGAGCCTGCCTCACGGAGTTGAGGGGCTTCGCACAGAACCGAGCTTCGGCAGACACACCAGGAAAAAGGCAAAAGAGACTGTCAGCTTCGATCAAAAAGCTGGGCAATAGAAGGTGAAAAGCTGCAGCCGAACACTGTAGCTACAGTAAAGCAGTACTATTTGCAACAGCAAGAACTAGTACTACCACCGTGAAGAACACACCCAGCCGAAGAAGCTTCTTCCCAAGAAATAAATACAGCAGCCCTAATCCAACTCAATAACTCTCCAAACCAACCAGATGCAAACAATAAATTCTCCAGGGACCAAGGATTAAAAGCATCCAAGAGATTTGAGCCAAAATGAGCCACGAACAGAGAGAGGGAAACCCCTGGCGGCGCACACAGGAGAGAGAAGGGAGGAAAAGAGTGACCCAAAGAGTGGTATTCAATTTCAGCAAAAGGGTGGTCCAAACCCTAGGGATTGGGGTGCTATTTATAGGCAGCCCAACACTAGGAATATTCTACCAGCCCCTTAGGGTTTTTACAGACTCAAAAATACAGAAAATGACTCTACTGCCCTTAGGTATTTTTACAGACACAACTGACTGACTGTGGGCCTAGAGTAACAGATGACATATCCTGAAGCTATTCTTCTGGACAGTCGGATACAGAATCAACGGTTGTCAGTTTTACGCCGAAACTGACAAAGCCTCCACCAGCTTTGCACCAGGTACCCGGATTGGGCCGGCCCGACTCCGCAGCTCTCTCAGCCCGGCAATCGCTCACCGCCCGTGTACCTGAGTCAGTCCTGGTCAACAGCCCAGTGGGTCTTCTACTGCTTCTGGCCCATGCACCCGGATTGGGCCAGCCCGACTTCGCAGCCTCCTCTGCCCGACAGTCGCTCGCTGCCCGTGTACATGAGTCACACGCGGCCCATGAAACAGCAGATCTCTTCTTCTCTTCAGTCCTTGTTGACTATCGTTGACAATGACTCATCACTTCTAGAGCCATGAGGCCCACGCTATTCAGCATGGCTCCTCAATCTCCCCCTTGATGAGTGCATTGTCAACATTCCTCTTTT
The DNA here is from genome assembly GCA_019279435.1 of Zizania palustris. Classification (NCBI taxonomy): domain Eukaryota; kingdom Viridiplantae; phylum Streptophyta; class Magnoliopsida; order Poales; family Poaceae; genus Zizania; species Zizania palustris. The sequence continues at coordinate 58,656,838 of JAAALK010000081.1, forward strand.
CACAGCTCTTCAGCACCTGCGAACAAATGTGGAAACACGAAACCAAAACACAAGAGAACAAAGAAGAAGAAAAATAAGGTAAAAGTTTAACCCTAATGACCAAAAGCCAACCAAAAGCAAGAAGCGGTCATTATGGTTAACCAAAACACAAAAGCTCAAAATGAGTGCGATTGCAGAACAACAAGGATATCAACAGAGTAAGAACTCCCCCTTAAACTCTGATCCCAATTTTCTCCCCCTTGTTGACAAGTGAACTCATCAAGCACTCAAAAAGAGACACAGACTCCCCCTGAAATGCAACTCCCCCTCAAAATATGCAGTGAATGCAGCTGGGGTGCAGGTGGAGTGTAGAAAGCATGCTTCTCAGATATGATTGACTACAAATACAGTATCTAACAGGTATAGCAAAAGAGATACTGTCTAAGACACATGGCATGATCAGTGCAAGAGATGATATCTAAAGAAAGTCATTTAGCACGCATTTGTCAATTTTTGCAAATAAAAACATCACCACATTGTCTAGTAAACAAGCAAGGTAAAGCATGAAATGCAGAAGCTAACTGATATCTACCAAGATAAGCATTGTTCAAAAACAAAGTGCTTCAGCAAACTTGTTATCCCTTTAAAGTTCAGGCTTTTTCATTTTCCTTTGTCATTTTTGCCAAGGGTTATTTGCATGTCAAACCTTATGCTAACCGACCAAGTCAAGCCTAGGCCAAAACTGGGCCATCAGAAGCTTAAGACATTGGTCTTGGCATACACTACACTGTCCTAGTTCATACCAAAGTGCTATGGTAAGCAATCCAGAACAATATAGTGCGACAAAGCAAACCCACTTGGATCTTTTCAATCTTAAACACAAAAAGGCATGGAATTTTTCATTCATTTTTGATTTTTATCATTTTTATAGCACATTTTCCATGTTAAAGCATAAAGATGTCCAAGTTGCATATCTGCATCTATGTGATGAACTAGCTACAAGGCATGTAACAAATAGCAAAAGCATTCAGCCTACACATGCTAGTTACCAGAAGCAATGGTGATCATTTTTCAAGTTGAAAGCGTAAAAGCCATGCACATGACAGATATCAGGTATATCAAGTGAACTGAATCAAAGCATGATCATCGACATGTAATCAAAAGCATGTACCCGCTAGAATAAGTAAAGCAGTTCAATCATATAACAGAAGCATCTCAAGTGTGATACGTGAATATGCAAGATATGAACACACACAAAAGGACTCAAGAAAAGAGTAGAGAGCAAAGAAAACTGACGCAAAATATCCTAAAAAGGATACACAACACCCAAATCCCCTCGTAAACGCTCAAATGTAGACTGATCTAGGGGTTTGGTGAAAATGTCAGCCAACTGATGATGGGTATCAACATGAATAAGGTCAATGACACCTTTCTCATATTGATCCCGCAAGAAGTGAAAGCGCACATCAATATGTTTGGTTTTTGAATGGAGACACGGGTTTTTCCCTACACTAATAGCACTCGTGCTGTCGCAAAACAATGGAACCCTGGTAGGAAAGAGCAACCCAAAGTCTCGAAGAGTGGAAATCATCCAAACCATCTGTGAGCAGCAGCTAGCAGCAGCTACATACTCAGCCTCTGTGGTCGAAAGAGCAACTCCAGATTGCTTTCGAGAAGACCAAGATACAAGGGAAGAACCAAGAAACTGGCAAGTACCAGAAGTCGACTTGCGATCCAACCGGCACCCACCAAAATCAGCGTCCGAAAAGCCAGATAAATCAAGTGATGATGATGCTGAATAATAAAGACCAAGATCAGGCGCATAGGTGAGATACCTGAAAATGCGCTTGACAGCCTGCCGGTGAGATGCGCGTGGTGAAGACTGAAAACGCGCGCAAAGTCCCACGGCGAACTGTATGTCCGGTCTTGTTGCCGTCAAGTACAACAGCGAACCGATCATCCCTCGAAATTCTCTCTCATTGACCTTGACACCGCTCTCGTCCTTGTCCAAACCCCCAGAAGTGCCCATCGGGGTCATCTGCGGCTTCAATTCACCACCAAAGTCAAATTTCTTAAGCATGTCACGAGTATACTTACCTTGGTGGATGAAGGTGCCGTCCTTGGTCTGCTTGATCTGGAGCCCTAAGAAATACTTAAGCTCACCCATGAGGCTCATCTCAAACTCACTGTGCATCTGCTCAGAAAACTTGGACACAAGAGAATCAGTAGTACCGCCAAAAATAATATCGTCCACATAAATCTGAGCAACTAAGAAATCTGAAGCATCTCTGAGCAAGAAAAGAGTTTTGTCCACAGAACCCATCACAAAGCCCTTCCCCAACAAAAATTGCTTCAACCGGTCATACCAAGCCCTGGGGGCTTGCTTCAACCCGTATAAAGCTTTATGCAACTTAAAAACATGTCGAGGAAACTTGGGGTTCTCAAAACCGGGGGGTTGCCTAACATATACCTCCTCCTCTATGAACCCGTTCAGAAAAGCACTCTTAACGTCCATTTGAAAAAGCTTAAAACCCTTTGAAACGGCAAAAGCTAGAAGAATACGAATGGACTCAAGACGGGCCACAGGAGCGAAGGTTTCTTCAAAGTCAATACCTTCCTTCTGGCAATAACCCTGGGCGACTAGTCGAGCCTTGTTGCGCACCACAACCCCATCTTCACCTTGTTTGTTCTTGAATACCCACTTGGTGCCTATGGGGTTGCATCCTGGTGGCGGCTCAACTAGTGTCCAAACCCGATTGCGGACAAAATTCTCAAGCTCTTCTTGCATGGCATTAATCCAATTAGAATCAGAGAGAGCATGAGAAATGTCTCTGGGCTCAAAAGATGCAACAAATGCAGATTCAGCAAACACAGTGAGAGAGGCAGAAGAACGCAAAGTCCTTTCAGTTAAATCACCAATGATGAGCTCTGAGGGGTGGTCACGCTGAACTGCTCGGGTTCCCTGGTGATCTGAAGTCACCTCACCGGAGTCAGCAGCTGGCACCTCTGGACTCGACTGAAGGGGCTCGATCGAAGTGGAAGAAGTGATCAGAGGTCCGCCTTCATCATCAGTCGAAGTCACAGAGGGTGTGGGCTCTGCGGGGGATGCAGAAGGCCCGCCCTCAACAGCAGCTGGAGTATCCTCATCTTCCTCGAAGATGGACTCTCCGAGCTCATCATCACCAGAAAGCTCAAAAGAAGGAGTCAAAGAAGGCAAGGACTCATCAAAAGAAACCTCACACGTCTCGACAAGCAGCTGGGATTCGAGGTTCCAAACACGGAAGCCTCGAGAATGCAATGCATAACCAAGAAAAATACCATCCCAGCAACGAGACTCAAACTTGTCCAAATGCCCTCCCTTCTTGAGCACAAAGCACTTGCAGCCAAACGCTCGCAAGTGGGTCACCTTGGGCTGTCTGCCAAACCGCAACTCATATGATGTCTTACCAATGTAAGCTCTAAGAAAATGCGGTTGGCAAGATAGCAAGCCGTGTTCATGGCTTCAGCCCAAAAACGCCTAGGAGTCCTGTGCTCATCGAGCATCGTCCTGGCCATCTCAACTAGCGTGCGGTTCTTTCGTTCCACAACGCCGTTCTGTGGGGGAGTGTAAGGAGAAGAAAACTGATGGTCCAGACCCTGATCACCACAGAAGCTGACGAACTGAGAGTTCTTGAACTCAGAGCCGTTGTCAGAGCGAATTGCTCGCATCCGACCATTGTTCTCATTCTTCAGCTTCAAAACCAGGTCATGGACAAATTGAAAAGTTTCATCCTTAGACTCCAAAAAGAAAACCCACGAGAAACGAGAAAAGTCGTCAACAATCACAAGTGCATACCACTTCCCACCGACTGAGCGTACCCGAGCTGGACCTACAGTGTCCAAATGTAAAAGCTCGCCTGGATACGTAGTCATCACCTGAGTCACAGGTGAGTGAGAAGCGGCAACCATTTTCCCATGACGACAGGGATGACAAACCAGATCCTTCTCCATTTTAAGCTTGGGCAATCCTCGGATGAGGTCCATAGAGCTTAATCTGACTAGCAGATCAAAACTCAAATGACCTAACCTCCTATGCCACTTCCAGAGCTCAGAAGAAGATCCAGCAATCAAACAGCGAGAAGGGCCAAAAGAACTAGAGAAGTCAATTCGAAAGACTTTACCGAAGGGTAAAATCTGACAAACCAAAGACCCTCTAGAATCAATCACAGAAGAATTGCCCTTCCTAAAACGCACTTCCAAACCATCCTCAAGAAGTTGCGAAACAGAGATTAAATTAAAGTTCAGATTTTTAACCAAAGCAACATTCTTTAAAGAGAAATGGTCTGAAATGCTAATTGAGCCTATTCCACTTACTTTCCCTTGACCGCTATTCCCGAACGTGATGTACTCTTTGGAGCTCGGGGGAGTGAGACTGGAGAACCATCTGCGATGTCCCGTCATGTGGCGAGAGCATCCTGAGTCCATGATCCAAACATCCTCCAGTCCCCGGTCCTGCACAATCAATGTCTGTAAGTGGGAGCAAATGGTCCGGCACCAGGTTTAGCAAAAGAGCTAAACCAGTGTCGAGCCATCTGCTCAAAAGATGGAAAGCGAAAACCATCAAAAGAGTTTGGACCAAAACGCGGCTCAAAGCGCGGTCCACGGTTCTTCCTAACCCTACGGCCACGAGGTCCAGAACCGTAGCCAACTCGGTCTGGAACTCTGCCGGAACGAACACCACCAACTGGAGCACGGGCAAGAAAGCCGTCTCCTCTACCACCACCTACACGACGCGGCCTGGCCTCCAGCCTCTCCCCGCGCCGAGGAACACGCAGTCTACCACCCTGCTGGTAGAACTGCACCTGATCACTACGAGCCCTCTCTGCTCTCTCAACCCGCTTCCTCCTGAAGAAAACTCCGCAAGATGCCCGTCTCTCTGACAAAACTCACAATGATAGGTAGGCTTCTTGGGATGTGGTTGAGGCTTGGGATTCTTGGGCTTGGTAGTGTTTGGTGTGGTCTTCTTGGGCTGAGAGGGTCCAGGAAGAGAGTCTAAAGAAGAGTGGAGGTGTTTGGGCTTAGGAACCCAGATAGGCTTCTTGGGTGGAGCTTTGGGAGTTTCATGGATCACTCCATCCTTTGGCTGACAAGCCTGGGAGGTCTCAGTGGAGTGAGTCTTGGGATACCTCTGCTCTGGAGTCATTTTACTCCACTCCACTGCCCGACTGAGGGCACTCTCAAAGTCAGCCTTAGTGTAGGTGTAACCTACTCCAAACCCATCCTGCCTCTTGAACTGCTGGATCATCATGCCAAGCTGTGGCTCTCTGGCACTGATCCAACTCAGGATAGACCGGAGGTAAAAGTTCTCATTCTGAGAATCTGCTAGCTCCTCTCTCAAGGAAGCTAGAACCTCCACCTGAGATAAGCAGGTCTCACACTCATTCTCTACTTGGACAGACTTCCCGGCTTTTAGCTTAATTAGCTCCATTCTAAGAGACAGGCAGTTCTCACAGACAGTGGGTGGAACTGACAGTGTCTCAAGCTCTAGCCTAGTCTGGACAAGCTCAGCTCTCAACCTCTCTAAATCACCCAAATGTTCATCGCCCTTGGATTTCAGCTCAGCTAAGGAAGCTAGATGAGATGGACAATCAACACAGGGTGCGACGACAGTGGCTTGAGCATCTTTCAGCTCTTGCTGAGCGCTTTCAAGCTCAGTGGCCAAAGCGTCCCTCTCATCAACCCTTTCTGTGTACCTGGACTTTAGAGTCGTCAGGTCACACAGAAGCACCTCACACTTAGGGCACTCACTGCTATCACCCAAGCAAGGGGAAGAGGATAGACTTTCAATTCTTCCGTTGGCCACGGCAAGCTCACTCTCTAACTCGTCTATCCTTTTCTTAGCCCCCCTAAGCAGTTTCTCCCGATACTTCAACTCCTGACGATTGCTCTCAAGTAAATCTACAATTTCACGCTCATAAGATGATACCTTGCTATCGTCGTCATCGGAGTCATCGGAGGAGCTCTTTTCTTCTCTATCCCCAAGAGCCATGGAGCAGAAGCTCTTGCGGGATCTTCGGCGCTGGTGTGAGCGGCCCTTTGGCTTGTCTCCGAAAGCCATGAAGCAGAGGCCCGCCGGATCATCCTTGTCCTTCCCCTTCTTGATGGTGATCTCCTCATCACTTGAGCTCGATGAAGAGGAAGAAGACGTGGATCTCTTGGAGTAGCTCTTCTCCATCTCGGCGAAGAAGGCCTTGTCGCGCTTCTTGTTCTCTCGCCGGTAGTCCTTCAGGGCCTTCTTGAAGAACCGAGTCTTCGGCTTGCCCTTGTTGAAGGAGGGGCTCTCGTGCTTGCCGGAGTCGTGGAAGCTGCTGCCGGTGCCCTTCTTGTATCCACTACGCTTGGGGCAGTCGGCGATGAAGTGTCCTGGATCACCACATTCAAAGCATCCAGATTTTGTGCCGTGTCTTTTGAACATTCTTTTATCATAGACACGACGCACCCGGTTGTTAAAAAGACACAAATCATCATCTCCCAACAACTCAAGCTGGTCCTCAGTGATAGACATCAAAGAGAACCCAGCACAGCTCACAGCAGAGGGATCAACTGAAGGTGTAGCAAGGGCCAGGGATTTTGATCCAGAGCCAGTGAGATTTGATCTCAACTGGATATCTACCTCAGTGGCCTTTAGCTTGCTAAATAACTCAGAAATGGTCAAGGTATCGTAAGAAGTACTCTCAACGATAGATGATACCTTGATCTCCCAGATCTTTGGGTCCAAGGTATGAAGAACCTTGAGCGCCTGCTCATGATCTGAGACTAACTGAGCACCCTCAGCCTTGTTGTCCCGAAGCTTGTTAATGATTGACTGAAAGCGACCAAACAAAGCCTCAACAGATTCACCCGGCTTCTGTGTGAAATTCTCATATTCACGCCGGTAGGTCTGATAGAGCCGAGCCTTGACCTGTGCTGTTCCCTCATGGTGTGCCTTGAGGGTAGCCCAGATCTCTCTCGCAGTGGAGAGATGACTCACTCGCTCAAATTCAGTGGGACCTAAACCAGAAAATAAAATGTTCACAGCCTTACTGTTGCTCAGATGCTGAGCAATGATACCAGCAGTACCTTGCTCAGTAACTGGCAGAATGACAAATGTGGTGTGAACGCAAATGTCCCATATGTCCGAACCCTGGCTCATGAGATAGGCTCGCATGCGAGTCTTCCAATAATTATAGCCATAGGCTTCCAAGGACGGGACCTTGCCAGGAGACGTCATAGTCACTACTGGGGTTTAGAACCGGTTAAGGTATGGAAAAACCCTAACCTCGCTCTGATACCACTTGTAGGACCGAAAGTAGCGACCAGAGGGGGGGGGGGGGTGAATGGGCGCCTTAAAAATTCTTTCGAATCAATGGCCTGTTCCCAATACCCAACGCACCTCAAAAATACTATGCAGCAGAAAGTAGACAGTAGGCCTAAGTCTAAAGGTTTCTAACCTAGAAGCAACTGATGATAAACAGTGTAAACCTAAAGTGGTGCAACTAGGCAGATAAACAAGTTGTAACAGGCCTATACTTCTCAATGAAATGATCTAAGTATGTATAGAGTGAAAAGAGAAGTTACTGTCCAAAGTTGTCTCCTGTTCGGGTCTTGGCGAAGCCCCCTTCGCACGTCGAGGTCTGCTTCGGAGGTTGGTGTCGGAGTCTGTCCGAAATGCCGAAGGTGTCACTGTCTAGCCTAGTTCGAAGAAGTAAGAAGCGAAGTGTACTTCGAAGCGAAGTAAAAGCAGTGCCGGAGCTTGGTTCGAAGTAAGCACTTCGAAGACAAGACTTCGAACGCAACTTCGAGTCACGAGCTTCGGAGCGAAGTAAACAGTGCCGAAGCCTTCTTCGAAGTATACACTTCGAAGACAAAACTTCGAACACACTTAGAACCGAAAGCTTTCGGAGCTAAACCTTCGAACACAAAAACTTCGAACACACAAAACAGACGGACTACCTTCGAACAAAGAAGCGAAGTCTGTCACGCGACAGAAAAGCAAGTCCGAAGCCTACACTCTATCTTCGAACAGGGAAAGCTTCGGAAGGATAATCGAAGGCAGACACGCCGCAAAGAAATCCAAGCGAAGTCTATCAGAACGGACAAGCTTCGGACCCAAACTTCGAAACCTAGTGAAGTGTGCACTTCGAACAGATAGATTCGGAGTATGCTAGTTCGAAGTATGCAATGCTGTCCATACAGGAGGAGCTTCGAATCTAGCAACTCAGACTCAAAGACCGAAGTTCGAAGTCTAAGCGAAGCCTTTAAAGAGGTTCGATCGGAGCCTGCCTCACGGAGTTGAGGGGCTTCGCACAGAACCGAGCTTCGGCAGACACACCAGGAAAAAGGCAAAAGAGACTGTCAGCTTCGATCAAAAAGCTGGGCAATAGAAGGTGAAAAGCTGCAGCCGAACACTGTAGCTACAGTAAAGCAGTACTATTTGCAACAGCAAGAACTAGTACTACCACCGTGAAGAACACACCCAGCCGAAGAAGCTTCTTCCCAAGAAATAAATACAGCAGCCCTAATCCAACTCAATAACTCTCCAAACCAACCAGATGCAAACAATAAATTCTCCAGGGACCAAGGATTAAAAGCATCCAAGAGATTTGAGCCAAAATGAGCCACGAACAGAGAGAGGGAAACCCCTGGCGGCGCACACAGGAGAGAGAAGGGAGGAAAAGAGTGACCCAAAGAGTGGTATTCAATTTCAGCAAAAGGGTGGTCCAAACCCTAGGGATTGGGGTGCTATTTATAGGCAGCCCAACACTAGGAATATTCTACCAGCCCCTTAGGGTTTTTACAGACTCAAAAATACAGAAAATGACTCTACTGCCCTTAGGTATTTTTACAGACACAACTGACTGACTGTGGGCCTAGAGTAACAGATGACATATCCTGAAGCTATTCTTCTGGACAGTCGGATACAGAATCAACGGTTGTCAGTTTTACGCCGAAACTGACAAAGCCTCCACCAGCTTTGCACCAGGTACCCGGATTGGGCCGGCCCGACTCCGCAGCTCTCTCAGCCCGGCAATCGCTCACCGCCCGTGTACCTGAGTCAGTCCTGGTCAACAGCCCAGTGGGTCTTCTACTGCTTCTGGCCCATGCACCCGGATTGGGCCAGCCCGACTTCGCAGCCTCCTCTGCCCGACAGTCGCTCGCTGCCCGTGTACCTGAGTCACACGCGGCCCATGAAACAGCAGATCTCTTCTTCTCTTCAGTCCTTGTTGACTATCGTTGACAATGACTCATCACTTCTAGAGCCATGAGGCCCACGCTATTCAGCATGGCTCCTCAGAGTCCGACCCGCTGGCTTCTCCACACTGTGCTAAAAATTGACTGACGTGCTCTAGTGTGGTTTTGTTACCCTCACTGTCGAACTTTGTGAATTCAGGGACCCTATAGCCACGAGGTTCAGGTATCGTGTTGAAATGGTCATGGTATCGCTTCCGGTAAACTCTAGCTTGAACCCTAGGGACGAAACCAGTGCACTCCCTAAACAGTGCGTGGATCCGCTCCTCAATGTCATCCTTGCCTACTGCCTGCGTGCGTCTGTCATGCAGGGGCATGACACGTGGTGGTATGTTAGCGTGTCGTCCGCGGGGTTCTTCCTCATGCGCTAACTCGGGATGTATGATGTGTTCAGGCCTATGTGCTTGTGCCTGTGGCACGGGCAGTGTGGGAAAAACTTGCACCGGTGCAAGTGGAGGCGGTGCATGGTGGGCGGTGCTAGTCTAGCCATAAGCATGGTGACTGGTCTCAGCCATAGATATCGAGGACGGAGGAGTAATGCCTTTGCCAGTACTACCATCAGTTCTATTGTAAATGTGATTTATCGGAGATATACTAGCAATCGGAGCTAGAGGTACGACTTCGGTAAAGCCGAACCTTCTGAGTGTCACCTCTACCTGGGAGCTAACTGCCGAATCCAAATGGTTGGCTAGCGAAGCGCTAACAGCTTGATCTACTGATGCGGCTATCTTCTCCTCAATCTCTAAAGAAGATAAATGAGGCAATACCGGTGTTACCTAGGTCCGAGCAAGGTCGGGGATGTTGATGTCATGCTTGATGAAGCCCGCATGTGTCTTGACGTAGCTCCCAAGCATGATGTCTTGGAGTGCCTTCATCTTTGCCTCAATCTTGGCTCGGTCTTCTACGAGAATATCTTCAAGGGTAGGCGTCATTATGTTGCGGTTGTCGATATCCGTGCCCCCATGGAATCCATTAGTGATGTAGACGTAGTAGTCGTTGTAGACGTTCCGACGGCCGATGTAGATGTACCCGTCATGTTGGTGTAGCCTTCCCTAGCGGAGTCGCCAAAAAGTGTGTTGACACGAAAACGTGCCCCCGCACTTGGGTCAGTACGATGATCCAAAAGTGTGCGGATACTTAGGGACAAGCCTAAGCATAACACAACACTGACATCATGTTCCGACTACCCTTAACAGTGGTAAGGGGGGATGGAGTCGCTAGGTAATCAGATCACACAGAAATAATCCAATTAGTTGAAAGAAATATATTAAATAAAATATATCAGCAAGCTAAACGGAGACTGATTGATTTGAAGGGTATTGTGCGAAGGGTATCACCGAAGGGTACCTTCGGCATCTGCTGTGAAGGGTCTCGCTGAAGGGTACCTTTGGCGTTCAGACTGATCTGACTGAAGGCAGGCTCCGAACAGATCTCGACATGACAATCACATCCAAACAGCGGGGTTCGGCGCGAAGTCTTTGACACGACGAAATTCTTGGACCGGAAACGGCGACCAGAGGGGGGGTGAATGGGAGCTTTTAAAATTTCGGGCTAAAAACTAGCCTTCGGTTTTAGTTCTGTCTTCTGCGGAACAGGCTTCGAACACCACCTTCGGAGGTCTGGTTCGAAGGTCCCTTGACAACTCCGAACACAGGCTTCGCAGGTCCAATAAGTTCGAAGCCAAGAAGACTTCGCTCCACTTACAACCCTCGAAAATCTACTCTGCTCAGTCAGTGTAGGCTCCGCACACAGGGTGCTTCGAGCAGGCTTCGCACTTCACCCTTCGCAAGAGTGGACAGCCCTCTGAGGACTTCGACCAAGTACTTGGCAGCAGCAACTGGTGCTGTGCTTCGTACACGAAGGTCTAAACGCACACAAACGGACTTCGCTAAGGGCTTCGACACAAGAAGGTAAACGGGCTTCGATCAGGGCTTCGCTAGTAAGCAGCAAGGTCTCGCCTCCTGTTACACAGAGCGACAACACACTGAAAAACACACTTCGCACAAAACACCCTTCGCCAAGACAGGCTTCGGTGAACTACAACTAGCGAGGTATGTAACGCGAGCTCAAGCAAAAAGCACACAGAAGCAGGGCTTCGCCGCTTGAACAAGGAACACAATAAAATTGAACTCTGGATGAATATAGCGAGGTGTGTAGCTAGTACAGGAGCTCAACAGTAAATGCTCAAAGTGTTAAATGTTACCTACCGAGCCCCCATATTTATAGCCCACAGTTCACCCAAAGGAATTGACTACATTACCCCTAGGGTTTACATTGGTTTTGACTCTACAGAACTGAGGGGTACAAAAGGTAGTCAACTTTATTGGAGGCTTCTCTGTCAGCCTTTGCAGAGGGGACAGCGCCAGCTTTCTGCAGAGCAGACACTGTCAGACTTGCAGCCTTTGACCTTTCCGAAGCCCCCCTTCGCACGCGAGGGTGCGGTAGCTTCGGCGAGAAGCCTTGAGCCTAGTGGCCTTCGCTTCGCCGAAGATAGCCTCCGATACACTGATGGTTTTGAGCCGAAGCCGTCAAAGCCCTTGGGCCTTCGCACCAACACCTCCGGAGTGGACCACCACGGCTTCGCAGCTTCCGCCCAGCTCGAACTCCGTCAGTCCGTGTACCAAAGCCATGCAGGCCGAAGCACCACAAGACAACCACACTCCGGAGCTAGCCTCGCTCCGAAGCCTTCCACACTCCGAAGCCCCACCTTCAAAGTACCGCCCTTCAAAGTCCCTCCTTCGTCCAAGGCCTCCGCACGAAGCATTCCATGAGCACTTCATCGCAGTGTCTCTCCCCGAGCACACTCCTCGACGAGCCTCACCCGGACCATGCCTTCGATGCACCTTGACTTCTGAGACCTTTGTCGGGTACCTTCGAATGTCTCCCTCCAGAGCACACTTCGAACTTCTTGCCTCCGCAGAGGACTTGATCCATCCAACTCTGAAGTTACTCCATTCGGAGTACCTTCGAAGTGCCTCACCTCCGAGGACTTTGTCTCGGAGTACCTTCACCCGGAGCCACGCTCCGCACTCTCTGCCTTCACCTGGCGCACCTCGACCTGAGGACCGACCCGGACCCCCTTCGCAGCCACCGTGATGGAGCTCCCTGCTCCCCTGGCATCAAGCCTCCCGCTTGACCCAGGTTCACCTACCGCGAACCTTGTCCGTCGCCTCCGAAGTCCCTGTGCACCACCGACAAGCAGACAAGTGTATCCAGTACTCCGGAGACCTCTCCGGGTTAGCAACCTCCGGCACACACTCCGGTGTACCGCCCAAAGTACCGAAGCCTTCGGTACAACCCCAGTCATCGTGTACTGTCGGACCCCTCCGACACGCACACTCCGCTGCAACAGCTGCAGCAACCAAATACCGAACACCCTTCGGTGAAGTCACCTCCGAACACCCTTCGGAGGTACCACCTCCGAACACCCTTCGGAGGTCCAACCTACCCTCTTCGGAGGTACCCCTTCGAACAGAGGTTAAAAGCCTGTCAATCACTCATCACAAATACTGAAACCAACCCTTGGTTTCTCAGAAATATTCCAACGCGACGCACTGGCGTTACTTCGTCTGGCGTGGGGTAAAAACATGGCGAAGCATGTCTTGAGGAAGTAACAAGGCGATAGCAATCTGTTACGTAGATTAACGGGTACTTCACGAGCGAAGTAACAAGATTTACCACTATTTCGATGTGGCCGGTGGAGGGCTTCCAAGCAAACCCACGAGGGTTGCAGAAAAGTAAAGATAAAAGTAAAGGTACAGTTCAAAGCTAGGGCTTTGTGGTTGATTTGTGTTGGGGGGTTTAATGAACCAGCCTCACCCTATATTTATAGGGGCTAATCTTCTAATCTCTAAGCCTAATCTTGTAGGATTCGTCCTAATCATGTGTAGGTATAAAATTAGCCAGAATCAGACTCAAACTCTATCTCTAGAAATCAGCCCGGAGTGGGTCTTCGGCAGGGCCCGCCGAAGCCTACTCCTCGGGGCAAAGCTTTGGCAAGGCAGGCCTTCGAAGGCCTCGGGACGAAACTAGCAGGCCTACTGGAAGGTTTCCGAAGACCATAACTCAATGGGTGTTCGGCCCTGTAGGGCTTCGTCCCGATCCAGGACACGTATATTTTCGGCCCAAATTACCAAAATTGATATTTAGATAATCTTAACCATTTAATGCCATTTTTTGCTATCAATAGTGATGATGTACTCTTTTCCTTCTATCTCTTGAGTCAACACGGCTCCTATCATGCTATCTTCTTCAACAACATATAACCAAAACAGAATTCGGGCTTTTGGTACTCTTACCACTGGTGGTGATGACAAACCATTCTTGATTTGGTTAAAAGCACATTGCTGACTTGCCCCCCAATTTAATTCGGCTTCATTCTTAAATTGAAGTATAGGGACAAAAGAATCAATCTTGGCAGAAAAGTTAGATATGAAGCTACACAAATAATTTACGTTGGCTAGTAGTTTATGCACATCTCTCTTACATGTCGGTGCTTCAAACTCTCTAATCTTCTCAAGTCTCTTATGATCAATTTCAATACCTCTCTCATGAATCATGAATCCTAAAAACTTTCCCACTGACACGCCAAAAGCACACTCGAGTGAGTTCATCTTTAAGCCATACAGACACATTCTTTCAAAAGCAACTCTCAAATCGGCTAAATGGTTACCCATAGCATCTGATTTGACTATAACATCATCTATGTAGACCTCTAACATAACTCCTAGCATGTCATGAAAGATCAAATTCATAGCATGTTGAATGTAGCACCCACATTCTTGAAACCAAAAGTCATCACTACCCACTCAAATAAGTCGACAAAACCAGGACATCTAAAGGTCGTTTTGTAGACATCCTCTTCGACAATGAAAATTTGATTGTAACCAGCATTACCATCAAGAAAACTTAGTACCTTGTGTCCTGAAGAATCGTTGATCATCATGTCGGCTATCGACATGGGATACTCATCCTTCAGAGTGGCATTGTTAAAGTCCCTGAAATATATACAGACATGAATCTTGCCACTCCCTTTATTCTCAATAGGCACAATGTTAGCAACCCATTCAACATACCTGCATGGCCCAATAAACTAAGCCTTTAGTAATCGTTCTACCTCTACTTTAACTCGGTCATACACGGCCGAATTAAAGAGGAGAGGAGGCTATTTATGAGACCTAAACTCGGGTTTGATAGGCAGCCAATGCTCCACGAGCTTGCAACTATGTCCGGGCATCTCACTGTACTCACATAAGAAGAATTCAATATACGACCGAAGCAATTTTATTACATCAGCCTTATCACAGGCTTGTAAGTTCTGATTTACAAAAGTTAGCCTTGGAACACTACCATCCCCTATGTCTACTTCTAAAGGGTCAGCTGACGTAAAACCTTGACCTAATTTCTCCATTTCACTAAAATCTTCAATGGCTTCAGCGATAACATCTTTAGAAGACCGATATTGATATACACGAGACTTCAACCAATCAAGCTTGCTTCTACCTCACATGACAACTAGTTTAGAGACAGACGACTTTACAGAAATCAAAACAAACATCCCCTTATACACACTAACAAAATCGAAGTCTGAGAGGTCTCTACCTGACAAGAACTCTACCTTATCATGGATGGCTTCTATGGACACATCGGCCAAAGCAACCTGGGCCAAAGTGTCAGCTGGTACAACCTCCACATCATCGCCATCCCACTAAATCAGACACTGATGCAAGGTAGAAGGAATACATCAATTTGCATTAATCCAATCAGGCCCAAGTAGCACTCTTTAGTTACCTTGCACGTCTACCATGAAGAATGTCGTAGGCAGCATCTTGTGGCCCACCGTCAGCTCTAGTGAGAGGATGCCCTTCGCCTCAGAGCTCTCTTCATTGAAGCCGTTCAATTTCAGGTTGGTCTTCATCAAATCATCCTCATTCTTCTCGAGCTTCTTTAGAAGTGAGTATGACATCAAGTTGACAGTGGCGCCTCCATCCACCAGCATCCTCTAGATTGTCTTGCCATCGATGTGCCCTCGAATGTAGAGGGGCTTCAAGTGACAAGCCAACTCCTCGGGCTTCTTGAACATGGCTTCACTCGGGCCTAGGTTTAGTTCAGCGACCTTGGCCTCATCCTCTCGCAAACCATACTCAGTGGGAAGCATCACCACATTCACATCCATCACTTGAGGAAGAGGTCCCTCCAAGATGTGTAGTCGTCGTTTAGCATATCATCATCATCACTTGGAGTGGGAGTTGAGTTGTCTACTACAATCGGCTTTAGCTTCCAGACCTACTTGGGTACTAGTCGGGGGTGAATTTCCTCAAAGATCGCATCCTGCTCATCTTCGGCCTTATAATCTGTTGGCGTAAAAGATTACGCTAACAGGTTTTGAGAGATTAGAAACTAACAAACGAAGCGTTTGTGGGTAAACTGTTTCAAGCCTCTGAATTGGATAATAGCTTAGAGCAGTTCGAAGATGTGTATTGAATAACTTAGTATTCCATCCTCATTACAGAGTAAAACGGGGGGTATTTATAGGCCTAAACATTAAGGAAAAGACCCTTTTATCCCTCTATTACAATCGACATAGTGGAAACTATTTGGTACCCTTAATAGGGCTAAAACGGTAAAAGACTAATGTAATTAGAAAGAAGATAAGTCTTCCATCCTAGCTGGCAAAGAGGCTCTCTGAACAGTCCATGTTCGAAGATATACTTCGAACTACCGTTCGCCTTCATCCTTCGAACTTCATCCAACGTACTCCCGAAGTTAGACACTGAAAGCCTTTGATTAAATCACCTGCCTTTGTCTTGTTGCAGCAATGACTCTGAGGATGAAATATTTTCCCCCAACAGTAACTCCTCGAATACGCTTCTCCGCTAGATCTGTAATGTTAGGAAAGCAGTATACGCAAGAAAAATAATCATGCGCAGAGGCTAACAGATTTAATCAACCTCCGAAATATACGGAGGTTCAAAACTTCGAATCAACTTCTAAGAAAATTATATTCGAACTATTTTAGAATTAACTTAAGGAGTCTGAAATCCTTTTTTCTTCTTTACTTAGAAGAAATAGCCGTTGGCTTTTTCTTCCAACGGAAGTTACGCGATGTGTTAACTTCGCAAAGGGTAACGGTCAGGAATGCGAAACAGCAAGCACAAACGGTAAAAAATCGTGGCCTGGGCTATAAATAGGGGATCCAGACCCTTCCCGAATACCCTTCTCATCGCTTTCGTGCAAACAAGCCCTAGCCTCCATCTTTCTTCTTGAGCAATCCGTGCGATCTCATGGCGAAGACAAGCTTCAAGGTCCCTGGGGCGACTTCAGCCCTTGCCCGGCAGCAGGCGGCGGCAGCAGCAGCGGCAGCGACATCAGCGACGGTGACTCCGGCGGCAGCAGTAGCAGCACCAATGGCGGCCCCAGGAAGAAACCCCCAAAATGTTGGTTCTCATGATCTCCTTCCAGCATCCTCGAAGTATCCGGACCAATCTTATCAACTGGGACCATCAACCTGCAAGAGGGAATTGCTCGTAGCAGTGATAGAAGGAAAGATTAGCTCGGAGATTGTAATCCGCAAACCTGGAAAGGAGGGCATTCCTTCGCCAAGGCCCGGAGAAGTGGTAGTCTTCGAAGCCTTCTTCGAAGCAGGATTAGGGCTTCCAACAGTCAACTTCCTGTCGGAGGTACTGAACTTATTCCATGTCACCCTTCCTCAGCTTTCTCCGAACGCAGTAGCACACCTTGCCATCTTCGAATGGGCGTTGCGAGCCGAAGGTTGCGAAGGAAGAGTTGAGATCTTCGCAGCACTGCACAGAGCTTCTTGCCAACCCAAGACCTTCGTAGGCCCCGGAGGTGAAAAGATGGTGGTGGCCTTCGGGAGCATTAACTTCTGTCTTCGGGATGAGTATGCTTTAAGATTTCCAGCGAAGGCCATCAATGCCAGATGGTACACAGATTGGATCCTCCGGTGGTTTTATGCCGAAGTTGGGGCAAGCAGCCATCTGGCCGGACCCTTGCAAGACATCAGCTTCCGAAGGTAAGCGCTAGTTCACCTAGATCCCGGCTAGCTCGAAGCTTGCCTCAGCCTGCTTCAAAGAATTAGTCGCCGCCTGAGAATGCGGGACTTAGCGGAGGAATTCATCAGACTCCAGATTCCTCCTTTGATGGCCAACTGGCCTATCAACTTCGAAGAAGATCCGGAGGGCGGCCTCCGAAAGATCTCTTCGAACTCGAGCCTTGCAGGTGACTTCGAAAACAACATATTTCATATATATTTGTTTGATGAAATGACTAATGCCAACTTATCTTTCAGCTTCTCTGACTCCCATTACTTCGGAGCAAATTGTTCGAGCTTCGGAGAAGATCCTGGGAGTTCCGACTCCGGCCGAGAAGGAATGGAGAGTGAAGCTTGTGGGTACTTGGGAGTGATTCAACCGAGTATGGGGGTACTCGGAGTTGCTCTGATGAGGATATCACTTCACATGATACACACATGGAGCCTCCACCTACAATTCAATTACAAGGACCAATCACACGCGCCCGTGCCCGTCGCTTGAACCATGAGGTTAATTCTTTCCTTAGCAACTTTGATTATATTTGTTTGGATGGGATGCTACTGAATTCTAGTGATATTTTGTTGCTTAGGAACATGGGAGATGGAATAGAAGAGTTGGAGTTGAAGACGGAGTCGCACGGATGATTTGAAGTCAAGAACTCGCTGGTTCGGACTACATCGACCACCTTGCACAAAAATGGGCATAACTTCCTCATACGAAGTCCGATTGGCGCGTTCTTGAACTTTTTGGAAAGCTAAGGAGAAGACGGATCTTTTGCCGTTGGTTTCGTCTCATTTGGAGTCTCGAGTAGATCTGTGTGTTTAAAACAGTCCTGCATGACAGAACTGGGCCGTGTTGGCCCATAATATGAGTCTGTACGTCTTCTAGCCCACAGCCCGTGTCTGTTCGCCTTCTACAGGCTGCCATGCCCTATATATTCACTCTAGCCGCCTTTAGGGTTAGGTTTTGCTTTGTTTGCATCTACACTTGTGTGTTTAGATCCCGCCTCTTGCACCGGACCGATTGGCTGCTGCATTGGCGTTTGCGAAACCTCACCTTATCATCGTTTGTCTGTGATTTGGCATTCGATTTGTATCCTTCCTATTCTTGCTTGTGTTCTGGGGTTCGCTTGCAGGAATTAGCCTTCGTGGCGAGGTCAATCGCGTCCTGCGTGGTTGATAACCAACGGAGACAGTGGTGTAACGATTGCAAGGTTTTGATCCGCTGGACCGGAGCCTTGGATCGCCAACGTCGAGATTCTCCACCAACCCAAGTTATCCTTTACCTAGCGGAAGATCGGGACCAATCCCCCATCAGTTGGTATCAGAGCTCAGATTTCCCGTTAGGTAATCTCGATCTGCTTTTGTTTTACCTAGAGTCCAGAAAACCGCACCAAAAAAAATTCCCCACCGAGAACCCTTTTGTGCCTTGCGATTTTAATTTCAGTTTTAACTTTATTGAGTTCGTGTTCTTGGTCGAGTCTTGTTGCTGGTTTAGTCATCCCTCTGTGTCGTTTGAGTAGTAGTTGTTCTTGTGTCTCAAAAAATTCCCCACCCGAAACCCCCCACAACCCTATTTTGATTTCCACATCGAGTCTTTGTGACCCCCCTTCGGTAAAACAGGCATAACTTTTAGCTCGTTTGGCAGAAAAATCTGAAATTGTTTGAGCGTGTTCCTGACCCAATTTGGGTGGGTACCCTAACAGGCTTTGCCTGTTAGCCCTCACCAAAATCGCCAAAAAAAATCAGGAAGATAAAGAAAAAAATTGATCAAAGTTTTTGCTCGCCGGTCAGCGAACTTGTTGAATTTTTGTGAGCCACATCCCACCTCAGTTGTAGGTGCCAATTTTTGTGGTTGCATCTCTGGTCATCCTTGTTCAAAAAAAATAGAGTGAAAAAAAGGAGAAAAAAAAGAGAAAAAAATCAAAAAGAAAAAGAAGAAGCGGTCCTGTCTGCGGCAGTAACAGATTATCAGCGGCGGTAACAGATTCTGCTTGTCCGAACTCTTGTCCGATCCCTTGTCCGATCAGCAGCAGTAACAGATTATCAGCGGCAGTAACAGATTCTGCTTGTCCGAACTCATGTCCGACCCCTTGTCCGATCAGCGGCAGTAACAGATTATCAGCGGCGGTAACAGATCCTTTGTCCGATCCCTTGTCTGATCTCTTGTCCGATCTGCAGAGAGCTGACTTTGGCCTGTTATTGCTTCCATTTGATTTTTGGGCACATAGTTTCCCTCTATTGCTTGAACTTTCACATTGGGAGCACTAAGGCCAGCAACTTTGACGAGTACCAGGGAATACTTATTGAACTTGGTTTAACTGTTATTATTATCGCTAATCCTTGCTACTCACTTTGCCTTCCAAGCTACACCTTTCTCTTGGTCAGGACAGGTTCATTTCTTGCAATTGCACACCACCCTCCACTTGGTTCATCACCTGTAGGCCGGTGACCTCACTGCGGCGTGGTAAGAACACTTGCAAGCTTGGGTAAGGCGCTTGACGGATTGCTTCCACCACACACCCACCTCCTCACCTAGATGTTCTCCATAAGGATTATTCTTTGTTGTTTTGTCTTTCACTAACATGGCAGATAACAGCGGTACCCCTCCATCTGATTTTAATGACTGTGTCTCACGACGTGCTCTACTAGAGTCTTAGCGGCAGACCCAACATTCCATCGAACGTCTCGCGCGTACTGTGGCTGACCTAGTGGACCGGATGACTGCCCTGGAGACATGATTGCCTGCTGCACAAGCCGAAGATGACCATGTTGAGGAGGAAGACAACCTATCCTATGACGGAAACAATGCCATTGACCCTGACGAGGCTGCACGTCATCGCTTTCAGTTCAACCGTCAAGGTATGGGTGGCCACCACAACCGCCGTCCACGAGGTAACAATGACAACCACAGGGACAATGATCCCTAGTCTAAGGTAAAATTTTCAGTGCCTCCTTTTGCTGGCACCTATGATCCAGATGCATATTTAGATTGGGAGATGTCAGTCGAACAAAAATTTAATGCTCACATGGTTCCTGCTATCCACCGCGTACGCTTAACTACTAGTGACTTCACTGGATATGCTCTTCTTTGGTGGACTGAAATAGTTCAGGTTGGCAATGAACCACAAAATTGGGATATGTTAAAACGGCAAATGCGTGGTAGATGGGTTCCTCCTTCATATAAACGTGATTTGAGAAAAAAATTGCAGCGCCTAAACCAAGGAAATAAATCGGTAGAGGAATATTATCAGGAGTTGCAAATAGGTTGCATGCGTGCTGAAATTGAGGAAGACAATGAGGATAAAATGGCCCGTTTTTATGGCGGTTTAAGACGTGAAATTTAGGATATCATTGATTATAAAGAATACAATACTATCACTCGTCTTTTCCACCTTGCTATGCTTGCAGAAAAAGAATTGCAGGGTTGCCAGCAACCACAACACAGCATGAGGACCAACATTGGTGGTGCTACTTCACGCTCAAGTGGGCAGCAGCAACGACCACCACCACCACCTTCTCGACCGATGGCTACATCAGCACCTTCTACATCTACAGCCCAGGCTGAGAGCTCCAAGGCTGCAGCATCCAAGGCGCCAGCCAAGCCCACCTCCTCGGCGGCCTCTACTGCACGTTCTACAGCGATCCAGTGTCACAGATGCAAAGGATTTGGCCACGTTATGAAGGACTGCCCTAGTCAGCGGGCTTATATTGCTACGGAAGACGGTGGCTACGTAAGTGCTAGTGATGTTGAAGATGAATATGCGCTTGCTGCTAACATTGCAGGAGATGACGATGCATTCGACGATGACGCTGTTTTTGCGCCGGATGCCTCTGCCAACCTTGAAGCACTTATTGTACAACGCGTCTTGAGCACTCACATGGAGCAGGACGATCGGGCACAACGGAATAATCGGTTTCAGACCTTCTTCATCGTCAATGACCGTCGTGTACGTGTCATCATCGACAGCGGTAGTTGCAACAATTTGGTGAGCCACGACATGGTAACGAAGCTTCAACTTCCCACACGTGCGCATCGCCGCATCCACACCCTTACCATGTGCAATGGTTCAACAATAGCGGTAAGGTCAAGGTAACACAAACTGCTCACATCAAATTTTCCATTGGTACATACTTCGGAGTTGCTGATTTTGATGTAGTACCAATGCAAGCATGTTCTCTGTTACTTGGTAGACCTTGGGAGTATGATACTGATGCTACACACCATGGTAGGAGCAATAAGTACACATTTATGTATAAAGGAAAGAAAGTTACATTGCTTCCTATGACTCCTGCTGAAATTGTGAAATTTGAACAAGAAAAACATGCTAGGGACGCCCAAAAGAGCAAACGACCTTCTGAAAATCAGCAAGTAGCCAAAACGCTTTCGAGGCAACAGAAAGATAAACTTACTTCTCCTTCTTCATCACAAGTTATTAATCTGAAAGGACGTGTCATGCTTGCAACTAAAACTGACCTTGCTGAAATTTGTGATGATACTCCCATGATATATGGCTTGATTTGCATGAACGTGCTGTTTTCACTTGCGAACATTCCTAGCTCTGTTCCTATTGCAGTCACTGACCTTTTGCAGGAGTTTAACGATGTTTTTCCTGCTGAGATACCACCCGGGCTGCCACCGATACGCGGCATCGAGCACCAAATTGATTTGATCCCGGGTACGTCTCTTCCTAATCGTGCAGCGTACCGTACCAATCCAGAGGAGACAAAAGAAATTGAGCGCCAAGTACAGGACCTTCTTGATCGTGGGTACGTTCGTGAAAGCCTTAGTCCTTGTGGAGTACCCGTTCTTTTGGTACCTAAGAAAGATGGTAGTTGGCGCATGTGTGTTGATTGTCGTGCTATTAATAATATCACCATTCGATATCGACACCCTATTCCTAGATTGGATGACATGCTTGATGAGCTTAGTGGTGCCATTATCTTTACTAAGATCGATCTCCGTAGTGGCTACCACCAAATTCGCATGAAACTAGGTGATGAATGGAAAACTGCTTTTAAAACAAAGTTTGGATTATATGAGTGGCTTGTCATGCCTTTTGGACTTACTAATGCACCTAGTACCTTCATGCGCTTGATGAATGAAGTCCTACGGCACTTTATAGGACGTTTTGTGGTTGTATACTTTGATGATATCTTGGTTTATAGCAAGTCTCTCACTGAACATGTTGAACACTTACGTGCTGTTTTTTTTGTCCTCCTTGAGGCTAGAATGTTTGGTAACCTTGAGAAGTGCACGTTTTGCACGGATCGAGTTGTGTTTCTTGGATCTGTTGTCACTTCACAGGGTATTGAGGTTGACGCGGCAAAGGTAGAAGCAATCAGCAGCTGGCCGCAACCCCAAACTATCACACATGTACGTAGTTTTCTTGGTCTTGCAGGTTTCTACCGGCGTTTTGTGAAAGATTTCAGCACCATAGCCGGTCCTTTGCATGAGTTGACCAAGAAGGGAGTTACTTTTACTTGGGAGCCAGCACATGAACAAGCTTTTGCCACACTCAAAGATCGTCTTACACATGCACCTCTACTTCAGCTACCCGACTTCAGTAAGCCTTTTGAGTTAGAATGTGATGCTAGTGGTTTTGGATTAGGAGGTGTGCTGCTACAAGGAGGTAAACCCGTGGCCTATTTTAGTGAAAAATTACATGGTCCACAGTTGAATTATTCTACCTATGATAAGGAATTATATGCCTTAGTGCGTGTGCTTGAAACTTGGCAACATTACCTTTTGCCTAAGGAGTTTATTATTCATTCGGATCATGAAGCATTGAAGCATATACGTAGTCAAGCAAATCTGAATAAACGACATGCTAAATGGGTAGAATTTATTGAGACTTTTCCATATATCATTAAGCATAAGAAAGGGAAAGATAATGTGATTGCCGATGCTTTATCAAGACGTTATACTTTGCTTTCTCAACTTGATTATAAGATCTTTGGTTTAGAAACATTGAAGGACATGTATGCTACTGATTTGGACTTCAAAGATGCTTTTGCAAATTGTACAGATGACCGTGCTTGGAACAAATATGTGCTGAATAATGGATATCTTTTTCGTGCTAACAAGTTATGTGTGCCGGCTAGTTCTCTTCGCTTGTTGTTATTGCAGGAAGCACATGGTGGTGGTTTGATGGGTCATTTTGGATCAAAGAAAACCGAAGATGTGCTATCCACACACTTCTATTGGCCTAGGATGAGACGCGATGTTGAGCGCTATGTGGCACGATGCACTACTTGCAATAAAGCTAAGTCCCGTCTAAACCCACATGGTCTTTATATGCCTCTGCCCATTCCTAGTGTACCTTGGGAGGATATTTCTATGGATTTTGTGTTAGGATTACCTAGAACTAGGAGGGGGAGAGATAGTATTTTTGTGGTGGTAGATCGTTTCTCTAAAATGGCGCATTTTATACCTTGTCACAAGAGCGACGACGCTACAAATGTTGCTGATTTGTTTTTCAGAGAGGTCGTACGCTTGCATGGAGTTCCCAATACCATCGTTTCAGATCGTGATGCTAAATTTTTAAGTCATTTTTGGAGGACGTTGTGGCATAAGTTGGGGACGAAGCTGCTGTTTTCTACTACTTGTCACCCCCAAACGGATGGACAAACGGAGGTCGTCAATCGTACATTGTCCACCATGCTGAGGGCTGTCTTGAAGATCAACTTGAAGCTTTGGGAAGAGTGTCTACCTCATATTGAGTTTGCATATAATAGATCAGTACACTCCACTACTAAGGTGAGTCCGTTTCAAGTGGTCTATGGCTTTAATCCGCGTGCTCCTATTGATTTGCTACCATTGCCACCATCTGAAAAATTGAATTTTGATGCTACTACACGTGCTGAATTATTACTGAAGATGCATGAAACTACTAAAGCAAACATAGAAAAAATGAATGAGAAATATCGTGCTTATGGTAGTAAGGGTAGAAAAGAGATAACATTTGAACCGGGTGATCTTGTTTGGTTGCACTTGCGCAAGGATCGTTTTCCTGATTTGAGAAAGTCTAAATTGATGCCCCGTGCTGATGGTCCTTTCCGTGTGCTTGAGAAGATAAATGATAATGCATATAAACTTGAGTTGCCTGCAGCTTTTGGGGTTAGTCCCACATTTAACATTTCATATTTAAAGCCCTATTTGGGAGATGACGATGAACTTTAGTCGAGGACGACTCCAATTCAAGAAGGGGAGGATGATGAGGACATCACTTCACATGATACACACATAGAGCATCCACCTACAATTCAATTATAAGGACCAATCACACGCGCCCGTGCCCGTCGCTTGAACCATGAGGTTAATTCTTTCCTTAGCAACTTTAATTATATTTGTTTGGACGGGATGCTACTGAATTCTAGTGATATTTTGTTGCTTAGGAACATGGGAGATGGAATAGAAGAGTTGGAGTTGAAGACGGAGTCGCACGGATGATTTGAAGTCAAGAACTCGCTGGTTCGGACTACATCGACCACCTTGCACCAAAATGGGCACAACTTCCTCATACGAAGTCCGATTGGCGCTTTCTTGGACTTTTTGGAAAGATAAGGAGAAGACGGATCTTTTGCCGTTGGTTTCGTCTCATTTGGAGTCTCGAGTCGATCTGTGTGTTTAAAACAGTCATGCGTGACAGAACTGGGCCATGTTGGCCCATAATCTGAGTCTGTACGTCTTCTAGCCCACAGCCCGTGTCTGTTCGCCTTCTACAGGCTGCCACGCCTAATATATTCACTCCAGCCGCCTTTAGGGTTAGGTTTTGCTTTGTTTGCATCTACACTTGTGTGTTTAGATCCCGCCTCTTGCACCGGACCGATTGGCTGCTGCATTGGCGTTTGCGAAACCTCACCTTATCATCGTTTGTCTGTGATTTGGCATTCGATTTGTATCCTTCCTGTTCTTGCTTGTGTTCTTGGGTTCGCTTGCAGGAATTAGCCTTCGTGGCGAGGTCAATCGCGTCCTGCGTGGTTGATAACCAACGGAGACAGTGGTGTAACGATTGCAAGGTTTTGATCCGCCAGACCGGAGCCTTGGATCGCCAACGTTGAGATTCTCCACCAACCCAAGTTATCCTTTACCTAGCGGAAGATCGGGACCAATCCCCCATCATGCTCCCCCTCCTCTTCCGGATTGGGTGTCTTCAGAACAAGGGCCGAAAAAGAGGAAAGCGGAAGCCGGAACTTCGGCTCCTGTTAAAACTCCGTCGAAGAAGGTAGCCCGAAAGCCAAAGAACGTGGCGCCTTCAAGTCCGGTGGCTTCAGTCTCGGATTCTTCGGAGGACGAAGGAATAATCCTCGTTAACTTGATTGATGGGGATGAAGACCAGGCGGATGCAAACACTAGCGCCACCACAAACGCACCAGATGTTCCAAGTAGCTCCAGGCAGGTTGGGACTTCGGCTGTCCAGCTGGACTTGCCGCGTGAGGGATCCCCTATGACTGAAGGCGGAATCGAAGTTGCTGCTGAGCCAACTCCGATTCCGGACGAAGCGACGACTGAAGCTCCCAGAGAGGCTCCGACAGTCGAACCTTCAGTCCTGAACAATGAGTCCGACGAAGACTTCGTGGTAGCTTTTGACCCTCCAAGTAGCCCGATGCTCACCCGCCGACAAGACTTCGGAGGTAAACTTTGCTCAATCCCTTTGTTCCTTTTCCCTGCAAAATTATGCAATATATAATGCCTTTATCTCAGTAGGGTCCGCTCCTATGGAAGTGGTTCCTCCCGAAGATACGGTTCCTGAGACCTCAGCAACTCAAGAGCCAGTTCCAGAAGTCACCCAAATGGGACCTGGAAAAGGTAAAGGAAAAATGGACCCCTTCCCTGCTCCGAATTCAGGATTAACTCCGTTTGAATCAACAAATGAGGGTCAATCTATGGAGGGGGCCAATCTACCGATGTTTCTAAGGATGCAACCCAATGCCCCGACCCCTCGCCGAACGACGATGACTAGAGGGCTCTGTCTATGCTCCCTCTTCTAGCTCTTTTCTTGGAGCGAAGGACCGGACTTCGGATTTTGCTCGAGCCTTTAGATCGAGCTAACCGCGAAGTCGGAGAGACAGACTTGGTAGCCATCCTGAGCGAAGCTGAGGGTTCGGAGCTCAACGCTGCCTTGGAGCGTGCAGCGTACCAGGTATGAAGTATCTACAAAACAAAATTAATCTCACCTACAAATAATTTCTCACCTTGCTTTTTCCTCTTCGCAGCAAATAGTCTTGGCCCGAGCTGTGGCTGTCTCAAACGAGCGCGGAAGCCTTCACCTTCAGGAGGAAATTACTGCTCTCCAGAGGAATCTTAACATCTCCGAAGGTTGGGTTTCCCACTTAGACGAAATGGTTTCAGCGGAGCGGAGGGCCAGACAAAACTTGGAAGCTGCGAATAAAAAGCTCGAAGCAGAACAAATTGTGCTTTGGGTAGAGATAGAAAAGATGCAGGCAGAGCACGCTACGGCGGGGATGAGCTTGTCAGGCTCTAGGAAGAAAAGGCTAAAGCTATGGAGGAGGCTAGCAACTTGCTTAGCCAGAAGAGCTCTCTGGCTACGGAGGCAGCTAGGCTCTCTGCTGTGGTGGATGAGCTGACTTCATAGAAGGACGCTTTAATTGAAGATAAGCTGAAATCGGAGAAGGTAGCTGCAGAAGTCATGAACCATCTCCTAGGTGTTCTAGAGTACTTCGGTACTACTGGGACGCTTCCTTCGAATGACAACGTCTCCCTACTGCGATGGCTAAAAATGATCCAAGGAGTTGCGAAGACGATGAAGACAGCAGGCATTCAGTATGGAGAAATCTCCGGACAAGTGGCTGTTCTCGGAGTACTTTGCTACTACGAAGATCTAGGATTATCGATAACACTGGACTCGGGGGCGGCTCCCATTACCTTCGATGAAAACCGGCTTCTTAATCCTTCTGAAGACGTGGCCGCTGCTTGGCAAGCCTTCCAAGCTTCATGGAGAGCCGAAGGTCGCACTGCGATCAAGGCTTGGATTGATGAAGGGCAACGCCAGAAGCAAGCTCGGTCGCAAGCCTCGAGTAGCCAGCCTCCGCCAAACCCGTAGGTCTAGATTTGTTTTAGGATCCTGGCTATGTAAAAAATCATGTTTTCATACATTATGAATGAAAATTTACTTATCATGTTTTTAGGCTTCTCAACCTCGTATGGATGATATCGAAGTGTTAAACGTTACCGAAGAAGTCCGCCTGCTATGGGCTACCTTTGATCTTTTAAAACTTCATAAACGACCTCAATTTTTAATTCCTCGAGATAGCTCCGGTGCAATTGCGCCCGAAATGTGTAAAGATATACTATCTTATATTAAGGAGGAAGAAAAAGAGGTTAACTTGGAAACTTCATCTTCTGAAGACATTGCATGGTCTGAGGATGAAGGTATTGCTGAAGATCAAGGGAAAAAACCTGAAGAACTTCGAAGCTGGGAAAGGAGCCCCGAACGACTTCGAACTTGGGCTGAACTTCAACAAGAACAGAAAGATTTTAGAGCTTCGAAGGGAGGTAGGAGAGTTAAACGCAAAGTTATGAGAACTCTTGGCTCTGGAACTAGTCGTTCCAACCTTAGCAGTAGCTCTAGAGATCGAAGGTGTCTTCAATTCCTTCTCGGCATAGACACCGATTTTTCGTGATGTAATTGTAATTTGTTCGAATGATAAATATCGATTTTTAAAATTGTCTCCCTACTTCCCAGCCCCTCTTTGGGCGTAAGCAACTTCGCGTTATACTCGAAGATGGTTAGGCGCTAAGGAAAACTTAGGAGTACAATTTTGGGGGTTCAGAGCCCCTCTTTAACTTAAAGATTAATTAAAATCTTACAAAATGTTTTCGACTACTTGGAGTCTGAAAACTAGTAACTTAGTACCTTTTGTTTTGAAAGAAGTCTCTTCGGACAACTTTTCGGACACTTTAGTGTCCCAAACGATTGGTCACTTTGGACTCTTTTTACAGATATTCGAAGCTTATTAGCTCAAACTCTATTTTGCTTTGGCCTCCTTCAGCTCTTTTTGCGAATGCTATCAAACCGGTGGTTTGGAATTCACAGTGGTCTCCTTGGACTCTTTTTACGGATGCTTTCAAGCCGGAGCTTGGAATCCGCATTATTTGGTCTCCTTCGACTCTTTTTACGGATGCTTTCAAGCTAGTGGCTTGGAATCCGTTTTTCAGTGACTTTCTCACCTCGTCGGAAGCTTCGAACTAGTGGTCCGAAGTCCGAAAAAAATGATTCAAATTAATGACACTTCCCTCGCAACCATCTTCGTCCTTCCAGTGCGTCCACTGGAAGTAAGAAATGTTTGACAGGTAGGCATTATCTGAACCATGAACTTTATTAATTCGGAAGGTGCTTACAAATGATTACAAGGAGCCACTATGCGAAATATCGCTTTAAGTGCTCCGCATGCCATGTATGCGTTATCTCTTCACCTTCTAAAGTAGATAACTTAAAAGAGCTAGGGCGCCCTAAGCGGACAATTAAGTATAGACCTTCCCACTTATTTCCTAATTTCCCTAGCGCTATAATACTTCGCAAAACAAGATGACCCGGCTTAAGTTCGTTAATCTTGACTTTCGGGTCGAACGAAGTCTTCGTCTACTGCTGATACTTTGACAAATTGGCGATAGCTCGAAGTCTTGTCTCTTCTGTTAAATCCAGCGAAGTTTGTCTTTCTGCTTCTATCTCCGGTTCAGTGCTGCGAAGGCATCCTCCTTTGAGCTCTGTTGGTGTCATAGCTTCGTCTCCGAATAATAGTCTGAAG
This sequence comes from Zizania palustris, assembly GCA_019279435.1. Classification (NCBI taxonomy): domain Eukaryota; kingdom Viridiplantae; phylum Streptophyta; class Magnoliopsida; order Poales; family Poaceae; genus Zizania; species Zizania palustris. Next base: position 58,685,906 of record JAAALK010000081.1, read on the forward strand.
GGAGTGAAACCCGTGGACCTCGTTTGAGCGGTCCAAATGGACCATAGAATCTTCGGGAGCTCTTCGGTCCACAATCCTTTTGACAATCCCACTATTCTTCGATTCAGCCCTGACAAGATATTACCATTGGCTCTTTCCACAGCTCCGTTAGACTGAGGATGTCGCACTGCAGCAAAGCATAATTGGATGCCTAGATCTTCACAAAATTTCTTGAAGGGTTATTATTCGAAGTGATAGCTGTTAGGGGCTCTGCTTCGACCCACTTAGAAAAATACTCAATTGCTACCACTGCGAATTTCAAATTTCCTTTTGCTACTGGGAAGGGGCCAATCAGATCCATGCCCCATATAGCCATGGGCCATACTGGAGCAATGACTTGAAGAGTTGTTGGCGGGCGATGACTTCTTCATCCCATCCACTGACATCCTTGGCAGGTGTGGACTAAGTTCTCCGCATCAGCTACTATTGTAGGCCAATAAAGCCCCTGGCGAAGTGTTTTTCCTACCAAAGCTCGAGGGGCCAGATGGCTACCGTAAAGTCCTTCATGAATTTCTCGAAGAATTTCTTGACCTTCAGCTTGAGATATACATCGGAGCAGAGGGGAACATACTCCAGCCTTGTACAAAATACCATTGATTATATGATAATTCTGAATTCTAAGCTTCAACCTTGAAAGTTGTGGCCCTTCAGACAAACTTGCTTCTCCTTGCAACAATTCCATAATTGAACTTCGCCAATCTGTACTTGGAATGCAAAGGATTTCCACAGAAGGAATTTGTGGCACCGAAGGTGTACTGAGTTCTTCATAAAAAGCCTCTTTTGGAATGTCCATAGATCCGTTTGCACTTTTGCCAAGATATCAGCTTGCGCATTTTCTGCTCTGGGTATATTCCGAATGGAAATCCCTTTAAATGCTGCTTCAATCTTACAGATTTCTTCCAAGTATTTTGCAAGCTGTGGATGCCAAACTTGAAAGCTCTTGTCTACGTGCCCCGCTACAATCTGAGAATCTGTCTTAACAACAACTCTTGTAGCCCCTAGAGCACGTGCCTTTCGAAGTACTAATAAAATTCCTTCATACTCCGCTGTATTATTGGTAGATTTAAAGTTGAGTCTTGCGGAGTACATTGCCTTTTGCCCTGAGGGCGAAATTATCACTGCTCCGACACCTGCTCCAGATGCTTGGAAAGCTCCATCGGAATAAATGGTCCAAATCCCTTCACTTGGCTTCTCTGGAGCCCATGCTGCAGGGGGAGTCCACTCTGCCATGAAGTCTGCCAACACTTCTGACTTAATTGCTGTCCTTGCCACGAAGGATATGCCGAAGGGTGCTAATTCAACGGCCCACTTCCCAATTCTTCCTGTGGAATCCTTACTTCGGAGCATATCTCCCAAGGGATATGAAGTTGGTACAATTACATTATGCGCCAAGAAATAATGCCTTAACTTCCTCGAAGCCATTATCAGAGCATAAGTGAACTTATCGAGGTCGGAATATCTTGTTTTTGCTCCGGACAATGCTTCGGACACAAAATAGACTGGATTTTGTACCAACTTCCCGTTGAAATCAACCTCTCTGACAAGGACTGCACTGACAGCAGAGCCAGTAGCTACAAGGTAGAGGAGTAGGGTTTCGTCTGCAATAGGCACCGTGAGTGTAGCGAGATTACTAAGATAATTCTTAATATCTTCGAAACTTTTTGACACTCTGGTGTTCATGCAAAATCTTCGGACCCTTTCAATGCTTTAAAAATGGGCAAACTTCTCTCCGCAGACCTTGCCAAAAATCTGCTAAGTGCTGCAAGACGACCAGTCAGCTTTTGTACTTGCTTTAAATTCTCCGGAGGGGCCATCCTTTGCAGCACAGTTATCTGAGTGGGGCTAGCTTCGATTTCCCTGCTCGAAACTAGATACCCTAACAATTTTCCAGCCTTAGCCCCGAAGATACATTTTTCGGGGTTAAGACGGATTCCACATGCCCGAAGGCTATTAAATGTTTCTGCTAAGTCTAGGCTATGTTGGTGCTTTAAAGCACTCTTTATTACAATATCATCCATATAGGCCTCTACATTGCGACCTAGTTGATGACCTAGAGCCTTAGCAATTAACCTCGAAAAAGTAGCCCTGGTATTTCTTAAGCCAAAGGGCATTCTTACATAACAGAAGACTCCCGAAGGAGTTACAAAGCTTGTCTTGATTTCATCTTCGCGCTTTAGCCAGATTTGATGATAGCCGGAATACGCGTTGAGGAAGCTTAATAACTCTGAACCAGCAGTAGAGTCAACCAATTGATCAATTCGGGGCATGGGGTAGGGGTCGTGGGGGCATGCTTTATTCAAAGATGTAAAATCAATACACATGCGCCACTTCCCAGAAGATTTCTTCCTAACGAAGACTGGATTGGCTAACCACTCCGTATGAGCCACTTCGCTGATAATCTAGCCTTCAACAGCTTTTCCACTTCGTCTTGTGCAAGGATAGCCCTCTCCGTAGATAGCTTCCGGAGTCCTTGCCGAACAGGCCGAGCCTTCGGGTTCACAAGTAAACTGTGCTCAATAATATCCCGACTGACTCCCGTGATGTCTTCATCAGACCAAGCAAAGACATCTAGATTCTCCTCCACTACTTTCTCTAACGAAGTAGCAACTTCTGGAGGCAAGTCCTTGCCAAACTGAAATGAATATTCCTTGCCATCTTTGACAATGACCTTCGTTGCAATCTCTCCTTCAGGGCTTGGCCTTGGGAAGGACTTCTTCCAAGATTCGCCTGGAGCAGAAAAAACCTCCGGGTAATCTTGCACGCTGTTCACCTGTCTCAGGTCAAGAGGAGGGCCATGACCATACTCCGCTCTTCGCGTAGTGGCCTGATCTCCGAAAACAGTGAGCACTCCCGCCTGTGTGGGCATCTTCATACACAGGTTATTATGATGTGCCACAGCTCCGAATTGATTCAACATGCCCCTTCCGAAGATAACATTGTATGCATATGGGGCATCCACAACATAAAATCACTTCCTCCATCCTGGCCAGTAGCCCCTCTCCGAAAGTAACTTCCAGGCCAATTTGGCCGAGGGCATCGAGAGGGGGGTCCTGCGAAGCCTTGCAAAGGATGGGCTACTGGGAGAAGATGCTTCCTGGAGATGCAGAGTTGATTAAAAGCTTGGACAAAGATAATATCTGCCGAACTCCCTCCGTCGATTAGCACTCTCCGGACCTCAGTCCCTGCTATGTCGGTAGTGATGACAAGTGGGTATGCATGTGGAAACTTTATATCGGCTGCATCATCTGTAGAAAAAGATATCAGCACATGGGACCATTCAGGCATAGTGGCTGCAGACGAAGAAGTTCCAATATGGCCCACTTCTCTGACATATTCTCTTCTCTGCCTCTTCGACATGCTTCCGAGGGTCCCTCTAGAGATGGGGAGGACTACTCTTTTCCCTCGATCTTGACCATCTTCCTGCTTCGGAGGTGGCATAACATTGACCACCACAGGCCGTCTTGCAGGGTCGAAGTTCTCTATCCGCGCCACAGCCTGAACAGGCTCCGGACGCACTTCAGTCGGAACTCGGTCAGTAGTGCCTCGACCCAAAGTTCTTTCCAGGTACTCGCCTCTTAAAGCGAGTATAGATTTACATGCATCAGTATTCTTGAGAAGTTCTCCGAAGCCACCCCTCTTCTGACCTCGCATACTCTTCAAAGTAAAACATCAACTGAGCAACAGAAGATATCTGCTTCTGGTGAAGTTTATCAAGGAGGCCTGCGTTGGTAACTCACTCTCGAGCTGCGTCAACTACAGAAGATGTAGTTAACCCTCAAATTTGCGACTTCGTATGGGCGAAGCGCTTGAAATATTGCCTTAAAGTCTCTCCAGGGAGCTACTTCACCTGGAAAAGACTTCCTGTTGACATTGGGGGTATGAAGGTACCCTGAAAATTGCTTATAAACTTCTTCCTTAATTTCTCCTAGGTTCTGTTTGACCCTGGTTTCAAAGACCAGAACCACCGCAGCGCCACTCCTTCAAGAGCTAGAGGAAAGCATTTGGCCATGGTGTCTTGCACCCCTCCACTGTCCTCAATTGCTAATGCATAAGAACAGGAGAACTCCCTAGGGTCTTCGTCTCCAGCATACTTGCAAAGCTTCGAACTTGTAAACTTAGGATCGAAGCGCACTTTCTGTAGCTCTGGATGCAGCGGAGATTCAGTGTCGAAGGACGCATTCTCCGGGGCTTCGGGATAATGAACTTCGTCGTCTTCGGGCACTTCGGGAATGACTGGGGTGGCCTGAGGGCAAAGCCTATCTGTGGCCATATCGCCAAGACCATCTTCATCTCCTCTAGAAGGGCCTTCCGGATCTTGATACCTGCATGCATCAGTTCGAAGTTAAACTTGAGGTGAAAGAGGAACTCCGGGTGGTCGAAGTATGGATGGAGTTGGGGGAGGAACTCTGTATGCTCGGGGATGGGGAGTTCCTTCCGGAGTCTGAGGTGGAGGAAAAGTCGAAGATCCTCCGTCCTCAATTGTGTCTGAAGATCTTGCTCCGTAGGTCCGAGGGGACCTCTTAATAGGGCTACCACCTGAACTCCGCTTGGGAGGCATGGTTTGAAAACTTGGTAGAGAATGATGTTTTTTGGACTAAGCTCCCCACGGACGGCGCCAACTGTTTGCGTGTCAGCCATATAACTCCGCTCGGTTATCCTCCTCTCGTGTCGTCTCGTGGTATGCGGTGTTCTTGAGCCTATGCAGGTATATAGGAGCAGGAGGTGTACGAAGCGTGGGTAAAGGTAGCACGGGTGTAGGTTGAGGTGGCACATATTCTATGATAGGGGTGGTCTGGACGACCATTAGGCTAGTATAACCGGGGTTGTAGTAGGTGGTCTGATTGGCCTGGTAGCCGGTCTGATCGACTATTGTTAGGAGCTAGGGCTAGCATGCGCCAATCTGACCGGCTTGAGGGCCGGACTGACTGACGTGGGTACCTGAGGTCTCGTCCATGGAAGTTGAGGCCATAGGTGTGACATTTTTTTCCTGTACTCCCATTGGATCTACTATATATGTGATGAACAAGGGGTACACTAGCAATTGGGTCGGAGAAGCGGCCTTGGAAAAGTTGAATCTCCTAAACATCACCTCCATCCTAGAGTCTATCTCGTGCACTAGATGATTAGTGAATGTGGCGCTAACTGCTTGATCTACGGTTGTTACTATTTTTTGTTTGATGTCCGCGATAGATAGGGGGAGGGGATTTTACCTTGCCCATGGAGATGTTAGGGAGATCGATGTTGCGCTTGACAAAGCCATCACGAGTCTTAGAGTAGCGTCCAAGCATGATGGCGTGTAGCTCCCTTGTCTTGGCCTCGATCTCAGCCCTATCCTCCCTAGAAATGTCTTCTAGGGTGGGGAGGATGGTGTTGTCATCATTGATCTCTGCTCTCCCCACCATGTTTGTTGGCGTAGTGGGTGTAGTCAATGTAGTCATAGTAGTTGCACTCGTCACCGACATGGTCGAGCTTGTTGTGTGCTTCCCCAATGGAGTCGCCAAAAAGTGTGTTGATGCTAAAATTGTCCAACAAAGCGTCAAACATCACTAACGTCGATCCGGAGAACCAAAACCACACAGATGCTTGAAGTAGTACTCCAAATGTCACACGATGCCGATGCCACATTCTGAACACCCTTGACCGTGACAAGGGAAACTGTGGGTGGAGTCGCCAGACAATTAAACCGCACTACGAGAATGTGATTCAATTAGCCGAAGTGTGAAAGGGCGGTTGAACCAGCCAAGCTGGCAACACTAAGAGGGAGATGATTGGTCTAGCCAGAGAGGGCTGGTTGGACTGACTGTACATGACCGGTCAGACCGGTGGCAAGGCCCGGTCGGACTGGTGGGTGCTAGCGGTCAAACCAATGGCTAGGGAAAATTGGTCTCGGGCCTCCGGCGATCGCCTTCTTAGTGATGGCTTGGTGCAAGGCTTCTTGGTGATGAAGATAGATGTCTTGGCTCCTACAAAACATGTAGGATTAGTAGCAATTCGGCCTAGATACCGAATTATCGATAAAAACAGATAAAAACCCATTACGGGGGTTAAACGGACAATTCACGAGCGAATCGACAATGATTACTACGATTATGATGCGATGGACGAAAGTTCTTCAGTGCAAACCCACAAAGATGGATGTGCTATGGCTAAACCTAGGGCAAGAGATAGTATATTGAAAAAAGAACAGTTCTACGGGGTAGTAGATTAGATTGAATTGGAATTTGGATCCCCCTTGAATCGGCCTTGTCCATATATTTATAGGGGGTGGTATTGTCATTTCTAGGATTAATCTCTACTATAAATTGATTAAGTTACGAGTCCAAGTCATTAAAAATTAGTTAGAGATCAAAATACCCCGAGATTAGTCGTTTTGGGGTTGGACTCGGACTAGGTCAATCTGACCGGCCCATATGGCCAGTCTTACCAGGGTACCATGGCTGGTCTGACCGGCCTACTATGGCCGATCTGATCGGCCTATTCCAGGAAGTCACATTTTCAGCCAAAAATACAACCTTTGACAATTTTGACCATTAGTGCCAAATTTTGCTATCAACTTTGTCCAGTGTACTTCTCAACCAACCATCTTCATTTGTTGCAAAACCCTCAACATACTCAGTCGGTGCCTCAACCAGAAGGGCCGATGAGGCAGGGTCCGCCGAACACTTCATTAGCATGACATCCCCATTACCTACTGTTATGCTCCAAGGGCTAGGCAGACATGATCTATCTCAGAACACACATCCTTTAGGAAGGGTGTTGAAGCCAAGATTTAGTAGAGCCCAGACCCACTAAGGATGTCACACGGTCAAACAAAAGGGGTACGATCATAAATGGTCAAAGAAGTCTACGCGAGATTATTACAGTATGGCTAGATATGAAGGAGCCGATGAAGGAGAGAAATGATATGGATGATCTAGAATCAGTTACAATGTGGATTACTTGGATGGCAAGTATCTGGACTATAAATATGTATCTAATTAGCTAGGTTTACACACACAATCAATCCCTACAAACTACTACTTTCGACACATCGCCACCCTTTGATTCCCAAGGTTAATCCCGGTGGGACTTGGCACTTGGAACCGGGCTGCATCATCTTTATCTCCGGCAAAGAGGTGAGTCCCGCCACCCCGATGATCACATTAATTAAGGTTTATTCTTCGAGGCTGCATCATATCGATCTCTTGAGGTATCGACCCAATTGTTGTGATCGCCGGGTTTATCTTGGTATATTTTGCTAGGTCTAAGGCTGCATCAGTTTTGATCTCTTAGATTGATGTGAATTAGGCATCATAGTTTAAGGCCTCATTGGTTAAGTTCGACATCTTGATCTATTGTGTCATGTTCAAGTTGTGTACCATTCATCTAAATAAAGTATGCTTGATGTGTTGAAGTGTTATTGATTTATCATGATTAGCGACTGTCTCAGTTGGGTCCGATCTTGCAATTACGGTGGTCTAATTATATGATATGTTGTTTGGCATGCTATCTTTACTTTTGATCGGAGTATAAGACGATAGATTTTCTTGATTTCTACGCTATGTTTCATCTTCACCTGGGAAGCATTCATTGGCCCCGTTGCACAAGGATGTTATACTATCGGTCGATAGAATGATCAGCTTGATAGCGTGTGCATGGCCATCAACCCACGGCCGATAGGCGCGTTTATTCCTGCTTATTTTATTCTGGCCGAGTCATTGGCTTGACAACTGATCGACGTTGCTACTAACATTGATATTTTATAATTTCTTATCAGTTGTAGGGTCAAACTGATTGGCCCACTCAGAACCATTTTTTTTCTTCTAAGATTATAGGATCGACACTCAAGTTAAGAAGATCTCCCAAGCCACGTGTGTGCCCAAAAAATACAGAAAAAAAGTTTTGGCATGCCCAGTGGGACCTCTTTTAGATCACTCATCCATGGTGGGCGAAATCAATGATAGTAACAAGATCTTAGTCACCATGGACGCTTTGACCGACGAAAAGAGAGCAGTGGTACTGGATCACGTGGAGAACTATAAGAAACTATGCCTCGATGCCTTTGACATGACTCGAACTGGCCCTATCCAGAGGAGTTAGTTGTCGAGACTGCCCGTGACTAGTGAGATCCCTTTGCGGGCTGAGAGTCCACAGGTTACTTTTCATGAATCCATCGACAATGCTCTGCACCATGCCCAAATCAATTAGTCTGATATGTTGGTTAATACCTTGCACGGGTGTATCAAGAAAACTATTGACGGGATAATGTCCCAAAAGCTGACGCAAGGCCCGATGTACTTCTCAACCAATCCTCTGCACCTGCTGCAAAACCCTTAGCACCATTGGCCAACGCCAACACCACAAGGGCCAATAAGACAAGGTCTACCGAACACTTTGTTTGGCTGGAAACTGACATGATGGCTCCATTACATATGCCCGCACTCCAAGGGTACGCCACAAACCTAGCCTTCGGCCGCACCGCAAGGGCCGATTAGGCAAGAGGCACCCAACCTCATATACTGTGTGAACCAAATTACGGAGGTGATTTGGGACCAACTTGGACTTAATCCCAAGGACCAGACCTATGTGTATCGGTGACCATACCCGGAATGGTTCGATCAGGTGTCGTTGCCAAATCGATAAGGGTCCCTGAATTCAACAAGTTCTCAGGGCAGGACTCGGTCTCCACGATTGAGTATATAAGCCGTTTACCTCGCTCAGTGTAGCAAGGAATCGGCTGAGAAATACTGAAGGTCAGGTTTTTCCTGCTTTCATTATCAGGATTGTCCTTCGCATGGTTCTCGTCACTAATGGAGAACTCTGTCAGGGGATCGTTAGATCTGGAGAAAAAGTCCCATAAATATTTCTTCACCGACATACACGAGATGAAGCTCACCGATTTGACAGAAGTAAAGTAGAAGATAGACGAGTCAGTCCAGGATTATGCACAGAGGTTTCTCGACGTGAGGAGTAGGTGTTATAGCTTGAACCTAAGTGATGCACAATTGGATGAGCTAGCATTCCAGGGGCTCTTGAAACCAATAAAAGATAGGTTTTCATCGCAGGAGTTTGAGAGCCTATCACACCTAGTACAATGGGTATCGGCCCATGAGATCTGATTCTAGGAGGCAAAATGAGACAGGTATCAGAAGAAGGTAGCATACGTCCATGCATCACATTCGGACTTCGATGAGGATAGTGGGTCTGATGTGGAGGTCAGTCTAGCTGAATGGACCAGGAACAAGAAACAGGTCCCGTGTCCGTTGGTGAAGCCAGCCGACAAAGAAGAGAAGTATGACTTTGACATCAGCAAGGCCGACAAGATATTTGATCTATTGCTCAAGGAAAAGCAAATCCCGTTACCTCCTAACCATGTGATTCACCCATCGTTGAATTGAAGAAAAGGAAATACTGTAATTCGCAAAACTTTGCGTCTCACCACACTAACAAGTGCAAAGTGTTTAGACAGCAGATCCAATCAGCCATGGAGCAAGGCCGAATCAAGTTCAACGATGGGAAGAAACCGATGAACATCGATGGTCACCATGTCCCAGTCAACATGGTCCATGCGCACCATGATGATGACTGGCACTCGAAGAAAAGCAAGCGGACCAACAGTGGTGTTACCTCCTCTGGTTTAATCGGGAAATATGAGAGGAAGTCAAGAGAAAGGATGGATGGTGAGGACGATCATGAGTACTCACGATTCGACCCCCATTAGAATTGTGAGTTCTTTGGATTTTGCTGCAACGAAGGACTCCACTTGCCGTCGATGGATAACTACCCTGAATGCAGTAGCAAAGATAGGTGGCAAGGCGGTCACGACTCGAGTACGGACAAGGCAGGGTCACATAATCAGGAAAGGTTGGCCATCCATCGAGGGTCATCATCTCCAAGGGTGTCGATACTTGAAAGGCTAGGACCCGTCAACACCATGGAGGGCGGTCAATCGACTAACGGCAACACTTCCACATGAAATCCGTAGTGGTGCCCTAGTGGGATTTTTACAAGGAATCGGAAGAGGAGAATAGAACAGCTACAACAGAGAGAGCTAAAAATGCAAAATCCCAAGAACGAGACCGATCGACCCCATAGAGTCAAAAGTGAATGGTGAATGAAGGAAAAGGCCGATCACGACGACAAGAAGGATGCAGGGGTGAACATGGTGTTCTTTCTCTCTGTAGAGTATTGGGCCACCCCTAAGGCCGACGTGGAGTAGGCCGATGGCATGACATAGCTAGTATTAACCCCACAACCGGTGGTATTTAACAAGCCAGGGGATCACAAGCATTGGCAACTAAGGCCTGTTTACATCAAAGGCCTGATCAACGACAAACTGATGTCCATGATGATGATACACGGAGGCGCAGCTGTCAACCTGATGCCATAAGCCACCTTCCAGAAGCTAGGAAAAGGGCCGGAGGACCTCATTAAAACCAATATGGTACCGAGGGACTTCAGTGGCAATTCATCGGAGACAATGGGGTGCTAAACATAGAATTGACGGTTGGGAGTAAGATCGTGCCGACAACATTCTTTGTCATAGAAGGAAAATGGTCCTACAGTCTGTTACTAGGGCATGATTGGATTCATGCCAATTGTTGTGTTCCATCGATGATGCATCAGAGCATCATGTAGTGGGTCGACAATCAGGTGGAGATAGTCGCCGTCAACAAATCAGTTAACGTGGATATAGCCAATTTATCGGTGTGGGAGATGGAAAAAGTTATCTTCCTGTCTGGTAAGGCTTGGGACAGGGATTTCCTCAAAGTGTTGAATGACTGAATCAAACCAGTCAACAACAAGCAGCTCGAGCTTACCCTTTGAGGGTGACGAAACAGAGGGTGAACTTAGTCAAGGCTTCGCCGCAACTGATGAGCTATAGGAGGTAGACATCGGACCCAGCAAAAAACCGATTTCAACCTTTGGCTAAGCCGATCGATCATAGGACATCGGCTCCCAAAAAGACAAGGGTATCGGCCCTTCAAGCAGTCACCTCGGTTGTTCAAGGTAGAATGAGAATTAATGAAGACCAAGGTAACGAGGACGCGAGATTCATAAGATTGTGCTGATAACAAAGAATGGATATCCAAGGTCGTGCCAGTATGGAAGAAGAATGAAAAGTACTTAAAGAAGTATTTCCCGAACGATTTGGTAGAAACTAAAGAACTACATGCAATATAGCCGATACTGATGGTATCGCCTTTAGACGGCTGATGCAGGGGCATCGCCCTTAGATACAAAAAGCTCAAAGTCAATTCGAGAAATTAATGATAAATATAATATAAAAGCATATTTTTCTAGTTACGAGACGAGGTCCTATAAAAGAAAACCGAGCAAGGGTACGATGGATGGCTTCGATCACCCGCATCTGGATTGCATTGACACTCTGGAGGGTGGCCCGGTCCTTGGTGTCTGAGCCCACGACATCATAGAGGCGCAATGCCGACACTACACATGATGGATAGCATTGGTAAGTCGGTGCTTCTGGTCTTCGATCCGAGCCAGGAAGTATGCAAGAACACCATCTTTCTCGGTGATCTTCATCCAGACCTTGTCAAGCTTCAACACCAGATCGGCCTCCTAGATATGATTCAGGAGGGTGCCCTCGGTCATTAGCCTCCTTATGGGTTTTCATCGCCTAAAGTAGCAATGCACAACTGGCTCAATCGACCATATATTTAATGGCTTACTGCACCCCCGTCCGATGAAAATGAAGAAAGGCAGTAGGATTGAGATCATTGACCAGCTCTGGAGCAGGGGAACCTATGACGTCATTGAAATGTGCTCTTATCGGACCCAAATCATTGACCAAGACTTTGACCGGGTCTTCCAGCTATCACGGCAAGTCTTATAGGGTCTCCGGCACTTTAGGAGTCAACGGAGCGGCAGCCAATGGAACGGCCCTGACAACCACATCAGTATCAAGGTATGGGCCGATGTTGAATGGAAATTGTCGGGCAAAGGACTAGAAGAAAAGAAAAGATTAGATAGATAAGAAGAGAAGCACGTTAGGATAACATAAGGACACTTACGTCAGATGGCCTATCTAGGACGATCGATTGTGATGTGTTGCCAGTGGACGAAGCTGAAGCATCACTCTCCATCGAAGCGACCAAGATGATAAGAGAGTGCTCATCGTCGGGCTTGTCCTGTACAAGCATCGGCTGTTCCCAAGGTCGGTGTCGTTCACATCAAAGGCAATAAAAGACAAAAGAAGGGATAAGTGAAAATACCTGGTGAAGAGTATCAACATCGTTAGTTGATGCCTCAGAGACAGTGGTGGCGCCTCTTAGCGCATCAACTCTAAGGGTATCGACACCGGTGGGCACAAATTTAGCAGCGACCGCATCTGAAGTGGTGATGACGTCGGCAGCGGACAGTGCATTTAGACTAATGGCAATAGTCCCTGGTTCATCGGCCCAAGCAGCAACCCCAACGGCAACAACTTTAGCGGCCTAAGATGGTTGAGGATCGGTAGGCTCATCCGACATGTGGTAAAACGCCGCATAGTGGGAGTCGACGTCGATGGGAGATGATGATGGTTGAGAACAAGGGAGACGTCCAATGTCAGAAATATGAAAGGAGAAAATAGCGACGACACAAAGAACAAGTACAAACCTAGATGGATGACAGGACTTTAGTTGATAGCAAAGTATGGATGGCAAGGGCCCGCGTGGTCAAAGAGGCGATCGGCGTCTGCTGCAAAGTAAAATATTTAGGCACACTCCAAGAACCCAACATTATAAGAAAAGGTCGATACTTACCGACGATTGTGGAGTTGGAGATAATGGGCTTGTTTGGCAGGCCCGGGCCTTGGTGGATCAGCGCTGGTTCAGTGTCGATGCTTGGAGTTTGCATGCCAAGACCATAGTCTGTTTTCTACTTACCTAGGCCGTTGGAGTGGGGACACCGATACCCAAGTTGGTAGTGGCCTATATAGGTTCGTATCGTATCGGTCAACTACTGGAACTTACCAAAGAGGCTTCGAGGTCGTTCTCCTATAAAAGAAAAAGGTAATTAGGCAAAAAGGAGCCGATGGAGACAAAGAAAAAAGCAAAGGTGAAAACACCTACCTCGGGCCCCTCGTCAGCTTCGTCTGGATAAAACCATTGCCGGTAAAGCAATGAAGAGCAGTTGAAAACATGCTCCTTTAGCTCTCTCCACCATCGATGGAAGATAGTAAAGGTCACCCGATGGCTGTCCTATAAGAAAAATCGCTAGCGAGGATCCCATCGGTCATGTGGAAATGGCGATTCCACTCCGCGATATCCTTAACTTCCCCACAGACTTGGATTTGGTGTACAAAGAATAAGTGGGGTGGGAGTTGGCCAAAGCCCAATTGTCTCACAAAGACTAATGGGTGGTAGAACTTGTAAGAGCCCTACCGAGAGCATTCGTTGGTAAAATTGGCAAGGAGCAAGCAAGGAAAAATAGAGGCTGTGAAAATACGAAGTGATTCTTTGTCCTAAAGCACATCAGGCAGGGTTAGACGATGAGGGCACTCGTACTTCGAGTAGAACTCAAAGGGATACCAGATTGTCCAATAGGAGAAACCAAGATAAAAAGACCCTAAAGTAGGTGTCTAGGGATGTAGGAGACAAAGGAAAAATAGAAAAAACATGCCACCACCTCGCCCAAGGAAGAGCAGCGACGATAATAGGAGTAGCCGATTTTGGAAAATCGGCGGGAAAATGCATTTGAGCAAAAGGGAGTCCTTCGATGACATCGGCCGTACAAATATTGAGCTAGAACTAGAGGAACCACCATGGGCCATTAAGGTGGCAGATAGGATCGCCAGCCGAAATTTTGGCTGACGCAAGATGAAGGAGGCAGTAAGTGGCCCTAAGGAGGTAATGGCCAAGGGGAATCTTGACATGGGAGGCTAGCTATTGGGCTAAGAATTGTAATTGGAAGTTGGACCCAAGGTCGATATGCAAAAAACAAACCTCTCTAACCAAAGAGTGAGAAAGGCAATGTGCTCACAAACATCTACGAGGATGGTTTTCTTATTGTGCCTCACAATATATTTGGTGCTAAGGTGGTGGGTTGGTTTGGAATGGAAGAAGAAAGGGTTGGCCAATGAGTCGATGTCAAGAAAATTCAAAAGAAGACATCAAGAAAAGTGGGACTCATCGGCCTATGACCAAAAATGAAGGCGTTCAAGGAATCAGACCAAAAATAGAAAGAGGTGGCAAGCATTGGCTCATTTTGATATGGTTCAGCAACGGAAAGGGTGATGCAATGCCTAGTGTCAGACTCTTCCTAGTAAGCATGGTAGGTGGCCAATACCTTGAGGTACCAATCACGCCAACCAGGAAGAGAGGGAGGAAATGACTTAAAATTGGATTCCCAGTCGGAGGAAAGCATAGGGGAGCATTTAAAGAACATTCGGCAAGTCAAAACATTTATAAATTCTATGGGATTAGGGTTACCCAATGGGCCCAGATAGTAACAAGAGGGATTGATGGCTATGGGGATCAAAACTTGGTTCTGAAGTTTCTATAGAGTAGAACCGAAGAACAACAAAAAGAGGGGAATGTTGAAAACTTACCTTGGGATCATGTTGATGGTGGCCATCATTGGCATTGCTGGCGTGTGGGGTCGGTGAAGAAGAAGATGGCAAGCAGCGGCGGTCACGAGTAGCACCAGAAGCATATGGTGGTGAGCTCAAGGGCAAAAGTGAACAGTGGGTAGGAAGCATGAAGAAGAAAGGTGGAGTGATCGGGGTACTTATAGAGAAAAAAGGTGACTCCTCGGCAATCGCGTCAAACCAATACCATGAGATCTGGTGGGGGCCACCTGTAAAGATCGACAAAAGGTAATAATGAGTATAGTTTTCAAAGCACCGAGATCTTTGCAGGCCTAGGATTAGAGGAATAGAATCTTCGGCTTAAAGAGCACCAGTACAAAACTGTGTGGGATGAAGCCTAGTCTGATGCTTCCATAAAGAAATGTAAGTGTGTCAAACTAGGCGACCTCCATCGCAGTTGTGAAATGGCCAAATAAGAAGAAGCAAAAGGGAGAAGGAAAATTTATATGGAGCTAGGACCTTGGGAAAAGTTTGATAAAGTACTAGAAGATGAAAGGTTCCAGCTACAATTGATGGGTGTGAAAAGTCATCACAGATAGACATTTGAAAAGACGTGATGGCATGGGGTATGATGGCCGTTAATTTCGAAGCATTAGAAGCCATTTAATGCTCTGAAATAGGGGGGCATGTATTGACTCCAAGATTTAGTAGAGCCTAAGCCTACCAAGTATGTGTCACGGTCAAACAAAAGGGGTCCGGTCAAAGATGGTCAAAGAAGTCCATCCGAGATTGTTACAGTATGGCCGCATATGGAGTCGGTGAAGGAGAGAGAAGATAAGGATGATCTAGAATCAGTTACAATGTGGATTACTTGGATGGCAAGTCTCCAGACTATAAATATGTATCTAATTAGTTAGGTTTACAAAAAGAATCCATCCCTAAAAACTACTACTTTCAGTGCATCGCCACCATTGGATTCCCAAGGTTAATCCCAGCAGGACTTGGCACTTGGAATTAGGCTGCATCATCTTGATCTTCGGTGAAGAGGTGAGTCTTGCCACCCCGATGGTCACATCAATTAAGGTTTGTTCTTTGAGACTACATCGTATCGATCTCTTGAGGTATCGAACCGATTAGTGTGATCATCGGGTTTATCTTGGTATATTTTGCTAGGTTTAAGGCTGCATCAGTTTTGATCTCTTAGATTGATGTGAATTAGGCATCATAGTTTAAGTATTCATCGGTTAAGTTCGACATCTTGATCTATTGTGTCATGTTCATGTTGTGTACCATTCATCTAAATAAAGTATGCTTGATGCGTTTAAGTGTTATTGATTTATCATGATTAGAGACTATCTCGGTTGGGTCCAATCTTGCAATTACAGTGGTCTAATGATATGAATATGTTATTTGGCATGCTTGCTTTAGTTTACATCGGAGTACAGGCCGATAGATTATCTTGATTTCCACTCTATGTTTCATATTCACCTGGGAAGCATTCATTGGCCTCGTTGCACAAGGACATTATACTATCAGCCGATAGAGTGATCAGCCTGATAGCGCGGGCATGGCCATCGGCCCCACGGCCGTTAAGCGTGTTTATTCCTTCTTATTTTATTATCGCCCTAGTCATCGCCTTGACAGCCGA
Organism: Zizania palustris; assembly: GCA_019279435.1. Lineage (NCBI taxonomy): Eukaryota > Viridiplantae > Streptophyta > Magnoliopsida > Poales > Poaceae > Zizania > Zizania palustris. The sequence continues at coordinate 58,702,105 of JAAALK010000081.1, forward strand.
TTGGCGTTGCTACTAACATTGATCTTTTATGATTCCTCATAAGTTATAGGGTCAAACTTATTGGCATTCTCATAACCTTTCTTTTTTTCTTCTAAGATTATAGGATCAGCACTAGAGTTAAGAAGATCTTTCAGGCCATGCTTGTGCCAAATAAATACGCAACAAAGTGGTACGCCGCCCTCCCAGCCTTCGGCCGCGCCACAAGGGCCGATCAAGGAAGAGGTATCCCATCCTACGTATGAAATTGCTAGGAATATGTTGCCTGACCTTATGTCATCAAGGGGGCACCCGATGGCATCACTCAGGGGTACCATCAGACCGCTTAGTACAAATTGCTGCCCTATCCCAATGAAGAACAAAAATACAACGTTGTTCGGCTAGATCAGTTTCAGTAACCTCCAATGACTGATCGATACCCCACACCGAATGAGCAGGAAGACGATTGGGTGAACCGAATCACTGAAGTTATTAGGGACCAGTTTGGGGTCAAGCCTAAAGATCAGACGTACGTATATCGGCAACCGTACCTGGAATGGTTCGATCGGGTGCCGATACCGAATCGATACAAGATATCTGACTTCACCAAGTTTTGGGGCAGGAGTCGGTCTCTACCATCGAGCACATTAGCTGTTTTCTTGCCTAGTGGGGCAAGGCATCAGGCAAGGAAGTGCTCGAGGTCAGGTTCTTCCCACTATCACTATCAGGATCAGCTTTCACATGGTTCTCGTCACTATCGGTGAACTGTGTAAGAGGATGGGTAGATCTGGAGAAGAAATTTCACAAGTATTTTTTCGTCGACTTACATGAGATGAAGCTTACTGACTTGATGGAAGTAAAATAGAAGACAAACGAGTCAGTGCAAGATTACACATAAGGATTTTGCGATGTGAGAAGTAGGTTCTATAGCTTGAACCCCAGTGATGCTCATCTGGCTGAGTTAGCATTCTAGGGGCTCCTGAATCCAATAAAGTAAAGGTTTCATCACAAGAGTTCGAGAACCTTTCATACCTGGTACAATTGGTATCAGCCCATGAGAGCTGATTCTAGGAGGCAAAGAGGGACATGTATCAGAAGAAGGTGGCGTATACTTATGGATTCCATTTGGACTTCATTTAGGATAGCGGGTTTGATGCGAAGGTCAGCTTGGCCGAATGGACCCAAAACAAGAAGCAAATTATGTGTCCTTAGGTAAAGGCACCTGATAAAGATGAAAAGTATGATTTCAACATCAATAAGGCCGATAGGATATTTGACCTATTGCTCAAAGAAAAGCAGATCTAGTTGCCACCTAATCATGTGATACCGCCCATCGATGAACTGAAGAAGAAGTAATGTAAGTGGCACAAATCCCCATCGCACCACCCTAATGAATACAAGGTATTTAGATAGTAAATCCAATCGGCCATGCAGCAAGGACTAATCCAGTTCTATGATAGGAAGAAGATGATGAATATTGACGGTCACCCTTTCCTTGTCACCATGGTGCATGCGCACCACGCTGATGATTGGTACTCAAAGAAGAGTAGGCAAGCCAGCATCAACGTCACTTCCTCGGACCTAATCGGAAAATATGAAAGAAAGTCAAGAGAAAGGATGGACAGCGAGGACGATCATGATTACTCCCGATTCAACCCCCATTGGAATTATGAGTTCTTCAGATTCTGCTGGAATGAAGGATTGTGTTTGCCATCGATGGATCACTGCCGTGAGGGTAGTAGCGAAGGCAGGTGGCAGGGTGGCCATGATCCGCATACTAATAGGACAAGATCACATAATCAAGAGAGGTTGGCCATCCATCGGAGGTTATCGCCGCCAAGAGCGTCAATACTCGAAAGGCTTGGTCCCATCAATGCCAAGGAAATGGTCGACCAACTGATGACAGCGTCGTGTGAAGAAAGATAGAGTGGTGCCCTAGTGTGATGTTCACAAACAATCAGAAGAGGAGAAAACAACGATTACGAAAAAAAGAGCTAAAGGTGTAGAGCCACAAGAATGAGACTGATCGGCCCCGAAGGATCAAGAGTGAATGGCACGTGAAAGACAAGGTCGATCACGACCATAAGAAATACATGGGGGTAAACATGGTTTTCTTCCTCCCTGCGGAGTATTGGTCTATTCCTGAAGACGACGCCGGGCAAACCGATACAATGGCCCAACTGGCATTGATCCCACAACCGACAGTATTTGACAAGCCAGAAGATCATGAGCATCGACACCTAAGACCTCTTTACATCAAGGACCTTGTCAATGGGAAGTCAATGCCAAAGATGATGATAGACGGGAGTGCAACCATCAACTTGATGCCATATGCCACCTTCCAGAAACTGGGGAAAGGGCCAGAGGACCTCATCAAAAACAATATGGTATTGAGGTACTTTGACGGAAATTCATCAGAAACAATCGGGGTGCCAAAAAATAGAGCTAATGGTTGGAAGTAAGACCGTGCCGACCACCTTCTTCGTCATAGAGGGAAAAGGATCCTACAGACTATTACTGGGGTGCGATTGGATTCATGCGAATTGTTGGATCCCATCAATAATGCATTACAGCCTCATGCAATGGGTCGGCGATCAACTGGAAATCGTTCCCGCTGATAAATCAGTTATCGTAGCAATAGTCAATTTATCGGTATGGGAGATGGAAGAAGTCGTCTGCCTATCCGGTAGAGCTTGGGATAGTGATGTTCTTGTAGTATCAAATGATATAATCAAACCAATTAGCAATTAACATCCCAATCTTACCATTTGATGGTGACACGGATGAAGCAGAAGGTAAACTTGGTCAAAGCTTCACTGCAGCCGTTGAGGTACAAGAAGTAGACATCGGACCCGATGATAGACCAAGGCTAACCTTTGTAAGTGCTCAACTTCCCGATGAAATAAAGAATGAATTAATTGCATTATTATGGTAGTATTGGGATTGCTTCGCATGGGAATATCATGAAATTCTAGGTCTTAGCCGATCGATTGTAGAAAATCAGCTCCCAATAAGACAAGGGTATCGGCCATTCAAGCAGTCACCTCAGCGGTTCAAGGCAGAAATATATCCTGATATCAAGGCTAAGGTAACAAGGCTGTATGATGCATGATTCATAAGGCCGTGTCGATACGCAAAGTGACTAATGTTGAGCCGACACCATGGACCCTATTCTTCGATGGATCAGTGTGTCGACAAGGATGTGGTATAGGCCTAGTGATTGTTTCCCCTCGGGGGCATCATTTGAATTTTTAAATACCATTAGACCTTTCTCCACCAATAATCAAGCCGAATACGAAGCAATATTGAAAGGGTTATAACTATTGGAAGAAGTGGGTGTCGATACAATAGAAATTTTGGTTGACTCTTTGCTAGTCTGATTGCATGAGGCAACTGTCAGACATGTACGAATGCAAAGATGACATGCTGAAAGGATATCATGATCGGTGTCAAGCCATAATGTCAACCTTTTGAAGCGTAACTCTTACTCATATCCCGAGGGAGCAGAACTCAGAAGCAAACAATTTGGACCAGGCAACATCATGATATAAGTCGATGGCCTGGTCATCGAGGTAGAGATCGCGGAGATAGAGGCCGGTGACTGGAGGTACGATGTCATTCATTATTTGAAAAATCCTTTGACATCAGCCCCAAGAAGACTTAGATATCAAGCGATGAGATACGCGCTGCTAAGAGAAGACTTGTACCAATGCATAAGCGTTGAAGAAGCTAAGGCAGTGATGTGTGAAGTACACGATGGCATATGCGAGAAACACCAGTCGGCCTAGAAAACAAAATTGTTGCTTCGGAGAGCAGGTTACTTTTGGCCGACTATGGTGGACGACTGCTTAAAATATTATAAGGGGTGCAGGACTGTCATAAATTTGGACCCACTAATTAAACCCTAGCCCTTTAGGGGGTGGGGCATCGATATGATCAGCCAAATCTTGCCAGCGAAAAGTAAAGAACATAAGTTCATATTGGTAGCTACTAATTATTTCATGAAATTGGTAGAGGTTTTTCCACTCAAATGGGTTACTTCTGTTGATGCCATTGAGTTCATTAGAGAACATATAATATATCGATTTAGGATTCCATAGTCCATCACCACAGATCAGGGGACAATTTTCATATCGAAGAAGTTCCAGCAATTCACAGCTGGTATGGGAATCAAACTCTTAAATTCATCACCATATTATGCACACGCTAATGGTCAGGCTGAAGCATCCAACAAGAGTTTGATTATGTTAATAAAGCGCAAGATCAATGAGCAACTGAAGCGTTGGCATCGGTCTCTGTCAGAAGCATGTTGGGCCTATTGGATGGCGCGTCACAGGTCCACTCAAGTACCACCATATCAGTTAGTCTGTGACCATGAAGTAGTACTACCGTGGGAAAATAATTTCGGATCAAGAAGGATTACAATACAAGACCAACTCACAACCGATAATAATTATAATTTAATGATGGATGGCTTAAAAGATCTAGTGCATGTCCAATTAAGAGCCCTCGAGAAGATTGAAGAGAACAAAGCAAGGGTTTGCAGGTTTTACAACAAGAAACTTATCCTACCGATCGTGTCTAAGGACAATCGGTTTGATAAGTGGTCGCCTAATTGGGAAGGACCATTTTGAATCCATTAAGAGGTGCCTATCAATGCCTATATACTCGAAGGATTAGATGAAGAAGTGTTTGGGAAAGCTTTGAATGGAAAGTACTTGAAGAAATATTTTTTGAGTGTTCGGATAAATGCCTAAAGATCTGCATGCAAAGATAAAGTAGCCGATATCGATGGTATCGCCTTTAGACGGCTGATGCTAACGCATCGCCCTTAGACACAAATACTCAAGACCAAGTCAAGGGATAAATGATAATATATTGCAAAAGCATAATGTTTTGAGTTAGAGGTCAAAGATCTTATACAAAGAAGGTTTAAGTTGGAGCACGGCGAGTGGCCTCGAATGCCCACACCCAGATTGCATTGACGCTCCGAAGGATAGCCCAATCTTCAACATTTAAGACAAGGACATCTCGAATGGCATGGCATCAGTGTTACACGTGGTGTACGACACCAGTGAGCCAACATTCTTGGGCTTCGATCCGAGTCGGGATGGAGGCCAGAACACCTTTCTTCCCCGGCAATCTTCACCTAGACCCCAACCAACCTTGAGGCTAGATTGGCTTCCTCCGCCCGTAGTTGCTCGAGTTCGAGTGATGTGGCTAATGAATCATCCCGAATGTGATTCAAGACAGTGCCCTCCACCATTATCGCCCCATCGTGGATCTTCACAGCCTCTAGCTATGACGTGTCACTAGCGCGATCAGCCATCTACTTCATCTCCTGCTAGACCCCCGGCCGATGATACTCCATGAAGGTGGTAGGCATAAGAGCATCGACCAACTTCAGAGTCAGAGAGCCCAAGATGTCGTTGAAATGAGCCCTTATCGGACCTGAATCATTGACCATAACTTCTACCAGATTCCCTAGTCGATGCAACAAGTCCGATAAGGCCTCCCTCACTTTGGGAGCCAGTTGAGCAACGGCCGGCGGAGCAGCGCTGGTGACTTCATCAGCATCAAGGTATTGGCAAATGTCAAAATGGAACTTTCGGACGAAGGACTAGAAGAAAGAAAAGGTTAGATGAATAAAAGGAAAATCACATTATTATGATAAATGTGAAAGCGCGTACGAAGGAGGCTATGGCATCACTCTCTATTGTGGAAATCGGGAGGGTATGTGAGCTCTCCTCATCAAGGTTATCCATGAGGCACCCATGCCCAAATTTGTGGTGGCCGATACAGGTCTGTAACGTATTGGTCGACCACTAAAACTCACAGAGGGGGCGTCGAGGCCATCCTCCTCCACAAGTAAAGGTGAGCAGATAAAAGGGAGACAATTGAAATAATTAAAAGAGTGAGCTAAAGTTTTCACCTTGAGTCCCACGTTAGCATCACCCGGGTGAAGTCACTCCCGATAGACCAGTGAAGAACGGATAAAGAGATGATGTTTTATTTCACCCCATCATCGGTGGAAATCAGTGGAAGAAGCTCGGTAGGCTGTCCAGGAGGCAAAGTCATCGACAAGGATCTCATCAGTCATATGAAAGAGGCGATCCCAGTCCACGCTATCCTTGACTTCTCCATGAACTTGGATTTGATCGATGAAGAATAGGTGGGGTGGAAGTTGACCGAAACCTAACTGCCTCGCGAATACTAATGGATGATAGAACTTATAAGAGGCCTTCCGAGGATACTCAATGGTGGATTTAATGGGCAGGAGGCAAGGAAGAGTCATAGCCTTCAAGATACGGGTGGACTCCTCATCCCGGAACACATCGGTCAAGGTTATCCGATGGAGGCATTCATAATCAGAATAATGCTCGTAGGGATACTAGATGGCCCGATCAGAGAATGCAAGATAAAAACCCTTAAAGCAAGCGAACAAGGGTTCAGGAGACATGAGAAAGGTGGAACCATAGGAAGCTACTTCACCTAGGGAAGAACATCAACGATAAATAGGAGTAGCCGATTCAGGAAAATCAGAGGGAAACTGCATTAAAGAAAGAGGAGGATCACTGATAACATCGATAGTATAGACGTTGAGCCAAAGCTGTAGAAAGCACCTAGGGCCATTAGGATGGCCGACGGGATCACCAACCGATAGCTTGGCTAATACAAGATGGAGAATATGGTAGGTGGCTCCAAGGAGGTATCGGGCAAGGGGAAATTTTACTTGAGTGGCAAGTTGTTTGGCTAAAAATTGAAACTATAAAGTTGGGCTCAAGGAGGACATGCAGAAAATGAACCTCTCTAACCAAAGATTGAGAAAGGCTACATGCTCATGAATGTCTATGGGGCCAGTTTTCTTATTGTGGATTTGGTGCCTAGGCGATGAGTTGGTTTAGAATGGAAGGAAAGAGGGTTGGCCGATGATTCGATATCAATACAAGTCAAGAAGAATACATCGAGCAACGTGGGGCTCATTGGCCCATGGCCAAAAGCAAAAGAATTCAAAGCATCGGACTAGAAATACCAAGTAGAGGCTAGCATTAGCTCGTTCTGGTATGGCTCAGCAAGGGAGAGGCTGACGTAGTGCCCAATGTCAACCTTATCCCAGAAGGCACGGTGGATGGCCAATACACTAAGTTACCAGTCATGCCACCTAGGGAGAGGGGAAGGAAAAGACTCGAAGCTAGTATCCCAATCAGAGGAAAGCATGGGAGAATATTTGAAAGGGATTTGGTTGGATAAGGTGTTGATGAAATCTTTAGGGTCAAGGATAACCAAAGGGCCCAAGAAGTAGCAAGTTGGGTGGCTGGCCATGGGCATCAAAACTTGTTTTTTAGGTTCTACAGAGAAGAAAGTAAAAAGAAACAGTAATAAAAGAAAAACAGTGAAGAAAAAGTGGTAGAAGAATCGAGAAAATCGAAGAGTAGCGAGAAAGAAAAAAGAATGTCGAAGACTTACCTCGGTGATCTTGTCATTGGTGGCCAATAAGAAGGTTGCCGGAGTATGGGATCAGCAGAGAGGATGAAGAATGACGAGGAAGCGGTCTCAAGAGTGCTGGAAGCAAGACGATGGTGAGATCGAGGGCTAAAGTGAGACAATATGCACAAAGCGTGAAGAAGAAAGGTGAGAAATGGTCGGGGATGTTTATAGTGCAAAAATGACTCCTCGGCAGCCGAGTCAAGCTGATCCCACCTGATTTGGTGGGACAACCTTCAATGTTCGGCAAAAAAGGTAATCATGAGTACTGTTTTCGAAACGCCGAGATCATTGCAGCCCAGGATTAGTGGCACAAAATATTCGGTTTAAAGTGCACCAGTCTAAAACTGTGTGGGATGAAGCCTGATCCGATGATGCCACAAAGAAAAGTAGATGTGTCCGACCAAGGAATATCCATCAAAGTCATTAATGGCTAGAGAAGAAGATGCAAAAAGGAAGAGTAAAGGATGATATGATACGGAGCCGGTACCCTGTGCATGGTTTTATATAGTGCTAGAAGATTAAGGGTTTTGGCTACTAATAATGAATTTGAAAAGATGTTACAGATGGATGTTTGAAAGGACATGATTGCAGAGGGTGATGATGACTGATAATTTTGAAGCATCAGTTACCCTTTAATGCTATGAAACTAGGGGGCATGTGTTGACGCTAAGATTTGGTAAAGCCTAGGCCAACTAAGGATGGCGCATGGTCAATAGAAGTCAAAGGAGTTTGTTCAAAGTTGGTCAAAGAAGCCCGTCCATATCATTACAACATGGTCGGATATGAAGGAGACGATAAAGGTGAGAGAAGATTAAGATGATCTATAATCGGTTACACCATAGATTACTTGGAGGGCAAGTCTCCATACTATAAATATGTATGTAATTATCTAGGTTTTGAACATGCACAATCAACCACAACAAACTATTCTTTTGGTGCATCACCACCCTTGGGTTCCCAAGGTTAATCCCGCTAGGACTTGGCACTTGGAGTCGGGCTGCATCGTCCTGATCTCTAGTGAAGAGGTGAATCCTTCCACCCCGATGGTCACATCGACTAGGTCTGTGTTCTTCAAGACTACATCGTATCGATCTCTTGAGGCATCGGTCTGGTCAGTGCGATTGTCGGTTTATCTTGGTATGCCTGCTAGGTTTATATGTGCGTTGGTTTCAGTTTTTGATGAGTGATTGACAAGTGCTCTTCTGGACGAAGGGGTCTTCTATGAAAGGGTTCGGAGACCTGCACCGAAGGGGTTCGATATTTGCTCGCGACACAATTTTTTAGTGGAGTATGTCTATCGAAGCAGTTTGGCAGAATACATGTTGGAGGATGTACCAAAGGGGTCAGTACTTTGGTGGTGCACCGAAGGGTGTTTTACCTAGAGAGGCCTTCGGGGTATCGGAAACACTTGGTTGCTTGTTGATGGTGTGTAGGTGACTACGGAGGAGACATGACGGTCAACATAATAGGCGCCTTATGTCAAGCAGGGAGTTTGTGTGAAGTCAAGGTCAGTCCTTGGATCAAGGTGCACTAGTCAAAGGCAAGGAGTGTGAAAGGGGACTCTGTATGAAGATACCTCGAGGCAAAGTCCTCGGAGGTGAGGCGCTTCGAAGGGGTACTCCGGAAGGAGGCACTTCGATGGTTTGTAGACAAAGTCCTGAGGTGTGAGGCAATGCTATCAAGTGTGCTCTGGACGGAGGCACTTGGAAGGACACCTGACGAAGGTCATATAAGTCAAGGTGCATCGAAGGTATAGTCCAGAAAAGGCACTTCGGGAATGTGCTCCGGGTGGAGACATTACGAAGGTGTGCTTATGGAGATGCTTCATGCGGAGGCCTTGGACGAAGGAGGGACTTTGAAAGGTGGTGAACGAAACCCTCCATAGGGAGGTACTTCAAAGGTGGGGCTTTGAAGTCAGGATGTCTTGACGTGCTTTGGCCATGCATGGCTCCGGTAGAGGGACGAGTGGTGTTCGAGCTAAGTGAAGTTGTGAAGCTATGGTGGTCCACTCTGGAGGTGGTGGTGCGAAGGCGCCAAGGGCTTTGATGGCTTCGGCTCAAAACCGTCACTCTATATCGAGATAGACTTCGAAATTACCGAAGCACCTTTGAGTTCGAAGCCTACTAATGAAGTGACTCAAGAACTTAGCAGTGCAAAGGGGGCTCCGAAGATTCCAATCTGCAAAGCTGACACAAAAAGGAGCTTCCAATAAAGTGGACTACCTGTTGTACCCTCGTGATTGCCTGTGGAAGAAAACTTGTAAACCCTGTGGGTGCTGTAGTCACTTCGCATGTCTGAGTTATCCTATAAGAGGAGAGGTAGGCTGAGGTCTAGGGAAACACTTTTAACAATGTTACCTATGTTTATAACCTTCTATACTCATTATATCCTAGGTCCAACCGCCACAAACTTGTACTCTGATTTTTGAGCTTTTGTGTTCCCTGTTTATGCAATGGATTTTCTATTCTATCTCTGATTCATTTCTACATGAACTTGTATCTGTGTTCTTTGCTTTGCTGCTATTGTGTTGTTGGCAGTGCACTTTGTTCTGTGCAAACTAGAGTTTTTCTCTGTGATTTTCTAACAAAGGCTATATTGTTTTCTTGCATGCAAAGACTATTTTTAGTGATTTTAAGAGTACGTTCGCTCTATGTATATTAGAGGTATATCCTCATGTGATACTAGTGAAGTACTACCTCGTTGTGCGCGTGTGAAGATGCTTTTCCCGAGTGTCTATCGAAGCCACCTTGGAGGCACAATTTATGCTAAGTACTGACTGGAGTACTATTCTAGTGTGAAGCCTAGTACCAGTTACTAGTGCGAAGCATCTAAATGAAGTTCTTCTAGGGATATACTCTGAGGTCAAGTGTTGTTGTGTGGAGTCTATCTCAAAGCACCCTCGTGTGCAGAGTCGATTCTTGTGAAGCGCTGCTTCGAGTATTTTGGGTGTTTAGGTGTGATCGAAGTCTTCTTAACTTCAAACTTTTGCCTTGTGCGAAGTCTATGTTCGGAGTGTAATCAATACCTCTGAACTAGACACTCTGAAGGGTGTGTTCGAAGTCTTCTTTTTAGAAGAAGAATTTTAAAGCTCGCATTCACCCCCTCTGGTTACTTTTTCGGCGCAACAATTGATATCAGAGCAGGTTATGATCACCATTTGACCTTAACCGGTTTTATGATCTATTGGCAACATGGATAGAGTTAGTAAAATTCCTCTATTCGATGGGACGAACTTTTCATACTAGAAGGTGAGCAAGGAGGCTTATTTACAGAGCCAAGGAAGTGCAGTTTGGGAGATTTTGGAATCCCAATATATCATCCCTGAGACTCACACTACTCAGGCTAAGAAGGATCAATATACTGCTAACTGCAAAGCTAGAAATATATTGCTCATTAACTTGAGTAGGAATGAGTTTGATAGGGTGCAACACCTCAAGACAGGTAGGGAAATTTGGTCTAGACTCACTATTTTTCATAAGGGATCAACTTAGATCAAGGCAAGCGCCGAAGCACCTACTATCAATAGTATCACCTATTTGTGCAAAGACCCAAGCGAATCGATTGACGCCATATTTTCTCTCTTTGATGCGATAGTGAGTAATTTGCAGTCCACTAGGACTTTACCTTATTCTGATAACGAGAGGGCTATCAAGCTTCTATATTATCTTGATCATAGCATATGGGAAGTAAAGATATCTAGTATTGAGGAGTCCACAGGTTACAACACATTAACGTGTGATGAGCTTTTTAGCAAGCTGAAGTCCACAGAGATTGCCAAGGCATCTCTTGTAGGGCACAAAAACTCTTTGTCTGCTTCCATGGCATTAGTTTCTGGCTCTATCAGTAGCACCCCTGCAGAACCTAGTACATTTGGTACTTGTGTCCTTGCAGGGGCTTCGCTTTGTCCTCGCTAGTCTATATTACAAAAGAGCAGGTGGACACTCCCAATGATGAAGAGCTTGCTCTCATTGTCAGAAAGTTAACCCGTTTCTACAATGACAAATGAGATCAGCAGAGAGGTGGCTCTCGAGGGTGTTTTGAGTGTGGTGAAACTTCTCACATTAAGGTCGACTGCCCTAGGCTTAGGAAGAGCGAGGAGAGTACCCACAAACACCAAAAGAGAGACAACAAATCATTTTCTAATGGTAAGCGTGGAAAGATAGCCAAGAGGGTGACCAAAGCCACTTCCAGAGCCCAGCTCTGATGAGGAGGAGCCTCCCAAGAAGGAGGAGAAAAAGGCAAAATACTTCACTGGCCTTTTCTTCATGGCCGACACCTTCCATAGCGACGATGAGCTAGAACATCTATGGTAACTCTATCCTATGACCAACTGTCCATCAAAGTAGATGAACTGAATGATACCTTGGTTAGACAAGATAAATTACTTGGCAAAGTTGTTCGTGAAATAAAAGAACTTAGACTTAGACATGAATCTACATGCACTGAACTTTCCATGCTTAGATCTAAGTCTAATGATGCTAAATGTGAATCTTTTCTTGCTGTCATGAGTGAGCATGCCTAGCTTCGCTCTATGCACGCTCAAGCTATCAATAACATGAGATTGCAGAGAGGCATCTTGTTGAGGTGAAGTCTAGACCTATTTCTTCTGATGCATGTTTGAATTGTCCTTTACTTAATGAAAGCATTAATTTGAAGGACAAGAATGCTAATGAGTTAGAAGCTAGATTGGACAGTGCTGAGAGTTGAAAGGATGTGCAGCCTACTTGTTCCACCTGCATCATCCTTAAGGACCAACTCAGCTTTTCTAGAGGGCAAGTTGAAAAACTCATGGTTGAAAATGATTACCTTATGTCTGTGGTGGATAAAAGTATTGAAGGGAATGGTAGGATGGATTTAATCTTGGCCAAGACCAAGATGTGTGCTGACAAGGCAGGGTTAGTTTTAGGGTTTGGTTTTGAGAGAACAACTTCAAATACTCTGAGAAAAATAGTGTTCTCACCACCCACTACCCTTGAGAAAGAGAGAGCCCAGTTAGACAATCCATAGAGAGCCAAGAAACCCATCCAGCCTACCAAGAAAACACCACCTCCACCAAAGAAAGCCCCTCAAAAGAAACCGAAGGAGCCTATTAGGATTGCTCCCAAGACCCATGCTTTCACTCCACAAGAGAGTTTTTCATTGCACTTACTATCAGTGGGTGGGTCATTTGTTTGTTTTCTATTTTCGTTGTATCAAGGATGAGTGACGCTCTTAGGAGATGAGTTTTCAGGATATGTATTACCTATCTTTAGGTATGCATGAGTCTGCTCCTCGCACTCATCCTGTTTACTACGAGGATCCCCGTGCTCCCATGAGAGGTTTTGCTCATCGTGGTGAACACCATATTTCATATGGTACCAGACCACGTGTGAGTGGCTTTGGTCCTCGATAGGTTGGGAGACCTCATCGTTTTTCTGGTTTGCATGTTGTAGGTTGACCTTGCAGTTATCACCATATTGCATATCCTATGCGTAGACAGTCTACTACTACTTTGCTTGCTACTTGAGTCTCTCAGTGCTAGATACCTTGTCAGTTTTTCACTCACCCCAGCACTGAGCGATCTAGATTTTCTCATTTTATGTAGGCAGCGTATGGAGGCCTAGAGAACAAGTGGATCATGGATTTCGGTTGTTCGAGCCATATGACCGGGAGTGCATCATGGTTCTGCAACCTCACCTCAACCAACCAAAAGGAGTACATCACCTTCGGGAACAACTAAAGAAGCAAAGTGAAAGGTAAAGGTGTGGAAAGAATCAACGACAACTTCACTCTCGAAGATGTTGCTTTGGATGAACATTTGGGGTTCAATTTGCTTTCTGTATCCCAATTGCTAGATGAAGACTTGGAAGTGCGTTTCAGACGCGATACTTCTCAAGTACTCAATTCTGATGGCATTTTGATTTGTAAGGTTCTGAGAATTGGGAGGGTTTTTGGAGTTGACATTTCTAGGTGGACTGGTTCTTCTCATTGCTTAGTTGCACACCCTTTTTCTGAGCTCTAGATGTGGCATAGGAGACTAGAGCATATGATCTTTGATTTGCTTGCTCAATTGAGTGCCCTAGGTCTAATCTGAGGATAGCCCAAGCTCAAATTTGAGAAGAACTTAGTTTGCGCTCCTTGTCGACATGGAAAGATGGTTGCTGCCTCGCATTCACTAGTTAATATGGTGATGACTGAACAACCCGGAGAAGTTCTCCATATGGACATTGTAGGTCCTTCACGGGTAATTTCTTTAGGCGGCAAATGGTATGTCCTTGTTGTGGTAGATGACTTTTCCTATTATTCTTGGGTTTTCACACTTTTAGAGCTTAGCTGTGAGGCTTTTTACTGAACTCCCAAGTGCATTAAAATTCATTCGAAGTGATAATAGCACTGAGTTCAAAAACAACCTCTTTGTTTACTTTTGCATGAAGCATGACATAGAACACCAATTATCTGCTCTATGCGTTCCTTAACAGAATGGAGTTGTTGAGAGAAAGAACCACACCTTAGTTGAGATGGCTAGGACGATGCTCGATAAGCATAGAACTCCTATAAAATTTTGGGCTTAGGACATAAACACTGCATATTACATCTCAAACCGAATTTTCTTGTGCTCAATTTTGAATTTGACTTCTTATGAGATACGTTTTGGAAGAAAGCCCAAAGTTACTCATTTTAGAGTATTTGGTTGTCGGTGCTTTACCCTAAAACGTGGAAATTTGGACAAATTTGAGTTGCGCTCTTCTGATGGGATCTTTCTTGGTTATACCACACATGGTCATTCATATCGAGTTTTCAATTTAGACACTAACACTGTCATCGAGTCATGTGATGTGACTTTTGATGAATGAAATGATGAGGACATCGATAACAATGATAAAGACATCCAACACTCTATCATTCCTGGACCAATCACTCGCTCTCGTGCCCACAAGCTTAATTATGAGGTACGTTCGTTTCTTACTTTACATAATGCTATGGATATGGATGGGATGCTAGTTATGGGTGATATTTTGACTCTAAGGAACTTGGGAAAAGCACTTCTGGATCAAACACAACAGGGAGAGGCGGCGCAACAATCCAATTCGGATTCCACTTCAAACTCCAATTTCGGTTCGGTTTCAGCAGAACACCCTTCATTAAAACAGGCATAACTTTATCGTACGGAGTCGGATTGAGGTGTTCTTTAAGGCGTTGAAATGATAACGAAAATATCTTCCCAATGAATCTGGTTCCAAGTCCTGGTTCATTACGAAACATTCTATGTCATCCAAGAAAGTAATAAGGTGCTGCATCACCATTTTGGACCACTTTGGGCCTTGTATCCGTTTGGGGCCTTAAGCCCAACATTAGGAAAGACTTTAAACAAACCCTAGGTATTAATACTCTGTAGCCGTCATGAATTATGGTTGGGTTTTGCTTATTTTCGAACTTCCTTGCAGATTGAACTCTGACGTTCGTTAGATTGTGGAACCTCGCTCGAGAAATCGATCTTTCATCTGTTTGTGAGATTGTGTTTATGTGTTCTTGCTTGTGTTCCCGATTCGCATGCAGGGATAAGCCTTCTTGGCGAGGTCAATCGTGTTAATGCGTGGTTGATAACCAACGGAGCCATGGTGTAGCGATTGCGGGGTTCGGATCGGTGCTGATCGGAAGTCGGATCTATAACGTCGTGTCCTCCACCAATCGAGTTTACCCCCTCTAACAGAAGATCGGGCACCCATGCGCATCAAGAACCCCCTATGTTAGTTCTTATTTTGAGCTTGCAAGTGAGAAGGATATGGAGGAGACTATTTTTTGAAGAAGAATATCTCGAAATCTTTGAGCACGAACCCCTACTTCCCTCAACATCAACCCCCGAAGCGGACCCGGCTTCAACAACTTCGGCAAAAGGCTTCGAAGCAACCACCTCATCATCGATCATCTTCGACCATTCCTCGATGAGATTTGAGGGGGAGATTGCAAAGGATGCACCCTCCAGAGCAGATTATCGTTGAGCTTGATCAAATGGTAACACGTTCTCACGCTCACATTATTGATTCTGCTTTTGTTGCTTCTTTTGAGCCATTAGGTGTGAGTCATGCTTTATTTGATTCTAGCGGGATCAATGCCATGCCTGAAGAACTTGAAAATTTTGAGAGAAACCAAGTCTGGACATTTGTTGATCCTCCACCTAATGTTCATTTTATTGGAACTAAATGGATTTTCAAAAACAAACAAGGGGAGGATGGGTTTGTTGTTAGAAACAAAGCTAGACTTGTAGCTCAGGGTTTTTCGCAAATAGAAGGGATTGACTTTGCTGAAACATTTGCACCTATTGCATGTCTTGAGGCCATTAGGATTTTTCTTGCATTTGCTGTATCTCGAGGTTTCAAACATTATCAAATGGATGTCAAAAGTGCTTTTCTTAATTGTTTCATAGGCGAAGATGTTTTTGTAAAACAACCCCTAGCTTTGAAAACACCAAATACCCTCATAGAGTATTTAAACTTCATAAAGATTTTTATGGACTCAAGTAGGCCCCTCATGCATGGTATGACAGACTTAAGTTTTTTCTGCTTGAGCATGGGTATTTGATGGGATCAGTTGATAAAACCCTTTTTACTCTCAAGCATGGCAAAGATTTCATCCGAGTTTAGATTTACGTTGACGATATCATCTTTGGTGGCTCTTCTCATGCCTTAGTTATAGAGTTTGTAGATACCACGAGCAGTGAGTTTGAGATTTCCATGATGGGCGAACTCACATTTTTCCTAGGTTTGCAAATCAAGCAAATCAAACATGGTACCGTCATCTATCAGAGAGTACACCAAGGACCTGCTCAAGAAGTTTGACATGGCTGATACAAAGCCCCTCACCACCCCGATGGCTACTTCAGTAGCATTCGATCCAGATGAGGATGGAGAATAGGTATATCAGAAGGAGTTTTTAATCATGATTACGTCCCTCCTCTACCTGACAGCTATAAGGCCGGACATACAATTCACAGTATGTATGTGTGCTTGTTTTCAAGCTTCTCCGAGGGCTTTGCACCAACAAGTGGTAAAATACATACTCGGGTATCTCAAACATACCCTTGAATACGTCATTTGATATTCTACATCTTTATCATTATGTATTAGAGGATTTTCAGATGTAGATTTTGCTAGTTGTAGAATTGATAGGAAAAGTACCTCCGATACTTGTCATTCTCTAGAGTCATGTCTTGTTTGCTGGTCTTCTCGCAAATAGTCTTACATCGCACAATCCACAGTCGAGGCTGAATATGTTGCTGCAGCTAGTTGTTGCGCTCAAATTTTATGGATGGTTTCCACTTTGCGGGATTTTGGGTTGGATTATAAGAGTGTTCCACTTTTCTGTGATAACAGTAGTGCTATTAGTATAGCAAATGGTTGGGGAATTGGGGAGCTAGGCTAGCTAGAAAATTCAAAATTTCTGCCCTAAGCCCAAGATCCATGCATGTGTGATATCATAGATCGTTACATTCTAGCACGAGACGCGCTAGGTGCAGCGAAAGAAGATTTTGGAGTAGCGCATCAAGCCTATCCTCGCTTCATCTTGGTCGTCCCTCGCCAATCCGATCGGTGAAGATGACGTAGTTGTTTACGTGAAGAAGTCCACGGGCGTCACTGTTCGAGCAACGCCTCCACGATATCCACACGTACAGGGATGGAGTTCCTCCCATGGCAGTGTGCTAGCACCGCACGTGAGAGACAGAGAATTCTTGACCTCAACGTTTGAGATCAAAAAAGGGAGGAGAGGAGTCTATGGTCGTGCACATCTCGGAACCCAAAAATTAGTTACAACTAATTCGTATTCGTAAAAGATCCAATCTATTTACCCACGCCAAAACATATGATCCTAGATCGAAACTTCTTACAGGGTATTTTAGTTCTCCCAATTCAGCACGATACGCAACAGATCCAATCTGTTTTCGCCCACCTCAGAACTTTCGATACCATATCGGATCTTCTAATCAATACAATTCTCTTCAATTCCAAATCAGAACTTCTGGCTCATTGGAACTTCCGATAACATATCGGAACTTCCGAAGCAACATGTGCTCTCTAGCTCTAGACTAGATAATAGTCGAAACTTCCGATACAACCTATTAGAACTTCCGATACAGGGAATTTTCTTGGGCATATCAATCAATCTCCCACTTGCACAAGAACCAATTCTTTGCATGTTTCTTAATCCATCCCCTTAAGTGTGTGACCCGAGAGGTTCATACACTAATGGTTGTTCACTGGAAACCATTTCTAACTAACTGATTAATAGTTGTACCTAGCAGCACATATTGACCCCCAAAAGCATACAAAATCAATTTTCACTGAACCTTGATATACGCAAGCACCAGTCCCTTTACCATGCGACGTTAGTCAAGATCAAGGAGAGATACATGCCACCCTTGTTGGTTAGCTCGACATTTCACTTGATCAAGTATCAGATTCAAATCATGACTAACTCCATAGTCATAGTGGCATGGCCATGCACTTTTCCAATCTAATACATTGAGGGGCCCAAAGATGATTCTCCCATTATTAGAAGGTGTAAATTCCATATTAACCACTCAGTTCTTACGATATGTTTCACAACACACCTGAAAACAACCTTTATTATTACACATTTACAGAATAGCATTAGGAAGCATCTAATTGTGTCACTACACATTCTGGAATCAAATGAGGATCTCAAGTCGAAGGATTCTATAGGTACAACATTAGAGATGACACCTGATGGCACATTGCAATAACAATCTTTTGTGAATAAAAATAATTACAAAAAATGATTTGTGAAATATGGGCTAGCAGCAAGGGTTAGAAAAATTTATAAAAAATCTCAAAATTGTATCTTGGCCTCAGGAACATAATATAAATTTTCAAGACCATAACTTGAATTATTTCCCTAGATTTGTATTTACTTGGTCCTTTTCAGCTTTATAGAAAATCAAATTGAATTATTTCCTTGGAAAATATATTTTTCTGAATTTATTTATCTCTGGAAAATAAGGGATGTTACAGCTTGTCAGACGTCATACGTTTGACATATGCCTAACATCCCAAAATATTTAGAAAAGACAAACTAGGATGCCTCCAAGACCATATCTCATATGGCGTCTTCTCTACTGATTTAGATAGAACTCTATTTATCGTGAAAGTTGCGGTTTCTAGAGCGTGACCCCAAAACGATAATGGAAGAACCGTGTGACTCATCATGGACCGCACCATATCCAATAAAGTGTGGTTTCTCCACTCAGACACCCCATTCCATTGGGGAGTGCCGGGTGGAGTCAGTTGTGGAACAATTCCACACTACTTCAGATGATCACTAAACTCATGGCTCAAATATTCTCCTCCATGATCAGATCATAGAAATTTAATTGTCTTGCCCATATGATTTTGTACTTCATTTTGGAAATCCTTGAACTTTTCGAAGGATTCCCACTTATGCCTCATCAAGTAGACATAGCCATATCTATTAAAGTCGTGAGTAAAAGTGATAAAGTACAAAAAACCATTCCAAGCCATGTGACTCATTGGACCACACACATCAGTATGTACTATGGACAATAGCTCACTAGCCCTCTCACTTTGTCTAGTGAAAGGCATCTTTGTCATTTTGCCAAGTAAGCAAGACTCGCATGTGTCATATGATTCAAAATCAAATGACTCCAAAAGTCTATCACTATGGAGCTTCTGCACACGCTTCTCATTTATATGACCTAAATGACAATGCCAGGCGTAGGTAGGATTCAAATTATTGAGTCGTTGTTTCTTAGTACTAATGTTATAAATGTGCGCATCTTCAAGACTCAGAATGTATAATCCATTCACCAATGGACAAACACCATAGTGTATACCATTTCAGAATATCTAACAACATTTGTTCTTTATCATGAACTCATAACCTTCTTCCTCCAAACATGAGGAAGAGTTAATGTTTCTTACAAATGCTAGAACATAATAACAATTATTCAATTCCAGAACTAATCCTAAGGGTAGTGACAAAGAATCAATGTCAATGGCCAACATAGCAACCTTTGCACCATTACCGACGCGAATACCCAATTCACCTACTCCACACTTTCTTGACCTACTCAGTCCTTGCAATGATTTGCAAGTGTGAATCATTGAACAAGTATCAAATACCCATTAATCACTTCGGTGAGTCGCAAGATTAATTTCAATAACATTTATACTTGAAGTAGAAGCGGAAGTCCTACATCCCTTCTGCTTCATATTCATCTCGATCAGAACATCCGATCTAGCATCAAAAATTCTGATCTGACTTCTCTATCGCAAATTTTGTCCGGCATCAGAACTTCCGATAAACCATCAGAACTTCCGATTAGGCATTGGAACTTCCGAAGTTCCAATAACAGAAACATATCCAATATGTTTTAATTCTTCCAAGTTCAATTTGCAATTCCTCAACCATTGACCAGTTTTCCAGGCAAACAAGGACACTGAGGTACCATACCTCTTAGTCTGAGCTTGGCTCTCAAAAATGCATTTGTTGGGGGAAAATATCTCATCTTCGGGGTTATTGCCAAAGCAGTATGAAGACAGCCAACCAGTTCGAAGATTGTCCGAAGGTCATCTTCGAAGGTGGCTTGGAACCTGGTTCGAAGCCCGAAGGCAGGCTTTAATTCGAAGTATGTCTTCGAACCAAAGCCCTTCAAGATCTTTTCTGCCAGCTAAGATGGAAGACTTATCTTCTATCCTATTAGATTAGTCTTTTACCATTTTAGCCCTATTAAGGAAACCGAATAGTTTCCTTAATGTCGGTTGTAATAGAGGGATAAAAAGGTCTTTTCCTTAATGTTTAGGCCTATAAATACCCCCCATTTCACCCTGTAATAGGGACCGATTACAAGTGAATCAATACACACTTTCGAACTATTCTAAGTTATTATCCTTTCGGAGGCTTAGAACAGTTTGCTTCGCAAACACTTCGTTTGTTAGTTTCTTTTCTACAGAAACCTGTTAGCGTAATCTTTTACGCCAACAGTTGGCGCCGTCCGTGGGGAACCTAGTCCAAAAAACTTCGTTCTCTACCAACCTCTTGCATCATGCCTCCTAAGCGGAGTGCACCTCGCAATCCCACTCGGAGGTCCTCTCGGATCTCCGGAGAGATACCCTTCGACACAGTCGAAGTCGGAGGGTCTTCGACTATCCCTCCACCTCAAACTCCGCAAGGGGCTTCTATCCCTCGAGGATACGAAACCTCTCCACCAACCCCTTCTACACTCCGACCGCCCGGAGCCACTCTGCCACCCTCCATTCCGATTCGAACTGATCATACCAGTTCTCAAGACCCGGAAGGTCCTTCCGGAGGAGATGAAGATAGCCTTGGAGACATGGCCACTCAAATGGCCAATCTTCAAGCCGAGGTAGCGAGGTGGAGACAAGAGGCTGCGAACAGGCTTCGCTCTCAAGCCACCCCAGCTATCCCCGAAGTGCACGAAGACGACGATCTTGATTATCCCGAAGCCCCGGAGAACGCCTCTTACGACAACGAATCTCCGTTGCACCCCGAGCTCCAGAAGGTTTGCTTCGATCCGAGGTTCAAAGCTTCGAAGCTTTGCAAGTATGCCGGAGACGAAGATCCCAGTGAGTTTGCGCGTTCTTATGCCCTAGCAATCGAAGCTAGTGGCGGAGACAGAGAAACTATGGCAAAGTGCTTCCCGTTGGCTCTTCAAGGAGTGGCGTTGAGATGGTTCTGGTCTTTAAAGCCAGGATCAATCGCTTCGTGGTCACAGTTGAAGAGGAAGTTTATAAGTAACTTTCAGGGCACCTTCGTGCCCCCATGACGACAGGAAGCCTTTTCCAAGTGAAACAGCTCCCCGGAGAAACATTGAGGCAGTACTTCAAGCGCTTCGCTCACACGAAGTCGCAAATTCGGGGGCTGTCCACATCTTCGGTGGTTGATGCGGCTCGGGAAGGCGTCAGTCATAAAGGCCTTCTGGATAAATTGCATCGGAAGAGCATCACTTCAGTATCACAGTTGATGTCGTACTTCGAGGAGTACTCGAAGTCGGAAGAAGGTTGGCTTCGGAGGACTACTGCTACTTCGACAGTGTTGACAGAAGTTAAAGCAGAGGCGAAGACTTCGGTTCAGCCGCAAGAACCAGTCCCCGAAGTGCAACATGATAGAAGAAGAGGGCAAAAGCACCCTCGTTCTGAAGTCTTAAACATTGCACCCCCGCAGAAAGTTGCACCGAGAGTTCCACAGCCTGCGGGGAACAAGTCCGGCGGCTGGAGGCCACCAGGGAAGACGGCTGGTAAGGGCCAGCCCCTTTTTTGCTGTATTCATGGAGAGAATCGAAGCCATGCAACTGACACCTGCAAGGCTATTCTTACCCTTCGGGGAGAATACTTGGAGAGAACTTCGGGTCGAGGTAGTACCGACCGAAGTCCAGCAGCAGCAGTGCGCTCGGAGCCGGTCCAGGCTGTGGCGCGGATAGAAAATTTTGATGCTGCAAGGCATCCTCCGGTGGCCAATGTTATGCCACCTCCGAAGCAAGAAGAAGGGCAAGATAGAGGGAAGAGAGTAGTTCTCCCTATCTCCGGAGGAGGTACCCTCGGAAGCATGTCCAAGAGACAGCGAAGAGAGTACGTCCGAGAAGTGGGCCACATTGGGACTTCGTCATCTGCAGCTGCAATGCCGGAGTGGTCTCATGTTCCTATATCTTTCTCTGCGGAGGATGCAGCTGGTATCAAGTTCCCGCATGCAGATCCATTGGTTATTACTGCTGATATTGCAGGAACAGAAGTCCGAAGGGTGCTAATTGACGGAGGTAGCTCGGCAGATATTATATTTGTGCAAGCCTTCGATCAGTTATGCATTTCCCGGAAGCATCTCCTCCCAGCGGCTCGTCCTCTGCAAGGTTTTGCAGGACCTCCGCTAGATGCACTTGGCCAGATAGGCCTGGAAGTAACCTTCGGAGAAGGTTTACTAGCCCGAACTGAGGAAGTTATCTTTGATGTGGTAGATGCCCCGTATGCTTATAATGTTATCTTCGGCCGAGGCATGTTGAATCAGTTCGGAGCAGTAGCGCATCACAACTACTTGTGCATGAAGATGCCCACACAGTTAGGAGTTCTGACAATCTTCGGAGATCAAGCCATAGCCCGGAGAGCAGAATATGGTCATGGTCCTCCTCTTGATCCGAGGCAAGTAAACAATGTCCGAGATAATGGAGAAATTTTTTCAGCCTCCTCCGAAGCTTCGAAGAAGTCATTTCCAAGACCAAGTCCCGAAGGAGAGATTGCAACGAAGGTCATTGTCAAAGATGGTAAAGAATACACTTTTCAATTTGGTAAAGATTTACCTCCCGAAGTTGCAACTTCTTTGGAAAAGGTTGTAGAAGAAAATTTGGATGTCTTCGCTTGGTCTGACGAAGATATCACCGGAGTCGATCGGGATATTATTGAGCACAGCTTGCTTGTAAACCCGAAGGCCCGGCCTGTTCGACAAGGGCTCCGGAAGATGTCCGCAGAGAGAGCTGCTCTAGCTAAGGACGAAGTTGAGAAACTGTTGAAGGCTGGGATTATCAGAGAAGTGGCCCATACAGAGTGGTTAGCCAACCCAGTCTTCGTCAGGAAGAAGTCCTCCGGAAAGTGGCGCATGTGCATTGATTTCACATCTTTGAATAAAGCGTGCCCACGTGACCCCTACCCCATGCCCCGAATTGATCAACTAGTTGACTCCACTGCAGGTTCGGAGTTACTAAGCTTCCTCGACGCGTATTCCGGCTATCATCAAATATGGTTGAAGCGCGAAGATGAAATCAAGACGAGCTTTGTAACTCCTTCGGGAGTCTTCTGCTATGTAAGAATGCCTTTCGGCCTAAGAAATGCCGGGGCTACTTTTTCAAGATTAGTTGCTAAGGCTCTAGGTCATCAACTAGGTCGCAATGTGGAGGCCTATATGGATGATATTGTAATAAAGAGTGCTTTAAAGCACCAACATAGCCTAGACTTAGCAGAAACATTCAATAGCCTTCGGGCATGTGGGATCCGCCTTAACCCCGAAAAATGTATATTCGGAGCTAAGGCTGGAAAATTGTTAGGGTACTTAGTTTCAAGCAGGGGAATTGAAGCTAGCCCTACTCAAATAACTGCGCTGCAGAAGATGGCTCCTCCGGAGAATTTAAAGCAAGTGCAAAAGCTGACTGGACGTCTGGCCGCACTTAGCAGGTTTTTATCAAGGTCTGCGGAGAGGATATTAAAGAGTATCTCAGTAATCTTGCTACACTCACGGTGCCTACTGCGGACGAAACCCTACTCCTTTACCTTGCAGCTACAGGTTCTGCTGTCAGTGCAGTCCTTGTCAGAGAAGTGGATTTCAATGGGAAGTTGGTCCAAAATCCTGTCTATTTTGTATCCGAAGCATTGTCAGGAGCGAAGACAAGATACTCCGAACTTGAGAAGTTCGTTTATGCTCTGATAATGGCTTCGAGGAAGCTAAGACATTATTTTTTGGCTCATAATGTAATTGTACCAACTTCGTATCCTTTAGGAGATATGCTCCGAAGCAAAGATTCCACTGGAAGAATTGGAAAGTGGGCAGTAGAACTAGCACCCTTCGGCATATCTTTCCTGGCAAGGACAGCTATCAAATCCCAAGTCCTAGCAGACTTCGTAGCAGAGTGGACTCCACCTGCGAAGTTGACTCCGGAGAAATCAGATGACGGAGTCTGGACTATTTACTCCGATGGGGCTTTCCAAGCATCCGGAGCAGGTATTGGGGCAGTATTAATTTCTCCGTCAGGTCAAAGAGCAATGTACTCCGCAAGACTCAACTTTAAGTCTACCAATAATATAGCGGAGTACGAAGGAATATTATTGGGACTCCGGAAAGCACGTGCTCTAGGGGCTACAAGGATAATTATAAAAACAGATTCTCAGATAGTAGCAGGGCACGTAGACAAAAGTTTTCAAGTCCGACATCCACAGCTTGCAAAGTACTTAGAAGAAATTCGCAAGATCGAAGCACATTTCAAGGGTATTTCCATTCGGAGTATACCAAGAGCTGAAAACGTGCAAGCGGACATTTTAGCGAAGGCTGCTGCCGGAGCTGTGGATGTGCCTGACGAAGCTTTCTATGAGGAGCTCAATATACCTTCGGTGCCACAAGTTGCTTCTGCAGAGATTCTCTGCATTCCTAGTGCAGATTGGAAAGATTCAATCATAGAACTCTTGCAAGGAGGAACAAATTTGCCCGAAGAGCCCCAATTGTCAAGATTAAAGCTCAGAGCAAGGAATTATCAGCTAATCAACGGTATATTATACAAGGCCGGAGTATGTTCCCCTCTACTCCGATGTATATCTCAAGCCGAAGGCCAAGAAATTCTTCGAGAAATTCACGAAGGCCTTTGTGGAAGTCATTTAGCCCCTAGAGCTCTGGCAGGAAAAACACTTCGCCAGGGGCTTTATTGGCCCACAATAACAGCTGATGCGGAGAGCTTGGTCCGCACTTGTCAAGGATGCCAGTGGATGGGTCGACGGAGTCATCGCCCACCAACAGCTCTTCAAGTCATTGCTCCGGTATGGCCTATGGCCAGATGGGGTATGGATCTAATTGGTCCCTTTCCGTTAGCAAAGGGAAATCTGAAGTTCGCAGTGGTAGCTATCGAATATTTTTCTAAGTGGGTCGAAGCAGAGCCCTTAACAGCTATCACTTCGAATAATGTACAGAAATTCTTCTGGAAAAACATTATTTGCCGGTTCGGAGTGCCTAGATATCTCACAGTTGATAATGGAACACAGTTCGACGCAGAACCCTTCAGGAAGTTTTGCGAAGACCTAGGCATTCAACTATGTTTTGCTGCAGTGAGACATCCTCAGTCGAATGGAGCCGTTGAGCGAGCCAATGGAAATATCTTATCAGGGCTAAATCGAAGAATAGTAGGACTATCAAAGGGACTGTGGACCGAAGAGCTTCCGAAGATTCTGTGGTCCATTCGGACTACACAAACAAGGTCCACAGGTTTTACTCCGTTCAGACTGCTATTCGGAGATGAAGCTATGACTCCAACGGAGCTCAAAGGAGGATCATTTCACAGCACCGAACCAGACATCGAAGAGGAAAGACAAGCTTCGTTAGATTTGTCAGAAGAGACAAGACTTCGAGCTGTAGCCAATTTATCAAAGTATCATCAGCAGACGAAGACTTGGTATGACCCGAAGGTTAAGCTCAGCGAGTTAAGGCCGGGTCATCTTGTTCTACGAAGCATCATAGCACCAGGGAAGTTAGGCAATAAATGGGAAGGTCCATATCTAATCGTCCGCTCGGGGCGCCCTGGTTCATTTAAATTAGCTAATTTAGAAGGTGAAGAGTTAGCACACACTTGGCATGCGGAGCACCTAAAGCGATACTTCGCATAAGGGCTCCTTGTAATTCGCCTGTAATCACCTCTAAATTAATAAAGCATACACCCGGTGGTTTAACCTTCCCCTTGACACTCCTAGTCTCCCGAGCGGACGCGCTGGGACGGAAGTCGATCGAGAGGGAAGTTTTATCAAGCTGGGAGGTATTTCCGGACTTCGTACCCATAAAGTCGAAGCCTCCAGCGTGGTGGCTGAAATACATCCGGAGCCCAAGCTAATACCTTGTAGGCATCCGTAAAAAGAGCCAATACCACATTCTACGGAGTCCAAGCTTCGGCTGGTAGACTTCCGTAAAAAGAGCCGAAGGTGGCCAAAATCTGCGGAGTCCAAGCTGCAGCTTGTCAGACTTCCGTAAAAAGAGCCGAAGGTGGCCAAATTCTGCGAAGTCCAAGCTCCGGCTGGTAGACTTCTGCAAAAAAGAGCCCAAGTGGCCAAATTCTGCGAAGTCCAAGCTCCGGCTGGTAGACTTCTGCAAAAAAGAGCCCAAGTGGCCAAATTCTGCGAAGTCCAAGCTCCGGCTGGTAGACTTCTGCAAAAAAGAGCCCAAGTGGCCAAATTCTGCGAAGTCCAAGCTCCGGCTGGTAGACTTCTGCAAAAAAGAGCCCAAGTGGCCAATTTCTGCGAAGTCCAAGCTCCGGCTGGTAGACTTCTGCAAAAATAGCCGAAGGTGGCTACAATTTCTACGAAGTCCAAGCTCCGGCTGGTAGACTTCTGCAAAAAAATAGCCGAAGGTGGCTACAAATTCTGCGAAGTCCAAGCTCCGGCTGGTAGACTTCTGCAAAAAATAGCCGAAGGTGGCTAAAGTAAAACAGCATTTAAGCCATGAGCTTCGAATGTCTGCTCTTATAAGTCCAAAGTGACAAAATTTTTTTTAAGACACTAAAGTGTCATCGAAGTTATTTTAATCGATTTCTTTCGTAAAGCAAACAAAGGTACCAAGTTACCATTCTTCTGACTACAAAGGCCGAAGACATTTCATAAGATTTCAAAAGATCTTTAAATGACAGAGGGGCTCCGAACCCCCACAAAATTGTACTCCGAAGCTTTTTCTTTGCGCATAACCATCTTTGAATACAGTTCGAAGTTGCTTATACCCAAAGAGGGGCTAGTAATTATGGAGACAATTTTAAATCGGCATTCATTATTAAAACAAATGTGTTTACAGATTACATTATGAAAAATTGGTATCTATACCAAGAAGGAATCGGAGACCTCTTCGGTCCCGAGAGCTAGGGGTGGAACGACTAGTTCCAACATCGGAAGTTCTAAGAACTTTACGTTTAACTCTCTTCCTCCCCTTCGAAGCTCTAAAATCCTTCTGTTCTTGTTGAAGCTCGGCCCAAGTTCGAAGCCGCTCGGGGCTTCTCTCCCAGCTTCTAAGATCTTCAGATCTTTTATTTTGGGCTTCACCTTCGCCTTCAGACCAATTAGTGTCTTCAGAAGACGAGGTGTTTGCGTCGATCTCTTTATCTTCCTCTTTAATATAAGACAATATGTCTTTAATTACTTCGGGCGCAATAACGCCGGAGTCATCTCGAGGGATAAGGAATCGAGGACGCTTATAACTCTTTAGAAGTTCGAAGGTGTTCCACAGTGAGCGAAGTTCGCTGTTAACCTCTAACACTTCGATATCTTCGATAAGAGGTAAAGCCTAAAAATATGACAAACAAGATTTTCATTGATAAATGTTTACTAGCACAAAGCTTTACATGGTTAAAATCCTAAAACATTCCTAAACCTGTGGGTTTGAAGGAGGTTGGCTGCTCGAAGCTTGGCTCCGAACATTCTTCTGGCGTTGGCCTTCATCAATCCAAGCCTTGATCGCAGATCGACCTTCGGCTCTCCACGAAGTTTGGAAGGCTCGCCAAGCAGCAGCTACACCTTCGGAAGGTTTGAGAAGTCGGTCGTCGTCGAAGGTGATTGGACCTCTTCCTGCGTCCGGAGTTATTGATCGGCCCAAATCCTCGTAATAGCGAAGTAGACCAACAGCAGACACATGTCCGGAGAGTTCTCCGTATCTAATGCCCGCTGTCTTCATCTGCTTCGCCACCCCTTGGATCCTTTTCAACCGGCGCAGAAGGCTGATGTTATCATCAGAAGGAAGAATTCCGGTAGTACCGAAGTACTCCAGGACTTCTAACAACTGATTCATAATTTCCGCAGCCACCTTCTCAGACTTCAACTTATCTTCGTTCAGCGCATCCTTCGCCGAAGTAACTTCGTCCAAAACCCCAGAAAGCCTAGCATTCTCAGTGGTCAAAGTGTTTTTCTGTGTCAACAATTGGCTAGCTTCCTCTTCAAGCCGGACGAGCCTAGACCCTGCAATAGCATGCTCCGCCCGCAGTTTGTCAACTTCTGCTCGAAGCACAATCCTTTCCGCTTCGAGTTCCTTCTTTACAGCTTCCAAGCTTTGCCTGGCCCTTCGCTCTGTTAATATTATATTGTCCATTTGAGTCACTCGACTTTCGGAGATGTTAAAATTCCTTCGAAGAGTGCTATTTTCTTCCCGAAGCCGAGCGATTTCTTCGTCATTGCATAGACTTGCAGCTCGGGCCAAGACAGTTTGCTGCCAAAGTAAAAATCAAAGTAAATATTCATTCGAAGATAAATTCTATAATAATTTGCAGTTGCTTCGTACCTGATAGGCTGTACGTTCAATAATGGCATTAAGCTCCGTCCTGTCAGCCTTGCGCAGGATGGCCACTAATTCGGTCTCCCCTATCTCACGACTAGCTCGATCCAAAGGTTCGAGCAAAGTCCGAAGACCAGTTGTTTGCCCTAAGAAAGGAGCCAGCAAGGGGAGCATGCTTATTGCCTCTTGGTCATCTTCGTTCAATGAAGGACCGGAGCTTTGGCCTGCGGCCTTCGGAGCCACTGGAGTTTGAGCCTCCCTGGAAGATTGGCTCTCGCCTGTTGAATCAGACGGAGTTGATTCGGAGCTTATAGCAGGCAGGGGCTCTATTTGTCTTTTGCCTCTTCCAGGCCCCTTTTGAGTAACTCTTGGAGCTGGCTCCGAAGTCGTCGAAGGTTCAGGAATTATTTCCTCCTGACGGACTTCTTCCATAGGAGTGGGTTCTGCAAAGTAATCAAAAGTATTATACATAGTATAAAAATTCAAATAAATACAGAAGTTCTTCGAAGTCCACCTTCGGTAGTCCGTGGAGGAGTCGTTGTCGGACTGATTGGTGGATCGAAAGCTAATTCTTCATCTGAATCAGCCGTTGAATCATGGACTACAGGAGCATCGTCCTGGGTAGTCCTCGCTGCTTCTTCAGGAATCGAAGCCATAGTGACTTCGACCCCACTTTCATTCACAGGAACTTCGTCCTGAGCTGCATCTTCTTGAACTACCGAAGTCCTTGGTTGATCAACATTTTCTCCGGACTCCGGTACGTTCGCAGGTACTTCGGTTTGTGCAGCCCTTTGAGTTTCATTCTCTTCCATTAGGCGCACAAGTAACCTTTCCACTTCTTCTTGGGAATCGGAAGCCGAAGCTCTGGAGCTCGAAGGTATAGGGTCTAAAGGTGCGAGGTTCTTCGGCTTCCGAGCCACCCTCTTCACCGGAGTTCTTGCTGAACTTGAAGTTCCAGCTTCGGCTTTTCTTTTTTGAGGCCCTTTCTCCAAAGGCGCCCAATCCATCAGAGGGGGAGGAGTGAGTTTCAGCATTCCCCATACTCTGTTAAATCTTTCCCAACTCCCAACCAGTTTAATTCGCCACTCTTTTTCGGTCGGAGTTGGAGCACCCAAGATTTTTTCCGAAGCCCTTATAATCTGTTCTGAAGTAACAGGGGCTGAAGATTCTACAAAATAAATAATTCAAGTCAGTTTTTCTTCGAAGTAAATATGTTTAATGCATGTTGTTTTCGAAGTTACCTGTAGGACTTGAAGTCAAGTTAATTCTGCGAAGACCACCTTCGGAATCATCTTCGAAGATAATAGGCCAGTCAGCCATCAACGGAGGAATTTGAAGACCGATGAACTCTTCGGCCAAGTCTCGCATACTGAGTCTTCGGCTAACTTTTTCAAGCAAGTTCAGACGGGCTTCGAATTGGCCTTCGTCAGGACGCACCAAAGCTTCTTTTCGGAACTGGATTTCTTTAAGAGGTCCGGCCAGAGGATTGCTTGCCCCGACTTCGGCATAGAACCATTTCAGCACCCAATCAGTATACCATCTAGCATTGATGGCCTTAGCAGGGAATCGTAGAGCGTATTCATCTCGAAGCCTAAAATTGATGCTTCCGAAGGCAACCACTACTTTTTCACCTCCGGAGCCTATGAAGGTCTTCGGCTGACAAGTTGCTCTGTGCAATGCTGCGAAGATTTCAGCCCTCCCCTCACAACCTTCGGCTCTCAGGGCCCACTCGAAGATAGCTAATCTAGCTACAGCATTCGGAGACAGTTGGGGGAGGGTTACATGAAACAAGTCGAGGACTTCAGCCAAGAAATCTACAGCAGGGAGGCCCAAGCCTGCTTCGAAAAAAGCTTCGAACACTACGACTTCTCCGGGTCTCGGTGATGGGATTGTTTCTTTCCCTGGTTTTCGAATCATAACTCCCGCACCTATATTTCCTCCTACTGCCATTGCCAGGGAATCTCTTTTGCAGGTTGAAGATCCTAATTCAAAGGATTGGTCCAGATATTTGGTCGATGGAGGGCACAGACCTTGATCATCGGCGATTTGGGGATTTTTTCCCTTTGCCGCCATGGAAGTTGTCGCCTGCATCGAAGGCGTCGCCGTCACTGTCGCCGCTGCCGCTGCCGCAGCCGCTTGTTGACGAGCCAAGGTCGAAGGAGGAGCAGAGCCTTTGGTCTTCGCCATCGCAATGACTGGATCGATCTGAGAAAGTGGGGACTAGGACTCTAGAACTCGAAAGCTAGGGCTCAAGAACTCAAAGGGCTCAAAAGGCTTTTGACTGGGAGCAAGCAGTGAAAAGGTAATCGAGTAAGTTCTGGAGTTCTTTATTTATAGTCTAACTTTCCGTTTGTTACCGTTTGGGCTCTGCCTTTTCGCATTCCCGCCTGTTATTTTCCTCCGAAAATAACGCTTCGTATAACTCCGTTAGAAATAGAAACTAACGGTTATATTTTCTAAGTCTAAAAAGCCTTTCGAACTTCCTAAGTCAGTTCTAAGATAGTTCGAAAAGTAATTACCTTATGACTGGTTCGAAGTTCATATCTTCATGTATTTCGGAGATAAAACAAAAATCAATAACCCCTATGATTGGTTATCTTTTCTTTCCGTATACTGCTCTCCTAATGTTACAGGTCGAACGGAGAAGCGTATTCGAGGGGCTACTGTTGGGGGAAAATATCTCATCTTCGGGGTTATTGCCAAAGCAGTATGAAGACAGCCAACCAGTTCGAAGATTGTCCGAAGGTCATCTTCGAAGGTGGCTTGGAACCTGGTTCGAAGCCCGAAGGCAGGCTTTAATTCGAAGTATGTCTTCGAACCAAAGCCCTTCAAGATCTTTTCTGCCAGCTAAGATGGAAGACTTATCTTCTATCCTATTAGATTAGTCTTTTACCATTTTAGCCCTATTAAGGAAACCGAATAGTTTCCTTAATGTCGGTTGTAATAAAGGGATAAAAAGGTCTTTTCCTTAATGTTTAGGCCTATAAATACCCCCCATTTCACCCTGTAATAGGGACCGATTACAAGTGAATCAATACACACTTTCGAACTATTCTAAGTTATTATCCTTTCGGAGGCTTAGAACAGTTTGCTTCGCAAACACTTCGTTTGTTAGTTTCTTTTCTACAGAAACCTGTTAGCGTAATCTTTTACGCCAACAGCATTGGTGTCCCATAATCATATTATGGACATTCTTGTTCTCATCTTGCTTCCAAAGCTCAGAGGACAAAAAGGCAGATATGAGACAACTCACATTAAGTGACTCATTCGAGTTCTTCTCACAAGCCCTTCGGTCAACTAGTTCATCATGATTGGATTCCTCTAGAACATTTTCCTTTCACTTGAGAACACTTCTCAAGTTCCTAAACCAATCAATAAAAATTGTTCCAAAAAGAATCGATCGCAAAATAAAGAGTACAGTGTTCAAAATAGTGTAAGGTGCCATGATATACAAAAGATTAAATGCAAGGTTCAACACTTTGCAATGTTTATCTTCTATCCAATAAAAGATGTTCCACTATTTTAAAACCAGTCACTTCCCCCCTAATGACTAATAGTGGCGCAAAATCAATATTCATTCGAACTCCTAGTGAGCTTTGGCATCACTGCTAGAAGCTAGGTGACATAGGTAAGCAAAACTTTGCTAATCACAACGTATGTGACTCTTGTCGTTGGTCAAGCATCCTATTTTGTACGCCAACTCTATGCTCCAAGGCCTAAAACCATTTTGATAGCCCGTTAAGCAAACCAATACTATGCGTGCAGAAGTCTGACTTCTGCCCCAACTGGTAAAGATAAAAGATCGCACCCTAATTTGGCAGACCCGCTATCGATGAGCAAGAACCTTAGTGAGTGAAGATATTGGAAAGATCATCAATAATTAATTTTCTAAGGGAAAACTATTCTAGCATGATAACGTTCCTAGCGCACAAAAAACATGCAAGAATAGTATAACAGGAACATAAGAAAGCATCACAGGCAATCATATTAACTGTGACATAGCATGGCCATCTTCACATGGCGATCTCCATCTCCATGCATGGCTCCCATCATTCAGTGCGTGCTCCTGGCCTCCATGAAGAGTACTAGTCTATCTTACATAGCCTATACTAATTACATAGGCCGAAGCACAGCAAAAACGACATGCAAGCCATAATAAATTTTACATCAGCATTGGGCTGTAAATAACCATGACACGTAGGCCATATTTAATTTACATTCATCACATGCATCTCATACATAACATTTATCCAAGGCCATGCCAGTCACAACATTCTCTGCAAAACAAAGTTAGGCGAGCAATCTACAAGTGATTGGATTCTGGATCTGAAAACCTAGCTCAACAGGCTCGGAATTTAAAATTGGGTTGTGTCGGAACTTCTGATCTAGCATTGAAACTTCTGATCCACCGGAACTTTCGATCAATATCGAAATCCCGGACAGCACCAATTGCTTTCTAAAATTGAATCACTATTTGATATTGGAACATCCGATCACTATCGAAACATCTGATCCGCCATCGTCACATCCGATCAATATCGGAACTTCTGATTTACCACGAACAGAAACATATCTAATTTGTTATTCCACCATGTATCTCCATACATGAGGGATCAAGATCGAACACTACGCACGTAGGCTCTGATACCGCTGTTGGGGAATAGGGGAGCTACGCTAGCTGGAAAATTCAAAATTTCCACTCTAAGCCCAACATCCATGCACATGCAAGATCATAGATCGTTACCTTCTAGCATGAGATACGCTAGGTGCAGTGGAAAAGATGTTGGAGTAGCGCGTCAAGCCTATCCTCACTTCATCCTGGTTGTCCCTCACCAATCCGATCGGTGAAGATGACGTAGTTGCTCAAGTGAAGAAATCCACGAGTGTCGCTGTTCGAGCAACGCCTCCATGGTATCCACACGTACAGGGATGGAGTTCCTCCAACGGTAGCATTCTAGCACCACACATGAGAGACGAAGAATTCTCGACCTCAACGTTTGAGATCAAGAAAGGGAGGAGAGGAGTATATGGTGGCTAGGTTCAATCTATGCTTATTGCTTGTCCCATGACCTCATCCTCTGTGCGATCGGAATGGTGACTAGAGGGGGTGAATAGTCACCTCGACAAATTCTTGCGAATATGATGGCCTTTCCAAATCACCCAACACACCTCTAAATGAACAAGTGGAAGCATATGTAGTAAAGACTTCGATAAAAACAAATGCTATCACCCTCCTATCTAATATCATGTCAAATGATAGAATGAGGGCTCACTAGCTCTTAAACTTTTTCTTTTCTATACAAAAGACTCACATAAAAAAACAATTTCATAATGGGCTTGGTGGAACATGTGCTCGGCAGTACATGTAGTTGTTAATGGCGAAAAGAATCACTGCATACGACTGCACGTGATCAACAAGCTGGGAAAGAAAAAGAAGGGAGAAAAATATTTCTAGATTCAACTTTCAACCTTCAAGATTTTTAGCAAATGACCACCTTCCAGAATTTTTATAACATATAGATGAGCCAAAAACTATATGTAGCTGTATTTAGAACCTTTTGCAAACTTCAAACATGGAACCCTTGTAACATTGACAGAGTTATGCAAAACTCAGGTCCAACAACAGAACCATAATCGCCTCAAAGATTGAATCCAGACTGAAAACAGAACACCAAACTTGGCAGAAATCAGAAGTTTTCAGAACTTTTTAAGCACTTTGTTGGACAGAAAAATATATATAGCAGTGGTCAAAACATTTTGTAAATTTCAAACATAGAACCCTTGAAACTTGGACAACAAAAGTTATGTAGAACTCAGGTCCAAACACAGTACCAAACTAGATCAAAAATCACCTCAAAGATTGAATCCATACTGAAAACAGAACTCAACACTCAGCAGAAATCAGAAGTTTCTAGAAATTTTTAGGCACTTTGTTGAATAGAAAATATGTGTAGAACTGGTCAAAAACTTTTGTAGACTTCACAAATGGAACCCTGGAAACTTGTACAACAAAAGTCGTGAAGAACTCAGGTCCAAAAACAGCATCAAAACAGTTTAAAACTCAGCTCCAAAAGTGAATCACATAAGGATGAATAGTACCTGCGCTGGAAGGCTCAGGGCTATTCTTGCTTGATCCGAATAATGAACAATAAGCACGAAATTAAGAACATCAAAAAAGCTAGAACAAAATAGAAATTGTGGTTGGTAGCCCCCAAAATGTTCAGCTGAAAGAGTCCCCTAAACCTAGGCCTTTAGGTCCTTTATATAGGCAAGCCCATTAAGGAAATCTCCAAAATGCCATTAGGGTAAAAGTTCTAGGTATTTACCTAATTGCCATAATGAATTATCAGAATTGCAAATTTTGAAAAATTCATTAATGCAAACTCCTAATTTATTACATCATTGACCCTATTCTTTTAATATTTTTTCAGAATTAAGAATTCCAAAAAACACTAAAAGATTACAGTTAATCTAGACGACAAAACAAAAAATAAACTCCTAATTACTGGAATTAAAAACATTTTCTAATACGACGGTTTTCAGTAAAAATCGACAAAGCCTCCTCGATCGCCGACATGTGACGCCAATCCATGGACTCGACCACCAGCAAGTCTCTCCCACTCTTGATCCCCTCGAGCCACCTAATCACTTGCATTGTCCTCCCTTTCGCTGACTAGACCATCACGCTGTCTCGACCATCCGTCCGTCCATGTCTTGCTCTATCTCCTCATGCACTCCTTAGATCATCTCCAACTTCACCCTGCATCCTTGATCCTCTAGCATCGAGCTCCCCACTTGACCCTTGATCACCCGCCGTTGACAGTTGGTTAGCATCTCCACCTTGCACACATGAGACAAGCCAAAACAAGAGACGCAACGCACACCGATCCCTTCAGCATAATCCATATCCACACATCGATCCCATCAATGCAATCAAATCATCACTCACTCATCACTCTAGTTCGAGCAGCCTTGTTAATCACTCATCATACTGACAAAAACCACAGTGCGACCTCACTTGGTTTCACAATCTCCCCCTTGATGAGAGCATTGACAGCCCCAAACAGAAACATGATGAAAGTTTCAAGTTAAGCACACAAATGACCATAAAAACTCAGAAAAGAGCCAAACCATGTCACTTGGTAAAAGATCTCTCGTTTGGGCAAAAACATATGCAAATCATTCTCCCTATCTTTGGCAAAAGCATCAATGCATCATGAAAGCCATTACTCCCCCTTAATAAAGCAATAATCCAAAAGCATCATGTAAACCATTTCTCCCCCTTTGGCAATGCAAGCATCAAGATGATAAAAAGATACAAAGAAGGGTGAGAGGGTAGAGTATAGATGCAAGCTTCTAAAACATGAGAAATTCCAATTAGAGTACAAAACATCATTTGCCTTGAATATTGTCTAAAAGTACTGTATGACAATCTGAGGTGAATATTATCTAAACAAAAGCCTGAGCAAGCATTTTTAGATTTTAGCAAATAAAAGAATCACCACTCAGACTAGTATACTAAACATGGCAAGGCATGAGATGCAAAAGCTAATAAAATACTAACCAAATAAGCATATCCCACTACAAGGAGCTTTAGCAAACTTGATATGCAATTGATTCAAGCTTTTGATTTTTTATGTTTCATTGTAGTGCCACAGGTTATTTGCATGTCAACCTTATGCTAACCCACCAAGCTAAGCCTTGGCTGAAACCATCAGAAGCTTAAAGCAATGGTCATGGTATACACTTCAATGTCCTAGTTCATACCAAAGTGCCATGGTAAGCAGTCCAGAACATAGTGCGACAAAGCAAACCCACCCGAATCTTTTCAATTTCAGCATAAAACAGCATTAAAATCAATCATTTTCATTTCATTTTTTCATTTTTTTTTAAATTTCAGCACAATATTTTTGAAATGATCAAGTTGCGTTTTAGCATCCAAGTGAAAAGGACCTAGTACCAAGTATGTAAAAGATAGCAAAAGCACTCGACCTATTCATGCTAGTTTCTAGACTAAGCAGTGATCATTTTCAAATTTTCAAAAATAAGAGCCATGCTCATAACAAAGGTCAGATGTATTCAAGGAAAGTATAATCAACAGTATTAAAGATAATACTTCAAAGGCATAATTAAGCATGTACATGTAAAAGCAATTAATCATATAACAGAAGCTCATGCAGTGCTACACAACTCCCCCTCAAAACATGCTAGAAGATCATGAATGCTCAGTGTTGGGGTGAGTGATAAACTGTTTAGGAATCCATCACTGTAAAAATCGAGAACCAGGTAAAGCAGTAGACTGATCATGCACAAGGTATGAGTCATAAAAAGTGTGTGGCCTACCTCCAAAGCGCGATCCTTGAAAATGACGAGGTCTCCTAAACTATCGAGAATCAAAGCCTCTTACAAGCAGTCTAGCACCATATGAAGCATGGTGTACACCAGGACGGGCATAATCTCTCATGGGACCATGGGGAGCCTCAAAATCAGAATAAGAGTGAAAAGCAGACTCATGCATACCAAAATATGGGTAATGCATGTCCTAAAAGCTCATCGCAAAAGCATGTTGTTCATCCTTGATACGATGAAAACAAAACCCAACCAAATGACAAACTCGATGACAATAGAAGCAGTGATACACTCTCTTGGGTGTGTGAGCATTGGTCTCAAGCGCAAATCATACAGTCTTCTTGGGTTTTTGCTGAAGAGTTTTCGTTGGTGGATGAAGGGCTTTCATAATAGGTTGAGTAGGATTCTCGGATTTTTGTGTGGTGTCTAACTGGGATCTTTCTTTCTCAAGGGTAATGGGTGGATTGAACACAGTTTCGCTCGGAGTGTTTGGAGTGGTTCTCACATAGCCCAACCTTAGAGCTAACCCTGCCCTATAAGCACACAATTTTGTTTTAGCCAGAAAAATCAATCCTACCCTTTCCTTTAGTACATTTTTCAACCATACACTATCTTTGGTGTGTGAGCATGGGTCTTAGGCACAAATCTTACAGTCTTCTTGGGTTTTTGCTGAAGAGTTTCCTTTGGTGGACAAACGGCTTTCATAATAGGTTGAGAAGGATT
The DNA here is from genome assembly GCA_019279435.1 of Zizania palustris. Taxonomy (NCBI): domain Eukaryota; kingdom Viridiplantae; phylum Streptophyta; class Magnoliopsida; order Poales; family Poaceae; genus Zizania; species Zizania palustris. The sequence continues at coordinate 58,739,653 of JAAALK010000081.1, forward strand.
CTCGGCTTTTTGTGTGGTGTCTAACTGTACTCTTTCTTTCTCAAGGGTAGTGGGTGGAGTGAACACAGTTTCGCTCGGAGTGTTTGTAGAGGTTCTCTCATAGCCCAACCCTAGAGATAACCCTGCCCTATCAACACACAATTTTGTTTTAGCCAAAAGCAAATCCATCCTACCATTTCCTTCAGCGCATTTTTCAACCATGGAGAGAAGGTAATCATTTTCACATTTTACTATTTCGACATACTCTGTAGCAAAGCTGAGTTGGTCCTTAAGGGTGATGCAAGTGGGACACGCCGGCTGGACATCCTTAGAACACTCAGCACTCTCCAATCTAGCCTTAAGTTCATCAAAATACCCATCTCTCAAATTAATGCTTTCAATAAGTAAAGGACAGTTCATGCATTTGTTGATGACAATAGGATTAGACTCCACCTCCAAAAGCTGCTTTTGAGTACCTTCAAGTTGTTCAATAACTTGACCATCAGTAGTACGCAGCTGAGAAAGTTCATTCATGACAACAAGACATGACTGTAGCGCCCCGATTTAACAAAATCGGGACATTATTGAATTTCCATAGAAAAACAATAATACAAGAGGTTCATCATGCGACAACGTACATACGACAATATCCATGGTACGCAGACCATATTTATTACAACATTGTTTTAGTGAAAACAGTAATAAAATAATTTAAACAGCGGCATGACGAACGTCTCCTTCAGGATCTTTCTTCTCGACTGGGTCGCTACTCCAGACCGTCTTCAAAGTAAGCATCCTCTGTGGGGTCCAACGGGTATGAGTACAAAAAGTACTCAACAAGCCACCGCAAATGCAAATAATAATGCAGGATAATAAACAAGGATGGATAAGGGCTAACAATGCGGAGTAAAGCAGTTGCAGTTATGGCATTTAGTGTAATCATATTTTAACCATGCGGAAAGTAAACATGAACATCATCAACATCAACTAACTCGAGGAGTACGTTTTACCTCCTCGCACAACAGTCCTTACATGTCAATCCATCATGCACATTCATATTCCAAGTAAACTAACTGGGGGATGTCACGCAACCCGCCCTTGACCGTGGGCTCGGCTTTTCGAAAAGATTTAAGACTCTGATCAGAGATGTACTACTGTACCCACAAGGCACGCACTCATCTCAACGAGATGACCCATTTCACGGGAACTCGTGCCAAAACCTCAATATGAGATGTTCCAAGCGATAACCACCCGCTCTAGGTTTTGCCGGCGCGCCGGGCCGCATCCCGGCTAACGTCGCACCCCCTTTTGCGCCACATTGGTACAAGTCACCCGCAGGTGCAACTTGACCCATCTCCAAATGGTGGCCTCGGTTTGGAACAACCCATACCTTAGTTAGGACTTACCCACTAGACTTGTGGTTAGTACGTAAGTGTATTGCAATGGATCCCTCAGACCGGTCCTTATAGTGCCCCGGGTGCGACTGACCAATGCCCTAGCTTGCACCCGGAACCCACCATGCATACACTCACAACCATGACTCATCACCAACAGAATTTCCAAGGATAAGAAGTAACGGGGATCATATAATAGAACCATTTTACTACGACTCATTTTTTTATCCTATAGCGGCTGTGTCAATACTTTGGACACTAGCTAATATCATTGATCATATGGTGACAAGGAGGTTAGGCGAGATAGCATGGCTTGGGTTGCACATCAAGGTCGGGGGATCCTAAATAAATATAATGTAAGGGTTCGTTTGACTAATGCATATATAACCTATGTGTTTTAGCGATAGTCAATTCAAACATGGGTTCAATATGTTCAAAAGAATTGTTTGGTGACTTGCCTTGTTCAGCGAAAGGCGAGGGAGGGACTTCCGGGAAGTATTCCGGCTCCTCGACGGCGTCGTAGTCTTTTCGATAATAAAGCAAAATAAAAAGAGTACATTTAATCAAACAATATAACATTACATTAATAGCACATAAGTTACTGTTGATTTGATTAAAAGTAAAATAATCTCCATTGTTAAGGTTCTGAAATTTATTTCACAATTAATTTTAAAATGAATCAAAATGAATTATTGTTTTTCATAAAAGGGTTTTTAAGTGTGAATAATACCACATTAAGTTTTCTAATTAATTTAATATGAATGATTCAGAGAAAACTTTGTGGTTCTAATGTTTAAACAGAAAGGAACAAATATATAAATTTTCTGGAGTTTAAATATTTAAATTTGCATTTAAATCCTAAGGGTATTTGAATACTTATTTAAATAAACATGAAAATGTCAAAGTAAACCTACTGTTTTTATTGCATAAATATGTAGAGAATAATTTTATGAATTTTCTGAAATTGGAATGGTAATTTTTAGAGTTCAAATGCATTAGATATGAATTTTACAAGTTTAAAAGCATTTCTGGAATTTATTTTCAAATTTTAAACCCCTCGGGTCCACGGTGAGCCAGGCCCACGGTGAACCCGCACACTGTGCGCGTGCGTCGGGTCGATCTGGACCGTCGGATCCAGATCCGACGCGCGAGGGCGAGGCGGGACACGTAAGTGGCTACGGACGGCCAGGATTAAAACGTGCGAAGGGGTACCACGTGGACGCACGAGATTAAACGCGGGGTTTTAAAACTAACGGACGCACGAGATCGCACCGTACCGCTTCACTCAGATCCGACGGCGCCGATTAAATCGCACGAGGGATTAAATCTGGGCCGTTAGATCTGGATCGCACGGCGTGGATCGAATCCGACACGGCACGGGTACTCGACCCGTGCCGGTCGTCTTCTCCGACGACGGCGAGCGGGCCAGCGGCCACGGCGAGTGACGGCGACCTAGTCTAAGGCCTAAAACGGAACGAGGGTGCTACGGGGATCACGAGGGTACCTCGGCGGTGAGAAAAGGTCGACGGAGTGAGGCCGGCGACGAGCGGGGGCGGTGGAGGTGTTCGGGTTCTGGACGGCGACGGCGATCCGGCGAGGGTTGTCGTCGACGGAGTGGTGGCCGGCGTTGGGGAGGTCCCGGCGGTCATGATGGTGATGAAGGCACGGGCGGAGGTGGTCTGGTGCGACGGCGAGCGGTGGCCGGAGACGAACCAGAGGGAATGCGCTAAACGGCGAATTGTGGGTGCTCTGCTCGTTCTCGAGGCGATTAAGCGTGGGGGTCGGACGCGGCTCAGGCTGGGGGCTTAAATAGGACACCGGAGAGGGCTCGCATGCAAGGAAACCGGGTGGGGGCCTTTACTCGCCGGCGATGGCTCGGCCATGCACGCGTAGCGGCGATCCCGTGGCGTAAACGCGAGGATTTAAGCGGGGAAACGGTCGGCCGAGCGCGGGGGGGGGGGCTGTTAATGGCGCCAATTTAATGCGGGAGGGGCCAGCGAGGCGGATCCGAGGCGGGGTCGTCGGCCGGCGGGATTTGGGGGCGGAGGCGGGAGGTAGACGACGAGTCTGACAGGCGGGGTCCACGGGCCAGTGAGCGCGAGCGAGCGAACGGGAAGGCTGACGGGTGGGGCCGTGGTGTCGGGTGCGCGCGCGAGGGGAAGGTTTCGGCGCCGACAGGTGGGGTCCGTTTGTCAGCCAGAGGCGAGCGCAGTAACGGGCTGGGCCGGCCGGGAGAGAGAGAAGGGAGGGGAGGAGCCCATTACTGTTCTAATACTTTTCTGAATAAAAATAATTCCAGAAAATAGATTAAAATATTAGGGTTACTTCCAAGGCTGGTAAAAATTTATAAAAATTCCCAAAATTATATTTTGGTCTTAGGATCATATATAAAAATTCCCAAAATTGAATTTAATAATATATTTATTGTTTTGAAAATTTGGGGTGTTACAAACCTATCCCCCTTACAAGAATCTCGTCCTCGAGATTGGAACGTTACTCGAATAGCTCGGGGTATTGGGCTTTCAGCTCGTCTTCTTTTTCCCAAGTGGCTTCTTCGGCGGGATGGTTGTTCCATTGGACTTTGCAGAAGCGGACGACGCGACTTCTGGTTACTCTCTCCTTGGTTTCCAAGATCTTGACGGGTTTCTCTATGTAGGTCAAATCTTCTTGGACATTGAGCTGCTGAAGGTCGGCTTGCTCGGTGGGTACACGGAGGCACTTTTTATCTGAGAGACATGGAACACATCATGAATTCCTGCCAAGGATGGAGGTAGATCCAGTTGATATGCCACTTCTCCTTGTCGACGGAGGATCTGGAAAGGTCCGACGTAGCGGGGTGCTAGTTTGCCTTTCATGTTGAACCTTTGAGTGCCACGGAGGGGAGTGACCCGGAGGTAGACATAATCGCCCTCCTCAAAGGCTAGGTCTCTTCGACGGTTGTCGGCATAGCTCTTTTGTCTGGATTGGGCTGCCTTCAATCGGTCTCTTATGATCTTAACTTTCTCTTCAGCTTCTCTCAATAAGTCAGTCCCGAACAGTTGTGATTCTCCGGTTTGATCCCAGAGCAACGGCGTTCTACACTTACGCCCATAGAGTGCTTCGAACGGGGACATTTGCAGGCTGGCTTGATAGCTGTTGTTGTAGGAGAACTCTGCATAAGGTAAGTTCTTGTCCCACATTCCGCCAAAGTCTAGAGCACAAGCTCTAAGCATATCCTCCAATATCTGGTTGACCCTTTCGGTCTGACCGTCGGTCTGTGGATGATAGGCGGTGCTAAAGTTCAGCCGGGTGTCGAGTTCCTCTTGAAGGTTCTTCCAAAACTTGGAGGTAAACTGACTCCCGCGGTCAGATACAATCTTCTTAGGAACTCCGTGGAGGCATACGATCCGGGTCATATACAACTCAGCCAACTTGGCGACGGTGTAAGTTGTCTTGACCGGAACGAAGTGGGCTACCTTGGTTAGTCGGTCGACGATCACCCAGATAGAATCATGACCAGCTTGGGTCCTGGGCAGTCCCGTGATGAAGTCCATTCCTATCTCTTCCCACTTCCATTCAGGGACTTTGAGGGGTTGAAGCAGTCCGGCAGGTCTCTGATGCTCTGCCTTGACTCGCCGGCATGTGTCGCACTTGGCCACATACTCAGCTATTTCCCTCTTCATGCTGACCCACCAATATTTTTCCTTCAGGTCTTGGTACATCTTTGTACTCCCGGGATGAATGGAGTATAGAGTATCGTGGGCTTCTTGAAGGATGAGAGTCTTCAACTCAGGTAGGTTGGGTACGCATACTCGGTTTCCGAACCAGATGGTACCATGTTCGTCCTCGGAGAATCCAGGGGCTTTACCCTTCCTCATGTTTTGCTGGATCTCCAGGATGTCCGGGTCTTCCTTCTGCTTCTCTCGGATCTGGTCTATTAAGACAGGCCGAGACTCCAAGGCAGCGAGGTACGCTCGGGTGGTGATCCCCAGGTTTAGCCTTTCCATCTCCTTATAAAGTAAAGGAGCTTGGTCTTGAATCATGATGGCATTGCAGTACCCTTTTCGACTAAGGGCGTCTGCCACCACATTCGCCTTGCCCGGATGATAATGGATGCCCAAGTCGTAATCCTTGATCAGTTCCAACCATCTCCTTTGCCTGAGGTTCAGATCCGGCTGGGTGAATATGTACTTGAGGCTCTTGTGGTCGGTGAAGACCTCACACCGATTTCCCACAAGGTAATGTCTCCATATCTTCAAGGCATGAACCACGGCTGCTAGTTCCAGGTCGTGGGTTGGGTAGTTCAGCTCATGCGGCCTCAATTGCCGGGAGGCGTAGGATATCACTTTCCCTTCTTGCATTAAGACGCATCCCAATCCTTGACGAGAGGCATCACAGTAGACGTGGAAGTCTTTCCGGATGTCTGGCAGAGTCAGAATGGGGGCTGATACTAGCTTCTTCTTGAGGGTCTGGAAGCTTTCTTCGCAGTCGGGGGTCCAATCAAACTTCACTTCCTTCTGCAGAAGTCTGGGCATAGGCTTGGCGATCTTGGAAAAATTCTCGATGAACCGGCGGTAGTATCCGGCCAATCCGAGGAAACTCCGGATCTCGGTCACGGTCGTTGGCTGTAGCCAGTTGGTTACCGCTTCCACGGTGGTTGGGTCCACTGCTATTCCTCCGGCAGATATAACATGGCCGAGGAACTTCACCTCAGACGACCAAAATTCGCATTTGCTGTATTTGGCGTACAGTTGCTGCTCCCTTAGCTTTCCGAGGGTCAGACGGAGGTGAGTCTCGTGTTCTTCCTTGGTCTTGGAGTAAACGAGGATATCGTCGATGAATACCACGATGAACTTGTCCAAGAACTCCATGAATACGTTGTTCATCATGTTCATGAAAAAGGCCGGGGCATTCGTGAGTCCGAACGACATCACAGTGTACTCATAGAGTCCATAGCGGGAGGTGAAGGCAGTCTTGGGTATATCTTCCTCCCTGATCCTCAACTGGTGATAACCTGACCTGAGGTCAATCTTGGAAAACACTGAGGATCCTTTCAGCTGATCGAACAGGTCATCGATCCGAGGCAATGGGTATTTGTTCTTGATGGTTACGTCGTTCAGGGCTCTATAGTCCACGCACATCCTCTTGGTCTTGTCCTTCTTCATGGCAAATATAACCGGTGCACCCCAAGGTGAGGTACTCGGTCGGATGTAACCTTTCTGCTCTAGGTCTTCGATGTTGCTCTTGACTTCGGCTAGTTCATTGGCGGCCATTCGGTATGGGCGCTTGGAGATTGGAGTGGTCCCCGGGACAAGCTCGATTCTGAATTCGATGTCCCGCTTGGGAGGCATTCCGGGCAGATCTTCGGGGAAAACATCTGCAAACTCCTTGACTATTGGCACCTCTTCAAGAGCTATTGAGCGAAGGGACGCTCCGAGTGGTTTGCGACTGGTCATCCGGAAGGTGACGGTTATGCCTTCAGGACTGGTCACCGTGACGGACTTGTTGGCACAGTCGATCACTCTCTTGTGCTTCATCAACCAATCCATACCTAGTATAAGGTCGAGTCCGGTGCATTGGATGAGGACAGGCTCGGCCCGAAACAGCACTCCTTGGATGTCAAGTTGAACCTTAGGGCTGTAGAAGCGAGCTGAGGTCCTATTGCCGGGGGTGGCAATCACCATGGGAATGGGTAGAGGGAGCACGTCCAGATTGTTTGTTTTCACAAAATCTTCCGAGACGAAGGAGTGGGTTGCTCCAGAGTCAAATAATATGACGGCCGGTACGGAATTCACAGTAAACGTACCGAGCACGACTTCAGGAGCCTCCTGAGCTTCCTCCGCGCTGATGTGGTTGACGCGGGCGCGAACCGCCTGGTGGGGTGCTGCGCCTTGGTTCTGCTTGGGGTGAGGACACTGGTGCGAATAGTGCCCTTCCTTGCGGCAGTTGAAGTAGATGACCGGCCTTCCTTGGCGATCCTTCAGGATTGGGGCCTTGGCGGCCGGTGCCGGTTGAGCGGCCGGAGCTGGTGGAGCGGGGCGAGGATGCCCGGCGTTGGATCCACCGGCTGCGTGAGGTGGCCTGTAGGCGGGCCGAGGATGGTAGGCGGGCGCTGGTGGCGGAGGGACGAAGCGGGGCCTCTGAGAGTTCGCCTGCTGATGCTTGAAGGCGATCATCTTCCTCTTCTTGAGGTCCAGCTTGTTCTGCTCAGTCTCTTGAATGAGCGCTTTGTTGACCAGCCGCTGGAAGTCGGCGAAGTCGGCGGCGACGAGCTGGATGGACAGCTCATCCTTAAGTCCCCTGAGGAACTTGGCCTGGCGGAGGGCGTCGGTGCGCACTTCCTCCGGTGCGTAGCGGGCGAGGCGGTTGAACTCATGGAGGTACTCCATGACAGTCCTGTTGCCTTGCTGCAGGTCGCGGAACTCCTGCTGCTTCACCGCGATGACGCCGGCGGGGACGTGGGCGGCACAAAAGGCGATGGTGAACTCCGCCCAAGTCACCTTGTGGCCCTCTGGCTGGGACGCATGGTAGTTGTCCCACCATTCAGCGGCGGGACCCTGGAGCTGGTGAGTGGCGAAGGCCACCCGCTCCCGGTCTGTGCAGGGGAGGAGGTCGAGCTTCTTCTCGATGGTGCGAAGCCAATCTCCGGCCTCCATCGGGTTGGTGGTGCTCGAGAAGATGGGCGGGCGCACGCGCAAAAACTCGGAGAGTTGCGGAGCGGCCGCGGGTGCTGGTGCGCGAGGGGCGGGCTCCCCGTTCTGCAGACGGTCCAACTGAGCCTGTTGGTGCTGCATTTGAGTGAGGAGGGCGGTGATCAGATGGTTCTGATTTGCCATCATCTCCGCCAAGGTGGGGTGGTTGGCGGAAGGCGACCCGGATTGACGCGGGCCCGTTGCACCCCAGTTGGGCACAACACCCTCAGGTGCATCTCGGCTTCCTCCTGCTCCGTTGTTGGAGCCGGTGTTCTGGTGGTCGGCCATCTTCTGAATATCCATAGTGATAAAGACAAAAGATGACGAACCAAAAAAAAATTTTAACCAAAGATAACATATAGGATTCAAGCACATAAATATATCAAGTGGTACAAATTGTTCATTACAATCAAGATCTTATTCCATCTACAACCCAACTCGTTGCAGACGGCACCACATACAAAATTAAGATCTTTATTAAAATTCGCGCCTCCTAACGCCTACTCGCCACCGGAGGCGGTCTCCGTGCTCTCGGAACCATGAGTGCGCGGCTCCAGAGAGATGGTGGGCTCGAGAAAATTCTCGATGATGGAGTCGGAGACGAGGCCGGGGCGTGGTGTAGGGGCGCTGGTGGAGGGCCTGGCGGGGGAAGGTCATGGCGGGATCCTCTTGGGGCGAGGGAGGGGCTCACGGATGGGCTTCTTCTTCCTTGGAAGAAGAGGAACCATCTCAGCGATGTCCTTCTGCAGCTGCATGATCTTGCGCTGCAGCTCGCCGTTCTGCTGGATCAGGTTCTTCGTTTCTTCACGAAGAAACTCTACCGCCTCATGGTGCTCGTCGGCGTCGAGCACCGCCTCGGTATGGAGATCATCCATGGCCTGCAGAAGACGCGACTGCCGGGCCATGACCGGATCACGCACGGAGTGAACTCCGAGGTAGATGCTACGGTGGGCTCCGGGAGTACGCTTCGGCACAAGCCGGAAGGATGAGTTCTGAAGACGATCGTCGTAGATCATCCTCAGCTCCATGAGGGCTTGGAGGGCGACTCGTTGGCACGCGACGTCGAAAGTCGGGCCTCCAAGTGCGGTGGTGTAGGGCGGCAGATGCTCTCCGGAGCCATGGACGGTGAGGGAGACGTCACAAGGCCCGGCGAACTCGTCGGGGTACACTCCTTGGAATTCGGGTTCGAAGAGGAACCCGAGAAAGGTGAGCATCATGCGGAGCTCCCGGACGAAGCCCTCATAGTGGCGGCAGTAGCTGTGGACTTGGTAGACAGGCATCTACAAAACAACAAGTTGAATAAAAGTGAGGAGAGGAACAAAGTTTATGAAGTAGATTTTCGAGAAATAATTTCCTATGGCTAATGGCTAGGCGGGTCTGTTTGGCTTCCTACAGTCGAGTCGGCTCTGATACCATCTTGTAGCGCCCCGATTTAACAAAATCGGGACATTATTGAATTTCCATAGAAAAACAATAATACAAGAGGTTCATCATGCGACAACGTACATACGACAATATCCATGGTACGCAGACCATATTTATTACAACATTGTTTTAGTGAAAACAGTAATAAAATAATTTAAACAGCGGCATGACGAACGTCTCCTTCAGGATCTTTCTTCTCGACTGGGTCGCTACTCCAGACCGTCTTCAAAGTAAGCATCCTCTGTGGGGTCCAACGGGTATGAGTACAAAAAGTACTCAACAAGCCACCGCAAATGCAAATAATAATGCAGGATAATAAACAAGGATGGATAAGGGCTAACAATGCGGAGTAAAGCAGTTGCAGTTATGGCATTTAGTGTAATCATATTTTAACCATGCGGAAAGTAAACATGAACATCATCAACATCAACTAACTCGAGGAGTACGTTTTACCTCCTCGCACAACAGTCCTTACATGTCAATCCATCATGCACATTCATATTCCAAGTAAACTAACTGGGGGATGTCACGCAACCCGCCCTTGACCGTGGGCTCGGCTTTTCGAAAAGATTTAAGACTCTGATCAGAGATGTACTACTGTACCCACAAGGCACGCACTCATCTCAACGAGATGACCCATTTCACGGGAACTCGTGCCAAAACCTCAATATGAGATGTTCCAAGCGATAACCACCCGCTCTAGGTTTCGCCGGCGCGCCGGGCCGCATCCCGGCTAACGTCGCACCCCCTTTTGCGCCACATTGGTACAAGTCACCCGCAGGTGCAACTTGACCCATCTCCAAATGGTGGCCTCGGTTTGGAACAACCCATACCTTAGTTAGGACTTACCCACTAGACTTGTGGTTAGTACGTAAGTGTATTGCAATGGATCCCTCAGACCGGTCCTTATAGTGCCCCGGGTGCGACTGACCAATGCCCTAGCTTGCACCCGGAACCCACCATGCATACACTCACAACCATGACTCATCACCAACAGAATTTCCAAGGATAAGAAGTAACGGGGATCATATAATAGAACCATTTTACTACGACTCATTTTTTTATCCTATAGCGGCCGTGTCAATACTTTGGACACTAGCTAATATCATTGATCATATGGTGACAAGGAGGTTAGGCGAGATAGCATGGCTTGGGTTGCACATCAAGGTCGGGGGATCCTAAATAAATATAATGTAAGGGTTCGTTTGACTAATGCATATATAACCTATGTGTTTTAGTGATAGTCAATTCAAACATGGGTTCAATATGTTCAAAAGAATTGTTTGGTGACTTGCCTTGTTCAGCGAAAGGCGAGGGAGGGACTTCCGGGAAGTATTCCGGCTCCTCGACGGCGTCGTAGTCTTTTCGATAATAAAGCAAAATAAAAAGAGTACATTTAATCAAACAATATAACATTACATTAATAGCACATAAGTTACTGTTGATTTGATTAAAAGTAAAATAATCTCCATTGTTAAGGTTCTGAAATTTATTTCACAATTAATTTTAAAATGAATCAAAATGAATTATTGTTTTTCATAAAAGGGTTTTTAAGTGTGAATAATACCACATTAAGTTTTCTAATTAATTTAATATGAATGATTCAGAGAAAACTTTGTGGTTCTAATGTTTAAACAGAAAGGAACAAATATATAAATTTTCTGGAGTTTAAATATTTAAATTTGCATTTAAATCCTAAGGGTATTTGAATACTTATTTAAATAAACATGAAAATGTCAAAGTAAACCTACTGTTTTTATTGCATAAATATGTAGAGAATAATTTTATGAATTTTCTGAAATTGGAATGGTAATTTTTAGAGTTCAAATGCATTAGATATGAATTTTACAAGTTTAAAAGCATTTCTGGAATTTATTTTCAAATTTTAAACCCCTCGGGTCCACGGTGAGCCAGGCCCACGGTGAACCCGCACACTGTGCGCGTGCGCCGGGTCGATCTGGACCGTCGGATCCAGATCCGACGCGCGAGGGCGAGGCGGGACGCGTAAGTGGCTACGGACGGCGAGGATTAAAACGTGCGAAGGGGTACCACGTGGACGCACGAGATTAAACGCGGGGTTTTAAAACTAACGGACGCACGAGATCGCACCGTACCGCTTCACTCAGATCCGACGGCGCCGATTAAATCGCACGAGGGATTAAATCTGGGCCGTTAGATCTGGATCGCACGGCGTGGATCGAATCCGACACGGCACGGGTACTCGACCCGTGCCGGTCGTCTTCTCCGACGACGGCGAGCGGGCCAGCGGCCACGGCGAGTGACGGCGACCTAGTCTAAGGCCTAAAACGGAACGAGGGTGCTACGGGGATCACGAGGGTACCTCGGCGGTGAGAAAAGGTCGACGGAGTGAGGCCGGCGACGAGCGGGGGCGGTGGAGGTGTTCGGGTTCTGGACGGCGACGGCGATCCGGCGAGGGTTGTCGTCGACGGAGTGGTGGCCGGCGTTGGGGAGGTCCCGGCGGTCATGATGGTGACGAAGGCACGGGCGGAGGTGGTCTGGTGCGACGGCGAGCGGTGGCCGGAGACGAACCAGAGGGAATGCGCTAAACGGCGAATTGTGGGTGCTCTGCTCGTTCTTGAGGCGATTAAGCGTGGGGGTCGGACGCGGCTCAGGCTGGGGGCTTAAATAGGACACCGGAGAGGGCTCGCATGCAAGGAAACCGGGAGGGGGCCTTTACTCGCCGGCGATGGCTCGGCCATGCACGCGTAGCGGCGATCCCGTGGCGTAAACGCGAGGATTTAAGCGGGGAAAACGGTCGGCCGAGCGCGGGGGGGCTGTTAATGGCGCCAATTTAATGCGGGAGGGGCCAGCGAGGCGGATCCGAGGCGGGGTCGTCGGCCGGCGGGATTTGGGGGCGGAGGCGGGAGGTAGACGACGAGTCTGACAGGCGGGGTCCACGGGCCAGTGAGCGCGAGCGAGCGAACGGGAAAGCTGACGGGTGGGGCCGTGGTGTCGGATGCGCGCGCGAGGGGAAGGTTTTGGCGCCGACAGGTGGGGTCCGTTTGTCAGCCAGAGGCGAGCGCGGTAACGGGCTGGGCCGGCCGGGAGAGAGAGAAGGGAGGGGAGGAGCCCATTACTGTTCTAATACTTTTCTGAATAAAAATAATTCCAGAAAATAGATTAAAATATTAGGGTTACTTCCAAGGCTGGTAAAAATTTATAAAAATTCCCAAAATTATATTTTGGTCTTAGGATCATATACAAAAAGTTTCACCTCCTAATTTGGTCATCTACTCTATGTTGTAGTTCAAAAGGGTATAAAGGGGAATTAAAAGTATTTTCTGAAATAATAATTCCAAGAAATTGAATTTAATAATATATTTATTGTTTTGAAAATTTGGGGTGTTACAATGACTCACATTCAGCATCACCAGACTTAGATTTCAAAATTGCAAGTTCAGTGGGAATACTTTTGTTTACACCCAAAAATGTCACTAATGGTAAAAATGCGCAAAATACTAGAAGACGGTACGTTTGACTGAAAATGTTACATATTTGGCAAAGGCCGGTCTGACCGACCATAGTTGGCCGGTCCAACCGGCCAAGTAGGCCTAGTCAGACCGGCCCAATGGGTCCGGTCACACCGGCCATCGTCCGGGATTAGGGATAAAATAATAGTTTTCGGCTGTTTTAATCCCTTGATCATATCCTGACAATTTTCGGCCGAAAATTACCCATCTTGGGTGCTAGATAAACCAGTCCACCCCCTATAAATACCAAGGGGCAAGTCCGATTCATGGCATCTACATATAGATCATCATAATGCCTTACTTTTGAATCGTACTACTTTTTCACCCATGCATTACTTTTACCCTAGCAGTAGAACTTCGTCAATTTGATCAGTAAATTGACTGTACTTCGCCACGTTACCATGAGCTCTTTGTAGGTTTGATCTGAAAACATTCCGTTTCACCCCCATACGAGTTTTTTTATCATTTTTATTAGCTTTTACTGGTCATTCGGTCTCGAGACCAAATTGCTGTTATTTTCTTGTTGTTTTGCAGAGTAATTGTCTTCACACATGCCCCCTGCCTTTTAGCGAACTTTGTGAGCTAAAAGCACAAGGGCCAAGTGCGATACAATCACATTGGCCTTATGTGTTTCAGGTGTTCTTTTGTGAGTTCTCCAAAAGTATCAAATCATCCATTTCATAACTCAAGGCGTGTGGATTTGCTGGGGACAATTTGTACAAACTATCTAGAATGACAAGGGGACTTAAGCGCCAGATTTTTAATTAAATCGGCCTTTAGCAATTTTGCTCGTTTCACCCCCTGAGTCCCTTGTGAAGACACAGTCCTTTTTCAGCGAGGGTTTGAAGCTGACTTGCTAGCCATCTTTGGTCTCTATACCTGGCGTGTCCTAGATATAGTCGTCGGCTTGCTGGGTGGGCTACTTTCGCATTCTTTGGCCTCTTTCCCTCTAAGGTACTCGACGTGAAGGCGTTGTAACCACCTCTTTCGGGACTTAGTTATCCGGGGAGGCGCCCATGAGAGTGGTAACTTCGATATCGGGGATATAGACTCATTCCTAGAATCCTTAGACGAATGGGAAGTACCCAAATCAACCTTGATAATTTTGCGGTCATTGTGAATATCCTCCTACGAACTATCGGTCGGACCGACCATGCTGAGCCGATTAGACCGGTTCTTGTCGAGAGACTAAAAAGGGGCGGTCAGACCGGCCATGCTAGGCCGGTCAGACCGGTGTACTATAGTCAGTCAGGCTGGCCCTAGAGTGCCAGTCAGACCGGCAATGATTTCTTTGGCGAACTTTTCTGAGTCGCCTCCATCCTGCTTTGGGAGGATTCCTTCGAGGATTGGGACATCGCAAACACCTATTTCGTCAGCAATGGTTGTCTCATTGTGTTTACCTCCCTGGTCCCTTTCCTTCATCTTTGATGATCTAGGCCGACTCTTTTGAGTTCGGACATTATGATCAAACCCATGCCTCTTTACCGGTCTCATTGGTTTTGCCGATTCTTGGTGGAATGCCATCTAGGGTGATGGGAACAACATTTGAGGCGGTGAGAATGGCATCCATGGGGTGAAGTATGGAGATGAACACCCGTACTGGGCATTGGGCATGCCATCCATGACATTGAAAGACGTATGAGTAGGACGGTGAAGAAAACTCCAATGAATTAGGACTATGACCAAATCCTCCTCCAGGGGTCGGATTTGGTATCCCTAAATTATCGGGTCGACTAGTCGCTCTTTGCTCGGCCATAAGCTAATATTTTTTCAGGAGTGCATCAAAAGTAACCCTCGGTCGTCTAGCCGTCTTGTCATCAAGCGCCCTTTCTTTATCCACAGATTTGTGTGCATCCAACCGAGGTTCTTCAACTACCACGTTTTTTCCCTTATTTGATTCGGCTTGATCAGGCCGAATCAACACTCTAGTGTCGCAATCAATATTAAGGGGAAAAGGGTTGTCTTCAAACTTCAATCGTCCTTCATTGATCGCCGATTGAACTTGTTGGCGGAAAACATAGCACTTACAGATAGAATGAGTGTAAGAGTCGTGCCACTTATAATATTTATGGTGTCCTAGCTCCTCCACCAACAGGATGATATGGCCTTCGCGCACCTTGACATGTCCTTTCTCAAAGAGATAATCGAATATCTTATCACACTTGGTCAAATCAAAGGTGTATTTACCTCTAGAGCTCTTTTGAGGTGTTGGTTTTAAATTAGAGTACACGAATGGACCTCCCTAATTTGTCCAAGTCCATCCGGCTGTACAGACATCGAATTTCTTATTCTTGCCATATGATCGCTCACTGGCATCCTTTTTGGGGTCGTTTACAATTTTATCCTTACCCGTGACTCGGCTTTCAATAGCCAGAGCATTTTTAGTACTTGACCAATATTTGTGAAGGTCTGGCCATTTGCAGCTTCTTTAATGTGGACAAGCAAACCATCAAATGCGAGTTCGGCCAAATCTTTATCATTAATAGCTAAGTCAGAGTATCGGATTTTGGTTTCTAAGAACCTTTGAATGTAAGAGTCAATGGTCTCATTAGTCTGTTGCCTAACCGATCTTAATGTATCTAGCTGACATTCTATTTTACTAGGAGAGAATCGCATATGAAACTTCCGGACCAAATCTTCCCAAGCAAAAATAGAATGGACGGGCAAAGATATAAACCATTCATAAGCAGTCGCGCCTAATGAGAGAGAAAACAAGCTAACTTTATGCTCATTGCAACTGCTCGCTTCACCACACTGGACTAAAAACCACACTACATGATCGCTTGTGGCCTCAGTAGTACTACCACTAAACCTCGTGAATTCTGGCACTTCAAAACCATCAGGTGGCTTGCAATAATAAAAATATATAGGGTACGGCTGCGGGTTGCCCGGGCCCCTTGACTCGTGCTATAAATATTCTCTGAGTGTGGTGTACAATTTCTTCCTCAACGGGGGTGTGACCAAGACTGTCTCGCTAGCCATGAGGGTTAGCGGTGGGAATGATATTCTTGATTGGTGTGCAATGTGTATCAACATCTACTGTCGGTGAGTGTGGGTAGACCGATCGCGGAGTGCTAACGGGGGATGTGGAAACATCATCGGCCAAGCGAGACAAACAATCCTAAGCCGATGTAGTGTAATAGGGTGTGTGCCCAGACCTACACGCATGTGGGGTTGCTAAAGGTGTAGCAGGTGTGGTTAGTGAAACTATTGGCGCATGCGGCGGTGGTGTAAAAAATGTGGTAGGGTACACGCTGGTTAGACCGACCTGATGTTGCCGATCAGACCGACCATGCTTGTCTGGTCAGACCGGCCAGCTAGAGTCGGTTAGACCGATGTTTCTCGGGGATGCAGTCACATTGGCCTGATAGTCGATCGGTGCTTTCGGGTACGCAACGTCCCATAAGCCGGTTGAACCAACCATTCCTAGTGGTGTGGGGCACCGATGCGCCAGTTAGGTGATGTGGGCTGGCATGCATCGGCCGGACCAGCCTGGTATAGCCGGTCAGACCAACCATGTTCATCCGGTTGGACCGGCCAGCTAGGTTCGATCTAATGGACAAAGGTCAGAGGGGCTTCGACCATGAAAGCCGAATCCATCGACGAAGTATCTCTTCTTGTGCTCTCTTCCATCTTACTGTGTATGCGATAGGAAGGGGAGCACTAGCAATTGGGGTAGAGGAACCGATTTCAGAAAAGCCGAGTCTTTCCAACTTAGCCTTCACCCTAGACTCTATCTCGAGTCGCCAAATTTCAGTGAACATGCGGCTAAATGCTTCCTCTACCTTGGAGGCTACTTTTTTCTTGAATTATAAGGAAGAGAAGAAAGAGCGAGAGATTACCTTAGTTTGCGTGTTGAATGTGGTAGATCCGGTGTTGCGATTGACGAAGCCATCACCTGTCCTAACGTACTTCCCAAGCATGAGTTCTTCGAGCTCCTTCTTTTTGGCTTCAATCTTCGCGCGGTCTTCCGCTGAGAGGTCCACCAAACTGGGGATAACGGAGTCGTCGTCGTCCTTTGTGTTGCTCGCCACGCTTGTCGGCGTAGAGGGTACAATTGACGTAGTCGTAGTACTTGTACCTGCTGCTGATGCAGTTGTACTTGGCATAGTCATCCCTAGCGGAGTCGCCGAAAAGTGTGTTGACGCAGAAATGCGCCTCCGCACTTGGGCCGTTTCGACGTCCAAAAGTATCGCAATGATACCGGCGTCGCATTCCGACTACCCTAAATAGTGATAAGGGATTTGGAGTCATCAGACAATCAGATAAATAATTAATATTTTAATCCAATTGGCCGAAAAGTGTTAGTAATAATGTAAGCAGGAATAAAATAGCCAAAATACCTAGAATCGGCCAATTCAGAGGTCGATTCGGAGTTACAACGATTCTGACACGAAGGGTCCCAAAAGGGCTTCGGCCTTAAACCCGGTCAGATTGGAGGTATAACCTCGGTCAGACCGGAGGCACGAAGGGGCTTCGGGCGTTGTCCCGAAGGCAGCTGCGAAGAGGTGTCTACGGCTGTCTGACCAGCGAAGTATCTCCGGTCGGACCGGCCGTATAACTCTGGTCACGCCGTGCGGAGGGGTTCTCGTGTGGCATTCAGTGTACGGCATTTCGGCGCAGCACTTCGGCGCACGGGCTTTGGCGGAGGGCTTCGGCGCAGTGTGGAGACGCCCGATCGGACCGGCCTAGTACCACCGGTCAGACCGATGGTACCAGATCAATTCTTTTAGGCCTTGGCAACCCTAGTAGATGAAATCCAATCACCTTAAAGCTTCGCAGGGGAGTTTGTGAAGACAATTACTCTACAAAACAACAAGAAACCAACAGCAATTCGGTCTCAGGACCGAATCACCGGTAAAAGCCGATAAAAATGATAAAAAAACCGTACGGGGGTGAAACGGAACATTTTCGGATCAAACCTACAAAGAACTCACGGTAACGTGGTGAAGTATGGTCAATTTACTGATCAAATTGACGAAGTTCTACTTCTAGGGTAAAAGTAATGCATGGGCGAAAAAGTAGTACGATTCAAAAGTAAGGCATTATGATGATCTATATGTAGATGCCATGAATCGGCCTTGCCCCTTAGTATTTATAAGGGGTGTACTGGTTTATCTGGCATCCAAGATGAGTAATTTTCGGCCAAAAATCATTAGGATATGATTAGGGGATCAAAACAGCCGAAAACTGCTATTTTATCCCTAATCCCAGATGATGGCCGGTCTGACCGGACCCATTGGGCCGGTCTGACCAGGCCTACTTGGCTGGTTGGATAGGCCTACTATGGCCAGTCAGATCGGCCTTTGCCAGATCTGTCACATTTTTGGTCAAACGTACCGTCTTCTGGTATTTTGCGCATTTTAACCATTAGTGACATTTTTGGGTGTAAACAACTTTCAAGCCTGAATTTTAGTTCTTTTCGTTCCTTAGCAGCAAGTTTAAGAAATCTACCATGAGAATAGACAACATCATGCAATTCATCATTTTGAACAAGAATCTAACCATGGGATAGATATACCTTAGAAGTGTCGAGCTCATCGCTCCTATGGTTGCCATCAACCATGAAGCAAAGGTCGGTGAGATCCATTGTCTTCTTCTCTTTCTTCTCCTTCTTGGGAGGTTCCTCCTCTTCTGAGCTTGGTTACTTGCTTGATGTATATTCAATGTCGATGAGGGTGGCCACAAAAGCTTTGGTTACTTTTTTAGCCACTTTGCCGCGCTTCCCTTTCAAGTATGGTTTCTTGTTCCACTTCTGGTGCTTGTGCTCATTTTCATTTTTCATTTTTAATTTAGGGCAATTTGCTTTTATGTGAGAAAGATCTCCACATTCAAAACATCCCTACGACCCTCCTCTCCATTGGTCTCATCTATCATTGTAGAAGCGGATGAACTTCTTGACAATGAGAGCTAGCTCCTCATCATCTAGAGTGTCCACTTGTTCTTTTGTGACAAAGACAAGGGAGGACAAGTCAAAACCACCAGAATAAGCACAAACTATAGAACCACCAGAAAAGTTACCTCTAGATGAGGTACCATTGCCAGGACTAGAAACCAAAGCAATATAAGGCAACAAAGAGTTTCCAAATCCTGGACGAGATGCCTTATTGGCAATCTCAGTGGACTTAAGCTTACTGAAAAGTTCATCACAAGTCAAAGTGTCATAGCTCACCGACTCTTCAATGCTAGAGATTTTCACCTCCCATATGCTACGGTCAAGAGCATAGAAAAGTTTGATCGCCCTATCATGGTCTGAATAAGCTAAAGTCCCAGTGGAGCGCAAATTGCTCACAATCCCATCAAATCGAGGAAACATGTCATCTACAGATTCGCCGAGGCCTTGAACAAACATTTGATATTCTTGATTATATGTGCTTTGTCGCCTAGCCTTAATCTGAGTAGTGCCTTCATGGAAAGTTTTCAAAGTGGTCAAAATTTTACGCGCGGTTCGAAGATGCTAGACCCTATCAAACTCTTTTCGACTCAAACTCATGAACAATATGTTTCTTGCCTTGCTATTATAATCATATTGTTCCTTTTGAGCCTGAGTGGTGTGAGTTTCAGGGATCACATATTGAGAATCAACAATATTCCATATAGCACTTCCTTGGCTTAGTAGGTAAGCCTCCATCCGCAACTTCCAATAAGCAAAATTATGACCATCGAATATCAGAATCTTAGTGTTCTTGTCCATGTCGCCAAAAAGGATCACAAACCGGTTAAGGTCAACTAGTGATCTAACTGGCTCTGATACCAATTGTGGGATCGGAATGGCGACTAGAGGGGGGTGAATAGGCGTCTCGACAAATTCTTGCAAATATAATGGCCTTTTCAAATCACCCAACGCATCTCTAAATGAACAAGCGGAAGAAGATGTAGTAAAGACTCTGATAAAAACAGATGCTATCACCCTCCTATCTGATATTATGTCAAATGATAGATTGAGAGATCACCAGCACTGAGTTTGCACACACAAAGACTGCACTTTAAAAATAGATCTTAAACTTTTTCTGTTCTATACAAAAGACTCACATAAAAAACAATTTCAGAATGGGCTTGGTGAAACATGTGCTCGACAGTACATGCAGTTGTTAATGGAGAAAAAAATCACTGCATACAGCAGCACATGATCGGTAAACTGGGAAAGAAAAAGAAGGGAGAAAAATGTTTCTAGATTCAACTTTCAGCCTTCAAGATTTTCAGCAAATGGCCACCTTCCAGAATTTTTATAGCATATAGATGAGCCAAACACTATATGTAGCTGTGTTCAGAACCTTTTACAAACATCAACCATGGAACCCTTGTAACTTGGACAACAAGAGTTATGTAGAACTCAGGTCCAAAAACAGAACCAAAATCGCCTCAAAGATTGAATCCAGACTAAAAACAGAACACAACTTGGCAGAAATCAGAAGTTTTCAGAACTCTTTAGGAACTTTATTGGACAGAAACATATATGCAGCAGTGGTCAAAACCTTTTGAAAATTTCAAACATGGAACCCTTGAAACTTGGACAACAAAAGTTAGGCAGAACTCAGGTCCAAACACAGTACCAAACCAGATAAAAAATCGCCTCAAAGATTGAATCCAGACTGAAAACATAACTCCATTTAGAAATCAGAAGTTTCCAGAACATTAAAGGCTCTTTGTTGGACAGAAAAATATATGCAGCAGTGGACAACAACTTTTGCAGACTTCAAAAATGGAACCCTGGAAACTTATACAACAAAAGTCGTGAAGAACCCATGTCCAAAAACAGCATCAAAACAGTTCAAAACTCAGCTCCAAAAGTGAATCACATAAGGATGAACAATACATGCGCTGGAAGCTCCTAGATGCTGTTCTTGCTTGATCCGAATGATGAACAATAAGCATGAAATTAAGAACAGCAAAAAGGCTAGAATAAAATAGAAATTGTGGTTGGTAACCCCCAAAATGTTCATCTGAAAGAGTCCCCTAAACCCTAGGCCTTTTGGTCCTTTATATAAGCGAGGCCATTAAGGAAATCTCCAAAATGCTATTAGGGTAAAAGTTCTAGGTATTTACCTAATTTCCATAATGAATTTTCAGAATTACAAATTCTAAAAAATCCATTAATGCAAACTCCTAATTTATTACATCATTGACCCTATTCTTTTAATATTTTTTTAGAATTAAGAATTCCAAAAAATACTAAAAGATTACACTTAATCTAGATGACAAAACAGAAAAAATAAACTCCTAATTACTGGAATTAAAAATATTTTCTGATGCGATGATTTTTAGCAAAAACCGACAAAGTCGTCTCGATCGTCGACATGTAGTCCGAATTTATTGTTGTCCATGTAGTCTGAATTCATGTCGATAATGTGTAGAAATTAATCTGCACTTTCTCTTGGTACATAAATAACGTCCCCAAATTGTATATTAAGTTTTCATGGTCTTGACTTGGTCCCCAATTAACTTTCATGATGCTCCATGCCCTTTGTGCGCTCTCACTTGTCGCTTGATCCATGTGAGAATTTCTGTCATTGAAAATAAAAGTATCCCATGGTGTAACATCCATGATTCAAATAAATAAAATGTAAATACAACGTAGAACCATGCACCTTAGTTTTTTTGCCCACAACCATGGTCATATCCGAGCTTTGGGTGGAGACATTACGAAGGTGTGCTTATGGAGATGCTTCATGCGGAGGCCTTGGACGAAGGACGGACTTTGAAAGGTGGTGAACAAAACCCTTTAGAGGGAGGTACTTCAAAGGTGGGGCTTCGAAGTCAAGATGTCTTGATGTGCTTTGGCCATGCATGGCTCCGTTACATGGACGGGCGGTGTTCATGCTAAGTGAAGCTGTGAAGCAATGGTGGTCCACTCTAGAGATGGTGGTGCCAATCACTACAGGAAAACGATAAACTTCTGTCGGCCAAATTAACTTCCGTTGGCTCCTGGAGGCCGACGGAAGTTAACTTAACTTCCGTCGGCTTCTGACAGGGGCCGACGGAAGTTAGCGGGGATTTTTCCGCGGCTGATCGGATCCCCCTAACTTCCGTCGGCCAGCATTAAAGCCGACGGAAGTTACCTAACTTCCGTCGGCTTTAATGCTGGCCGACAGAAGTTAGGGAATTTATTCCCCAACCGCGCGCGCGTACAGGGAGCCCTAACTCCCTGTACAGGCGCGCCCAACCTGTTCCCCGCCGCCGCCGCTCCTGCGCCCGCCGCCTCCTGCGCCCGCCGCCTCCCGCCGCCGCCGGCCGCCCGGTCCCGCGCGCCGCCCACTGCCGCCGCCTCCCACGCCGACCCGCGTCGCTCATCCCCGCCGCCTCTAGCCGGCCGCCGCCGACCGCGCGCCCGCACCCGCCGCTCCTCCCCGCTGCCGCCGACCGCCGCCGCCGCCGGTCCCGCCTCCCACGCCAACCGCGCGCCCGTGTCGCACACCTGCCGCCGCCTCGCTCCCGCGCCGCCTCCCGCCGGCGCCGCCATCGGTGCCGCCCACCTCCGGCTCACCGCCGCTGGTCCGAGCAACCGGACGCCGCGCCTGCCCCCACAGCCCGCCCCCGCAGCCGCCCGCCGCCGCCGGCCGACGGACGCCGCCCCGACCCCTCCCGGCCGCCGCCGCCCCCGTTTCGGCCGTCACCATCCGGACACCGTCGCCCGTCGCCCGTCGCCGCTCGCCGTCGCCACCCGACAATTAAGTAATGCTATAAACTTGATTTCAAGTTTTGAATTCTAAGTTCTTGTGTTCAAAATATATGAAACTTGTGGATATCTAGTTGAAATTGTTTTGAACAAATTTGTTGGTTTAGTTAATTGAATTGGATAGTAAAATATTGCTATTAACTCTAGATGTTTGTTTAGAAGTTGTATTCTAAAAGTATATATGCAATGAAAATATGTGTTGTATAGGTTGTTGTCGAAGAAGGAACAGTGTCGCCATTTAGAGAAATTTTCAAGAACTTTGAATTTGCTTGATTAGATGTGTGAATTTTCAGGATTCTTAATGCATAACATATTTTGATGGTAACATGAACTACACGTGTACATTTTTCTTTTGGTACATATTATGATTTTGTTGATTGTGATGTTGTATGTATGCTTATGCTTGTGAATACTTATGCTTGTATATATATATATACTTTATTATATATATTTCTTTTCGTATGCAATTTTTTATTTGACAATAACGTAGATAGTGTAACGAAACCTATGCATCACCCATTTCGGACCAACATGTCTCACACGTGTCATGCGTGTGAGATGTGTAGGTCCGGAATTGTCCCTTTTTGGACAGCCTCAGAGTGGGCGACAGAGCGTGGTTTTATGATGAGTCATGAGTCCGAATGGGATTTCAGTAACATAACCTTGTTGTTCTCCATTGCACCACTATCAGGCGTGCAATTGGAGAACAGCGGGGTTATGCTGCTGAAATTTCATTCAGACTCATGGCTCGTCATAAATACCACGTTTTGTCGGTAAACAATTCTAACTTTTTAAATCTTCGATTGTTGAGATTTGTTGTCATATAATACAAATAGCATCTCTGTTCAGGTGAGGATTCCGTGGTTTGCAAACCGCGAGGACGTCTATTTCGAATTCTGCAAGATTTGGTCTTCAGCCGCATTTAAGAAGACTTCTGAGCAGAAAAGACAATGCCGCGGGACGGATACGAAGCACAGATATGGTGCCGACGGACATATTCGCCACGCTAAACGCTTGGTAAGACCTCCTTCTGTCACTTTCTAGCTATAGATACATTGTAATGCGACTAACTCATTTCTAATGTACAGTAAGCTAAATCTGGCAACGTGCCAAGTGACATAGAGGTGTCTACCTATGGTCACAAAGGAAGCGATTCTACACAGCCAGATGTCTTGTGTAGCCAGACAGCCATGGACCATTTGGTGAGATGTTATTAAGAGTTTACGTAATTTCATTTTTCTGTGTCTAGCTAATTGGACATATTTTTTGCAGGTGCAGTATGGTGAACACATGGTTCGACTCCATGGAGAGGACTATGATTGGCGGAGAGAACCTGTCGACCAAATGGCCGTGTACTCCAGCGGAGGTGGCAAAAGCCATGGACGGTGAGACAGTGTTTTTATTAATGTTTTGTGTATGGTATTGTGATGGTAACTAACTCATTCAATGTTGCAGGTACTCCATGTTCAATGGAGTTATTGACTCGAGAGCGGTGAGAGCTCAGAAGTCAGCTCAGTCGTCGCAGAGCTCCGTCGGAGTTGGCTCCAGCCGTCGTCGCTCTTCAGAAACCCCGGAGGTGGATCGGGTGAGGGAGGAAATGAGGCAGGAAATGAGGCGGCGCGACGAGTACTATACCACCTGCTTAGCACAACAGTAGGCGATGATCCAAGTAAGTTTAGTTTGGAGTGTTGTAGTTAAAAAGTATTCAGAAATAGGTTTAGAACTAACTGATCACATTACAACATGTGTAGCAACTAGCCCAGCAGCATGGTGGATTTGACATGTCCAATTTCCAACCACTACCTCCCCCGCCACCACCATTATATTCTACATCACCTGAGGTACCTCCTGGCATATCGTTACTTCAGATACTTAAGTTAGTGTTTAGAAGAGTAGTTGAGTTAATTTGTTCTCTAATTTTGTCTATTTCTTCAGACTTTCCGTACGCCTGGCCAGGATGGAGCCTCTCGGGCAAATGTGGATGAAGCGGGAGGAAGCGGCGGCACCCACGACCCAAATGTGGGTGAAGCGGGAGGCAGCGGCGGCACCCACGACCCAAATGTGGGCGATCAGTGAGTATATAGACAAATATGACTTTGTATGTGGCTCTCGCTGTGTTTTATGAATTTGTATGTGAATTTGGATGTTATATGTGAATTCAGATGTGTACTGTGACTTTGGATGTGAATTCAGTTATATTATGTGATTTTGGATGTGATGTGTGAAGTGTGGATGTGAATTTGGATGTGAGATGTGATTTTGGATGTTATATGTGAAGTTTGAATGTGATTTTGGATGTGAAATGTGAATTTGGATGTGTATTGTGCATGTGAGTGAAATTGTGGTTGGATGTGAGTGTGAGTAGCTGGTTTCGGCCACGTGGGCAGAAAGGCTAACTTCCGTCGGCTAGGGTCAAAGCCGACGGAAGTTAGCTGCCCCTAACTTCCGTCGGCCAGGCTGGCCGACGGAAGTTAGCGCCCCCCTGTTGACGTGGCAGAGTTCGGGCCTAACTTCCGTCGGCCACATCAAGCCGAAAGAAGTTAGCGTTTTGCCGATGGAAGTTAGCTTCTTCCGTCGGGAAAGGACTACGGAAGTTGCCTGTTTTGTTGTAGTGAATGTGACAAGGGCTTTGATGGCTTTAGCTCAAAACTGTCACTCTGTATCGACATAGACTTCGAATGTGGTGAAGCACCATTAGGTTCAAAGCCTATTCATGACTACTTGTGGCAGAAAATTTGTAAACCCTAGAGGTACTGTAGTCACTTCGCATGTCTGAGTTATCCTATAAAAGGAGAGGCAGGCTGAGGTCTAGGGCAACACTTTTAACATTGTTACCTAGGTTTAGAACCTTTTGTATTCATTGTATCCTAGGTCCAGCCACTACAAACATGTACTCATATTTGTGAGCCCTTGTGTTCCTTGTTTATACAATGGATTTTATATTCTATCTCTGATTCATTTCTGCATGAAACTGTATCTGTGTTCTTTGCTTTGCTACTGTTGTGTTATTAGCAGTGCACTTTATTTTGTGCAAGCCAGAGTTTTTCTCTGTGTTTTTTCTAACGAAGGTTGTACTGGTTTCTTGCATGCAAAGACTGTGTTTAGTAATTTTCAGAGTACGTTTGCTCTGTGTATATCAGAGGTATATCGTTGTGTGATACTAGAGAAGTACTACCCTGTTGTGAGCATGCGGAGCTGCTTTTCCCGAGTGTGTGTTAAAGCCACCTTGGAGGCGCAATTAATGCTAAGTCCTGACCAGAGTACTATTCTAGTGTGAAGCCTAGTACTAGTTATTATTGCGAAGTATCTGAACGAAGTTCTCTGAGAGATATACTCTAAAGCCAAGTGTTGTTGTATGGAGTCTATCTCAAAGAACCCTCGTGTGTGGAGTCGATTCTTGCAAAGCGCTGCTTCAAGTATTTTGGGTGTTCGGGTATGAGCAAAGGCTTCTTAACTTCGAACTTTTGCCTTGTGCAAAGCCTGTGATCAGAGTGTAATAAATACCCCAAACCAGATACTTCGAAGGGTGTATTCAAAGTCTGCTTTTCAGAAGAAGAATTTTAAAGCTTCCATTCACCCCCTTCTTTGGTTACCTTTCTGGTTTAACATTGCATCACTTTGATCTCTTAGATTGACGTAAATTAGGTGTCATAGTTTGAGCCTTCATCAGTTAAGTCCAACATCTCGTTCTATTTTATCTGGTTCATGCTGTATACCATTCACCTAAATAAAGTATGTGTGATGCGTTGAAGTGTTTTTGATTTCTCGTGACTAGCAACTATCTTGGTTAGTTCTGATCTTGCAATTACGATAATTTGATGGCATGGATAAGTTGTTTGGTATGCTGAGTTTAGTTTCTATCGGAGTACAAGCCGATAGGTTATCTTCAATTGAGCTACACTCTATGCATTTCTGAAAGTGCTCATCAGCCCGATAGCGTGGTCATGGTCATCGACCCTAGGGCTGAGTGGCACATTTATTCATGTTTATTTTATTCTCACCACACTCATCGGCT
This sequence comes from Zizania palustris, assembly GCA_019279435.1. NCBI lineage: Eukaryota > Viridiplantae > Streptophyta > Magnoliopsida > Poales > Poaceae > Zizania > Zizania palustris. The sequence continues at coordinate 58,766,304 of JAAALK010000081.1, forward strand.
CGTTAGCCGATCAGCGTTGCTACTAACGTTATTCTTTATGATTCCTTATCAGTTGTAGGGTCAAACTGAATGTCACGCTCAGAACCTTTTTCTAAGATTATAGGACTTGCACTAGAGTTAAGCAGATCTTTCAGGCCACGTGTGTCACCAAAAAAGATACCAACAAGCATGTAAATGTTCCTTATGTTCTTCTATCAACTTGTTGTAAACGAGCATATCATCGAAGTATACTACCACAAATCATCCAATAAAGTTGCGTAAAACTTCATTCATCACTCGCATGAAGGTACTAGGTGCATTAATTAAACCAGAAGGCATCACCAACCATTAATACAACCCAAATTTGGTTTTAAACGCAATTTTCCATTCATCACCCAATTTTATTCTTATTTGGTGATAGCCACTACACAAGTCCACTTTGGAAAACATAATAAAGTTGTTAGCCAATATGGTTAGATGTTGCACTTGCACGGCAAGGCTATCGCCTGCCTTGTGCCTTTCTGTTTCACGCATAGGATCAGATCAGCATCTCCCACGTGATTCTGTTTCTATAAGTCACGGTCGTTAAGATTATCTAGGTTAGGTCCCTATATATTGTACCATGGTTTCTCATATGAAAATTAATCCAATATTACGCGACCTACACCTTCTATCATGGTATCGAGAGACCGTCACGATCCGTGACCTCTCGCTTCTGCACCCCAGCCACCGACGTAGCTGCGCCGCTCCCCGTTGTGCCCATGGCGCCTCAGCCATCTCCCTCTGACGACAGCGCGCTCACTGCAGAGCAGCAGGAGCACGCGGCTGCTGAAGCTAGGAAGCTCGCCGCCGACCAGGAGGAGAACCGCAAGGCCCTTGCCGCCGAAGCCGACGCTGCTGCCCAGGCCATCGCTGCCCACCGCAGAACGCGTGCGCGCCGCCACCGCCACCCTTGAGAAGGAGCGGCGCGCCGCCGCCGATCTCGCCCATCAGGCTGAAGAGGCCCGCAGACGGGCCGATCCACCCAAGGAGGATGACGACGACCCACCAGCGGACGACGCCGCTGCCTTCGAAGCCGCTATCATCGCCAATATCCATGCCCAGGCCGCCGGTGTGGAGAACATCCGGACTCTTGTGTCCGTCGTCCTTGATCCGCTGTCCAATCACTATGATCGGTGGCGTGATCTCGTTCTCCTCACCCTGGATCGCTACGCTCTCTCCAGCCACGTCCTCTCCGATGCCACCCATCCTGGTGATTCGGCATGGAGGCGCATGGACGTCGTCGTGCTCTCCTGGAACTACGGCGCGGTCACCACAGAGATCATGGACTCCATCCACGTCTGCGGCGGCACTGCTCACCAGGCGTGTCTTGGCATCGAGGCGCAGTTCTTGGGCAACAGCGAAACTCGCGCGCTGCGCCTCGACGCTGAGTTCCGCGCCTTCTCTCAGGGTGAGCTATCCGTCAGCGACTACTGCCGCCAGATGAAGTCCATGGCGGCCAAACTCCGGGACCTCGGCGAGGTCATCAACGATCGCACCCTCATCCTCAATGTTCTGCGCAGCCTCAACGACAAGTTTGGTCACATGCGGATTCACTTTCACTGTGGCCCGTTCCCTTCGTTTGACGAGGTCCGCAATGAGCTGCTCCTCGAGGAACTAATCACCGGCACTCCTGCATTGTCTTCTCCAAGTGCTCTCCTCGCCAACACCCCGAAGAGCTCCAGTACGCCAACGCTGCCTACACCCACTGGAGGCCCTGCGACCACTCCTACTGGCAGCGGGCCACAGCCATGACCCTCCACCACGGCGTCCCCCAGCAACTCCAACCGCCGCCGACGTCGGAATAAGAACAACAGCCCGTGGCCGTCCCTCTACAACCCTTGGACGGGCAAGATCACCATGTGGCCTAACCAGGGGGGTGACACCGGCCATCATCAAGGACAGCAGCGCCCTCCATCTCAGCAGATCACACCGAACCCGCGCGCCGAGAACCCGCAGACGGCCCAGGCCTTCCAGCAAGCGTAGGCCTATCAGCAGGCCATGCTCGCCGCCTACGTCCAGCAGCAGCAGGGGCCGCGTCCTCCATCACCACAGTGGAAACAGGAGTACTACCAGCAGTAGCCTCCGGTGCAGCCACCTGCGCCGCCTCTATCCTCGCCATGGACTCCTTGGTCAGGCGGGTGGGATCAGCAGCATCTAGCCAACAACTTCAGCACGATGACTCTGAACCCCCCCAACACCACTGAGTGGGTCATCGACTCCGGTGCGTCCGCTCACATGACGCCCGACATCGGTAACGTCTCGCTATTTCGCCCGCCACGTTCCACTTATCCTTCCTCCATTATCATTGGCAATGGTTCCACTCTCCTTGTTACAGCTTCTGGTCATTCAGTCTTACCTAGCCCCTTTTATCTTAATAATATTCTTGTTGCTCCTGATATCATTAAGAATCTTCATTCTGTTCGCCAGTTTACCACTGATAACCGTTGTTCCATTGAGTTTGACCCGTTTGGCCTCTCTGTGAAGGATCTTCGCACCAGGAACGTGATCACCAGGTGCAATAGTGCTGGCCCGCTCTACTCATTGTCCCTCCCGGCGTCATCTTCCTCATAGCGCGCCCTTGTTGCTACCACCTCCACACCGGTCGACACTTGGCATCGCCGCCTTGGCCACCCCGGCTCTGAGGCCCTATCCAAGCTCATTAGTACTACAACCATCTCTTGTAATAAAAGCACAATCGACATCTTATGTCATGCATGCCAGCTTGGTCGTCACATCCGTTTGCCTTTTCACAATTCAAACTCTCGTGCACTCAAGAATTTTGATTTGATTCATTGTGATCTTTGGACATCTCCTGTGTCAAGTGTGTCCGATTACAAGTATTATCTTGTCATTCTTGATGATTGTTCTCATTACTTATGGACGTTTCCACTTCGTCTAAAGTCTGAGACATTTGCTGCACTAACCAATTTCTTTACATATGTGCGAACCCAGTTCGGATGTCCCATCAAGAGTGTTCAATGTTACAACGGCCGAGAATTTATAATTCTTCTTCCCGGTCCTTCTTCCTTACCAATGGCGTGCAGCTACGGATGTCTTGCCCGTACACCTCCTCCCAAAACGGTAAAGCTGAGCGTATGATTCATTCCATTAACAACATCGTGCTCTCAATGCTGCTTCAGGCGTCCCTCTCTGCCTCTTACTGGGTCGAAGGCCTTCACACGGCAACTTACCTGTATGGATCCCACCCATCCTACGCGCATCTCCGTGTGTTCGGTTGTGCTTGCTATCCTAACCTGTCTACCACAACGCCACACAAGCTCTCGCCTCGGTCCACCCTTTGCATCTTTCTTGGTTATTCCTCCGATCACAAGGGATACCGATGTCTTGATTTGTCGTCAAACCAGATTATCATCTCTAGACACGTTGTCTTTGACGAGGCTTCCTTTCCCCGTTCCAAGACACCACCATCGACCACTGACCTTGAGCTCCTGTCTACTGACCATACGACCAGTGTTCCCCCCATTGGTCCTTCTTCTTCCCATGCAGGCTGTGACAGCGGCACTCCAAGCTTGCCACCGCTTGCGCCATGCCCGGCACGACCTCCACCGGTCCTCCACCCGCTCATCATCACGCCACGCGTGGCCCCGGCGACGCCCATGCCACGCGCGGCCCCCTCTGACTCAGCGACGCCCGCGCCACACGCGACCCCCTTCGACTCGGCGACGCCAGCCCCCCGTGCGCTGGTCCGCCCGCTACCGCACGTGTACACACGGCGCCCGCGTCCACCCGCTGCGCCTAGCTCTGCGCCCAGCCCGAGCGGTGCTGCGGCTAGACCTCCCCTTCATAAGGGTGCAGTGTCGGTCGCCCCCGTCATCAACAACCACTCGATGGTGACCCACGGAAAACATGGCTTCCGTCAGCCGTTCCTCCTCCATGCCTCGATGACACCATCGCCCATCCCCAAGACATACAGAAGCGCACTTGCTGACCCTAACTGGCGTGCTGCCATGGAAGAGGAATTCTCTGCGCTGATGTCCAACAACACCTGGGATTTGGTGCCTCGGCCCCAGGCGCCAACATTGTCACATGCAAGTGGATCTTTCGCCACAAGTACCATGCTGACGGCTCCCTTGATCGCTACAAGGCACGTTGGCTTCTTCGAGGATTCACGCAACGGCCTGGTGTCGACTACGATGAGACTTTTAGTCCAGTTGTTAAGCCCACCACTGTTCGCACAGTCCTGTCCCTAGCTTTGTCATAGCAGTGGCCGATTCATCAACTCGATGTGAAGAACGCCTTCTTACATGGCAGCTTGTCTGAGACGGTCTACTGCAGTCAGCCTACGGGGTTCCTTGACACAGCTCGTCCTGATCATATTTGCAAGCTCAACAAATCTCTCTATGGATTGAAGCAGGCACCTCGTGCGTGGTACAACCATTTTGCTACTTTCCTGCTCTCCATTGGTTTTGTTGAAGAAAAGTCGGACACGTCATTGTTCATCTATCGCCATGGTCATGACACTGTCTACTTGCTTCTCTATGTGGATGATATTGTGCTCACAGCTTCCAATCCTGTTCTCCTTCAGCGCACCATCACCGCTCTGCAGCAGGAATTCTCAATGAAGGATCTCGGTGAACTTCATCATTTTCTGGGCATTGTTGTTCAGCGCCGTTCTGGTGGATTGTTTCTCTCATAGCGATAGTACACTCTGGACATTCTAGAACGTGCCAACATGACTCAGTGTAAGCTGTGCAGCACACCAGTGGATACCCAGACTAAGCTTTCAGCGACAGATGGTAACCCTGTGACCGACGCCACGGACTACAGAAGCCTGGTTGGTGCCTTGCAGTACCTCACCTTCTCATGACTAGATATCTCCTATGCTGTGCAGCAGGTGTGCCTTCACATGCATGCTCCGCGTGAGCCTCACCTATTGGCTGTAAAGCGAATTCTGTGTTATTTGCGCGGCACCCTTGATCATGGGCTCATTCTTCGACCGTCGTCGCCTTCTGAGCTTGTGGTCTACACTGACGCCGACTGGGCGAGTTGCCCGGACACCCGTAAGTCCACCTCAGGCTTTGCAGTTTTCTCGGGCTGCAATCTGGTTTCCTGGTCCTCCAAGCGCCAGACTACGGTGTCCCGTTCCAGTGCTGAGGCTGAGTATAGGGCAGTTGCAAATGGTGTTGCTGAGGCTTGTTGGCTGCGACAGCTACTTCTGGAACTTCACTATCCTCTCACAAGGTCCACACATGTCTATTGTGACAATGTAAGTGTTGTGTATCTCTCCACCAATCCGGTTCAGCATCAACGTACGAAGCATGTTGAGATTGATCTCCACTTCGTCCGTGAGCATGTTGCTGTTGGTGACGTTCGTGTGCTTCACGTCCCGACGACATTCCAGTTTGCAGACATCTTCACCAAGGGTCTTCCTACCTCAGTGTTCACAGAATTCAGGACCAGTCTGAACATCTGTGCACCCGAAGTTCAGACTACGGGGGGGTGTTAGCCAATATGGTTAGCTGTTGCACTTGCACGGCAAGGCTATCGCCTGCCTTGTGCCTTTCTGTTTCACGCATAGGATCAGATCAGCATCTCCCACGTGATTCTGTTTCTATAAGTCACAGTGGTTGAGATTATCTAGGTTAGGTCCCTATATATTGTACCCTGGTTTCTCATATGAAAATTAATCCAATATTACGCGACCTACACCTTCTATCAAAAGCCACTCAATTCATCAAGCATATCATCTAACCTAGGAATAGGATGACGATGTCGAATAGTTATGTTGTTAATGGCTCTACAGTGAATACACATGCAACATGATCTATCTTTCTTAGGAACCAAAATGACCGTAATAACACAAGGGCTAAGACTCTCATGTACGTACCCTTTATCAAGCAAGTCTTGTATTGCCACTGGATTTCCTTGGTTTCTTCAGGGTTCGTCCTATAGGGCACACAGTTTGGTAGTGAGGCACCTAGAATCAAGTCGATCTAATGTTTGATTCCTCTCATCGGGGACAATCCTGGGGGTACCTCTATTGGGAAAACATCAGAAAACTCATGCAAGAGATTACTAATGTCAGGAGGCAAGGAGGTCATCAAATTTTCTAGCCTAATGAAGACTTCTTTGCAAATCAAAGCATAACAAAGAGAGTCATGAGTTATTAGTTCAGAAATTTCAGATCGAGTAGCTAGCATGGAAACACCGTTCATCTTAGCTATATTCTTCTTCATGGGTGTCACATTCTTTTCTATTTTGGATGGACAAGAATCCCTATTTACGTGTTGATTATCAGTTTGTGATTCACTCAATTTTCTTGTACATTCCATTCGTGCCATATCATCCTTCACAATTTCAGTAGGAGTCATTGGTAGGAGTTCTATCTTTCTACCATTGTGTGTGAAAACGTAGGTGTTAGTCCTCCCATGGTGTATACATCCTTATCATATGGCCATGGCCTACCCAACCCAAAAGTAATGAACATGCTTGCATAGACACAACGTCGAAGCTGGCACTATCATGATAATTTCCTACTAAGATTTGTATTCGAGCAATTTTACATACCTTCAACTTACCACAAGAATTGAACCACTGAATGGAATAAGGATGTGGGTGGGGTTGAGCTGGTATGTTGAGCTTGTCAACCAAATCAGAACTAGCAAGATTGCTACAGCTTCCGCTATGGATGACGACTCCGCAGGCTCTTTATTTGAAGATGAATCGGATCAAGAACAGATTGTGGCGTTGATGATGTTCCGTCGTCTCTACTTGCACACTCAGCACCTGTTGGACTATGACGCTTAAGTATAAGTTGGTATCGGTAGCGTCGATATGCTCCATTGCTTGTTCATCGGGCGAGTCATCCGCTCTGTGTTCTGCATGGTTAGTCGTATGCACAATATCATCTTCATTCTCACTGGCGCTAGTGTACTCACCACTTTTTATAATAATCAGCACTCGCTTCTTGGAGTAATCTCATTGCACATGGTCGATTTCCTTGCATTTGAAGCACTACATATCTATTGTCCTGCCCGTGGAAGCAACCGATGATGAGCTCAATGCAGGAGTAGGTGTTGGGGCCAATTTGTCCTTATCGTACACTTGTTTGATCGGGGTGGATGCAGTGGAACATGCCTGATCAGTGGATGGAGTGTAGGGCTAATAGGAAGCGGCCGATGGAGTCTTGGTGTACCCTCGAGAAGGCCTCATGGTTTGCAAACTCTTGAAATGATTTCGCTAGCTGCCTCCCCTACAATTCTTTTTCAGCCAACATAGCTAAGTGAAATAATCTAGTAATAGAATTATACTGCTTATAATCAACTATGTCCTGAATTTCTCACCGTAACCCCCATAGAATCGTGACACCTTGTCCTCCTCTTCTTCTACTTCACAACACAACATATTGTGGGATCGGAATGGAGACTAGAGGGGGTGAATAGGCGCCTCGAACCTTTCTTTCGAATGTGATGGCCTTCTCGAAAACACCCAACGCACCTCCAAACACTTGGTTTCAAGATTTAAACCAATCAGTTCAAAATAGAGCTCCACTAGATTGAAAACCACAATTCAGCTTAGTTTGAAGATTGTTTAGTCGACAAATATCAAAACACTCACACAAGAGTTCAAATCAAATTTGTAAAGAGAAACAGCTTGTTTCAATTCAATTTCAAACGAAATTTCATCACTTCTGAAACATTCTAGATGATGAATAGTAACAGTAAATTTCAATAAGGTTCAACATTCTGGTTTTGATCCGTTTGCATACTTCAACTTCAGAGCAAAATTAATTCCAGGACATGTTATCTAAATTTGATTAGATATGATTAAGCATTGAAAACAACAATCTAATCTTAGTCACACTACTGAAACTGTATTTAATTTCATTTCAAACAGTATATACTCAGCACACCAGTTTTAGTAAAGAACAGAATTTCCTGTTGAACTACAACTAAAATCTCAAGAAAACTATGTATTGCAGGAACAAAAAAGAATCAGATCAGAGTTCTGATTGCAATATTCAGAAAACAGCACTCACTCCATTTCTAAATCTGATTCAGAAAATAAAATTGGTTCAGAACAAATTTCAGATTGCAATATTCAGAAAACAGCACACTTCAAATTTTCAAACTCTTGCTAGAGATGTATCAGCTAATAAATTTCAGAAATCTTAACATCTGCCTTTAAACTGAAAAGCTTCAACCTCTTTAATTCAGGACTGACTATAGATTACTGAAAACAGTTCATATTTCAAACTACTTCAACTCAGATTAAACATGGACTTCTTCTGAATGTACTTTGAGAAAAACATTTCAATTCATACTACTAACTCAAATTGATTAAATCATGAATTCAAACTACAATTATAAGTTCTGAAATTTCCTGAAGGATGAATAGTAATTGTTGTTTGAATTCAGAACACACAATGCTATAACAGAATATAATTCAAAACAACAAACTAGCAATTGTAAACTCATTCTGTACACAGCATAATCAGATATGGAGCTATACCTGAACACTGATGAAAATCAGAAATACATAGTGGAACTCTGTCTTTTAGTTCTCAATTGATCCTGTGCAAATTTGTTGTTGAGTGAAACTTACCAGATTATTCAGCTTTCAAATATTTCAATGCAGACTTTAACAAACTCTTGATCAGAATCTTGCTTTTGACTGGTTTTGCTCTTCATAAACTTTTCAAAAATTGATGACTAACAACTAATTCAGAACTGAAACTGTATCTCAAGAAAAATCAGGTTCAAGGTGATAATAACCAAGACTGAATTTCAGAATAATAAATCAGAGACAATACTTGCTGAATTCAATCTGAGAGACACACAAATTGTTTCAGATTATATACTACTCAGTGCATATTCAAAACACTTCTATACTTTTGAATCAAAAGACTCCCATGAAGTGAATATTTGAATCAGCAAATCAACACTGAGTATTCAGAGTGGAAAACTAAAAACTAATTTGTATTCTCAACAAAATTGCATCAGAAGAAACCAGTTCTAAAACAATCAGATTGATAGTTCTAGAACTTAGACTGTTTAGATCGATTTCTCAATATTTCAATGCAGATTTCAGTTTCAAACAAAAAAATTGTATGCAAAAGAAATACTCAATTCAGATTCTCAAGGTTGCTAACTGAAACTTGACTCAGTTCAATCAGACCAACACTACGAGTACATCTTGCTAAACTGAAAACTTTTGCTGATCAAGACTCAGAGATAATACTTGAAATAATACAGTAAACATACTCCAAACCAGACACTTTCAGATTTTTAGTTCACAAATACAAATTCAGTATTCAACTTGCAGATAGTAACAAATAAACACTTTCAAATCAGATCCTTCTGAACCAATAGCAATCAAATGTAAACACACTTAATGTTGCAAAGCTTTGGTGCTGAAATAAATTTATCTATTTAATCAAGTTTTAGATGCTCAAGTCATATAGCTGCTGTATCAACCAGAAACATCAACAGGATCTAATTGCTGAAAGTTTCCTGAACAGATTTAAAAGTTTTATATTTTTTGGCATAAACCAGTCCAACAACAATTAACTAATGTGAAGATTCAAAAGCAAGATTGCACTGAAAAACTTTGTTCAAAACTAAAAACAAATCACTAAAATAGTTCACTACAACCTGAGTTTCAGAATTCAGTTTATACCACAAGATTACAGCATTTCAAAAACTTGATCCAAACTTGAAAACTAAATTCAGATTACTTCAAAACAGCAGATTGATATAGCTTTCTGAAATGTGCAAACTCTGATTGCTATTTAAGCTATACTTCAATTGCACACTGACTGTATTAGAACAGAGACAATTCAGCAACAAAAAGAAAAGAAACCTTATTGTGAATAGTGATTTCAGATCTGTAATAGTGATCACAACAGGTTAAAACGCAATCAAGGAGCAAAAACACAGATTAGACGCAAAGGAAAGCAAATTTATGTATTGAATCAACTCAGAATAATCAAAGCTTTCAGCTGTTGTGATTTTCTGATTTTTTTCTCACAAGAGGGGGCAGCCCATAATAATTGGAATAAGAATCACAGATTTGAAAAGATTTGCACCAAGATACATTCTCACATGATTTACTCAATCAACACTCCAAGAACAAGCCATGATGTTGATGAACATTTTAAGAACCATTTCATCAAACATGTAGAGGGCTAGATCAAAACTGAATCAATTTTCTAGAGTAATTTTTCAGTGCTGTGGTGCCTCCTTTGATCAGCAAAAACATCAAGAAAGACTTACAGAAATCAGTTGCAACTTTTAAAAATGGATCATCCAAATCATGCACAACAAAAGATGTATAAAAATCAATATCAACTTCTGCACTAGATTCACCAGAAATCGCTGCACAAAATCGATCTCAGCCACAAAAACATACGTGCGCTTGGAACAAAAATGCCCTTCGCTGCACTGTTCAAGTTTCGGATGAGGAATAGTGCTTCGCAGATTTGAGCAAAAACAGCAGAAAATGTATGAAATTGATATTTTGTTCAGCAAAAAGAACACCCAAAAATCCCCTGCCCATGGATTTGGTCCCCTATTTATAGGCCAACCATGGGGGTATTTTCTAAAAAGAACCTTCTAGAATTGAAAATTACACAAAAGTCCTATTCCTTGTAATATATTTTCAGAATTAGAAAATTCTGAAAAATATACCAAAGGAGTACACTAACTCTAGACTCACAACCTTTTATTACACATTGACTCAAAGTAAAAAGACTCCAAACTATTAAAATTAACAAAACTAGATATGCGACGGTTTTCAGCAAAAACCGACAAAACCTCTCAACCGTTCGACTCGTGACACCAGTTTGTGACTCCGAGTGCCAGCAAGCCACTTCCGCTCTCGATACCCTCGAGCCGCCTGAATGCTTGCCCTGGCCTCCCTCTCGCAAACCCGGTCATCATGCCATCGCAGTCAACCATCCGTCCAAGTCTTGCTCGATCTCTTCATGCACTCATGAGACCTTTTCCAACTTCGCCCGACCTCCCTGATCCTCCAGCATCGAGCTCCCCACTTGACCCTTGATCACTCATCATCGACAATCGGTCAACATCTCCACCCTACACATCCAAGACAAGCCAAAACAAGAACGCGACGCACCGACGAAACCCTCGGCACACACTCCTCCACTTTACATCAAAACCCTCGATGCACTCAACCAACCTCAACCACTCAAATGCTCATCCTTGTCAATCACTCATCATCCAGACCGAAACCACCCTTGGTTTCACAATCTCCCCCTTGATGAGTGCATTGACAACCCCAAAGCAAAGACATGATGAGGATTGCAAGTTACATGCACAAGTGACCATAAAAACTCATAAAAGAGCAAAACATGTCACTTGGTAAAAGATCTCCCTGCTTGGGCAAAAACCTCATGCAAGGCAAGACAAAGGCATCAAAAACAACTTAATGCAACATGAAAACCATTATTCCCCCTTAATCAAGAAATCATCTAATTAATCAAGCAATCATCCAAAAATCTCCAAAAGCATCATGTAGATCATTTCTCCCCCTTTGACAATGCAGGCATCAAGGAGATAAAAAGATGCAACGAGGGGAATGAGGGTAAAGCAGAGATAGATGTGAGCTTCTGAAACATGAGCAACTGTAATTACAGTACAAACAATCATTCGCCTTGAATATCATCTAAAAGTACTGAATGACAACCTCAGATGAATACCATCTAAACAAAAGGCATGAGTAAGCATTTTCAGGTTTTAGCAAATAAAAGCATCACCACTCAGACTAGCATTCTAGACATGTCAAGGCATGAGATGCAAAGCTATACAAATACTAACCGGAAAAGTGTATCCCACTTCAAGGTGCTTGAGCAAACATGATATGCAATCAATTTTAACCTTTCATTTTTGTGCCAGGTGTTATTTGCATGTCAACCTTATGCTAACCGACCATGCTAAGACTAGGTTGAAACCATCGAAAGCTTAAAGCAATGGTCTCGGCAAACACTTCAATGTCCCGGTTCATACCAAAGTGCAATGGTAAGCCGTCCAGAACAAAGTAGTGCGACAAAGCAAACCCACCTGGATCTTTTCAATTTTAGCACACAACACATGAATATCATTCATTTTCATTTTAATTTTCATTCATTTTTCATTTTCATTTATTTTTTGATAAAATCAAGTTGCGTATTAGCATCCAAGTTAGAAAGGACCTAGCTAACAGGTATGTAAAAGATAGCAAAAGCACTCAACCCATTCAAGCTAGTTTCTAGACTAAGCAGTGATCGTTTTCAAATTTTCACAAATAAAAACTATGCTAAAGACAATTATCAAATGAATACATGCCAAGTAGTCAACAATATTAAAGACAATAGTTCAAAGGCATTACAAAGCATGTACTTGTAAAAGCAATTAATCATATGACAGAAGCTCAAGAAATGCTACACGGCTCCCCCTCAAAACATGCTAGTATATATCGGATGCTCCATGAAAGGGTGAGTAAAAAACTGTTTTGGAATCCAGTATCTCAAAACTCGAGAACCAGGCAAGGAAGTAGACTGACCATGCATAGGATATAAACCATGAAAAACATTGTGTGGTCTAGCTACAAAGCTTGAAGATGGAAATCGACGAGGTCTCCCAACCCGTCGAGCATCAAAGTCACTTACATGTGGTCTATCACCATATGAAGAATGGTGTACACCACGAGGGGCAAACTCACTCACAAACCCATGGGGAGCAGCAAAATCAGAGCAAGAATGATAACCACAATCATGCAAATCAAGTGAAGAATAATCATGAAAGTTCAAAGCATGAGTATGACGTTCATCTTTCATGCGCCGATAGAAAAAACCAATCAAATGACCTACACGATGACAATAAGCGCAGTGAACAACTTTCTTGGGTGTAGGTTTATAGGTTTTTGGCACGAACCTCACAATTTTCCTAGGTTTTTGTTTGGAGTCTGTCTTGAGTAATGAAATGATTATCTTTTTGGGTTGGGTAGGATTTTTGGCTTTTTGAGGTGTGTCTAACTAGGCTCTCTCTTTCTCAAGGGTAGTGGGTAGAGTGAACATAGTTTGGCTTGGGGTATTAGAAGAAGTTCTCTCATAACCTAACCCAAGAGCTAACCTTATCCTGTCAGCGCACATTTTTGTTTTGTCCAAAAGCAAATCCATTTTCCCCTTCCCTTCAGTGCATTTGACTACCATGGAAAGAAAATAATAGTTCTTACACTTAAGTTTTTCTACTTGCTCTCTAGCAAAGTTGAGTTGGTCCTTAAGGGTGATGCAGGTGGGACACGCCGGCTGCACATCCTTAGAACACTCAGCACTCTCCAATCTAGCCTTAAGCTCATTAATATGCTTATCTCTCAGATTTATGCTTTCAACCAGTAAAGGGCAATTTAAGCATTCATTGATGACACAAGGACTAGACTCCACCACCAAAAGTTCTTATGAACATTTTCAAGTTTTTCAATGTTTTGAGCATGAATTAGATGCAACTGTGTAACTTCATCCATAACAATAAGACAAGACTCACATTCAGCAATCTCATACTTAGACTTCAACAAAGCAAGTTCAGTAGAAAGTGATTCAATTTTAAGCTTTCGTTCCTTTCGTTCTTTAGCAGCAAGTTTAAGCAGTCTATCTTGTGAAATAATTGCATCATGTAATTCATCGTTTGGAACAAGTAATTGGTCATGTGATAGACTAACCTCAGATGAGACAGGATCATCAGTGCTGTACTTGTCATTGGTCATGAATCAGAGGTTGTGGAAGTCCTTTGTCTTTTCCTTCTTTTCTTCACTCTTGTAAAATTCTTCTGCATCAGAGCTTGGCTCTTCATGACTCGAGGTGTTGTCGATGTCGCTGAGTGCAGCCACAAAAGCTCTAGTCATCCTTTTTGCCACTTTTCCTCTTTTGCCTGCGAAGAAGGATTTTTTGTCTCTTGTCTGGTGTTTGAGTTCATGTTCATTCTTTAAGTTCAGTTTTAGAAAATTTGCTTTAATATGATTAAGATCACCGTACTCAAAACACCCTCGAGAGCCTCCTCTCCTTTGATCTCTTCTATCATTGTAGAACCTAGTGAACTTTTTGACTATAAGAGAAGCTCTTCATCATCCAATGTGTTCACTTGTTCTTTTGTGATAGAGACCAACGAAGACAAGGCAAAACCCCCATATAAAGCGCAAACTCTAGACATACTACCTCGAGATGAGGTGCCATTGCTAGGACTAGAAACCAAAGCAATCGAAGGCAACAAAGATTATCCAGCTCCTAGTCGAGACGCCTTGGCAATCTCGGTGGACTTAAGCTTACTAAAGAGTTTGTTGAAAGTCAAAGTGTCAAAGATTGCCGACTCTTCAATGCTAGAGATCTTCACCTCCCATATGCTATGATCAAGAGCATAGAGAAATTTGATCGCCCTATCGTGGTCAGAATAAGCCAAAGTCCCAGTGGCGCGCAAATTACTCACAATTCCATCAAAACACGTAAACATGGCATCTACAGATTCGGCAGGGCCTTGCACAAACATTTTGTACTCTTGATTATATGTGCTTTGCTTCCTAGCCTTAATCTGAGTAGTGCCCTCATGAAAAGTTTTCAAACTTGTCCAAATTTCACGCGCAGTTCGTAGGTGCTAGACACTGTCAAACTCTTTGCAACTCAGGCTACCAAAAAGTATGTTTCTCGCTTTGCTGTTGCACTCATACTTTGATTTATCAGACTCTAAGGTTCGAGTTTCGGGAATCTCATATTGGGAATCAACGATATCCCAAATATCACTTCCCTGGCTTAGAAAAAAAGCCTCCATGCGCACCTTCCAATACGAATAATCATGACCATTAAACATCGGGATTTTTGTGTTTCTCTCCATGTCGCAAAAAACAAGGATCACAAAACCCGTTAAGGTCAACTAGTGATCTAACCGACTTTGATACCAATTGTGGGATCAGAATGGCGACTAGAGGGGGGTGAAAAGGCACCTCTACACTTTCTTTCGAATTTGATGGCCTTCTCGAAAACACCCAACGCACCTCCAAACACTCGGTTTCAAGATTTAAACCAATTAGTACAAAAATAGAGCTCCACTAGATTGAAAACCACAATTCAGCTTACTTTGAAGATTGTTTAGTCAACAAATATCAAAACACTAACATAAGAGTTCAAATCAAATTTGTAAAGAGAAACGGCTTGTTTCAATTCAATTTCAAATGAAATTTCATCACTTCTGAAACATTCTAGACGATGAATAGTAACAGTAAATTTCAATAAGGTTCAGCATTTAGGTTTAAATCCGATTTGCATACTTCAACTTCAGAGCAAAATTAATTCCAGCACATGTGATCTAAATTTGATCAGATATGATTAAGCATTGAAAACAGCAATCTAATCTTAGCCACACTACTGAAACTGTATTGAATTTCATTTCAAACAGTATATACTCAGCACATCAGTTTCAGTAAAGAACAGAATTTCCTGCTGAACCACAACTAAAATCTCAGGAAAATTATGTATTGCAGGAATAAAAAAGAATCAGATCAGAGTTCTGATTGCAATATTCAGAAAACAACACTCTCTCCATTTCCAAATCTAATTCAGAAAAGCAAATTGTTTCAGAACAAATTTCAGATTGCAATATTTAGAAAACAGCACACTTCAAATTTTCAAACTCTTGCTAGAGATTTATCAACTAATAAATTTCAGAAATCTTAACATCTGCCTTTAAACTGAAAAGCTTCAACCTCTTTAATTCAGGACTGACTACAGATTACTGAAAACAGTTCAGATTTCAAACTACTTCAACTCAGATTAAAACATGGACTTCTTCTGAATGTACTTTGAGAAAAATATTTCAGTTCGTACTACTAACTCAAATTGATTCAAACATGAATTCAAAATACAATTATAAGTTCTGAAAATTCCTGAAGGATGAATAGTAATTGTTGTTTGAATTCAGAACACACAATGCTATAACAGAATATAATTCAAAACAACAAACTAGCAATTGTAAACTCATTCTGTACACAGCATAATCAGATATGGAGCTATATCTGAACACTGATGAAAATCAGAAATACATAGTGGAACTCTGACTTTTAGTTCTCAATTGATCCTGTGCAGATTTGTTGTTAAGTGAAACTTACCAGATTATTCAGCTTTCAAATATTTCAATGCAGACTTTGAGAAACTTTTGAACAGAATATTGCCTTTGACTGTTTTTCCTCTTCATAAACTTTTCAAAAATTGATGACTAACAACTAATTCAGAACTGAAACTGTATCTCAAGAAAAATCAGGTTCAAGGTGATAATGACCAAGACTGAATTTCAGATTAATAAATCAGAGACAATACTTGCTGAATTCAATCTGAGAGACACACAAATTGTTTCAGATTATATACTACTCAGTGCATATTCAAAACACTTCTATACTTCTGAATCAAAAGACTCAATGAAGTGAATGTTTGAATTAGCAAATCAACACTGAGTATTCAGAGTGGAAAACTAAAAACTAATTTGTATTCTCAACAAACTTGCATCAGAAGAAACCAGTTCTAAAACAATTAGATTGACAGTTCCAGAACTTAGACTGTTTTGATCGATTTCTCAATATTTCAATGCAGATTTCAGTTTCAAACAAAAACAATGTATGCAAAAGAAATACTCAATTTAGATTCTCAAGGTTGCTAACTGAAACTTGACTCAGTTCAATCAGACCAACACTATGAGTACATCTTGCTAAATTGAAAACTTTTGCTGATCAAGACTCAGAGATAATACTTGAAATAATACAGTAAACATACTCCAAACCAACCACTTTCAGATTTTCAGTTCACAAATACAAATTCAGTATTCAACTTGCAGATAGTAACATTGAAACACTTTCAAATCAGATCCTTCTGAACCAATAGCAATCAAATGTAAACACACTTAAAGTTGGAAAGCTTTGGTGCTGAAATAAATTTATCTATTTAATCAAGTTTTAGATGCTCAAGTCATATAGCTGCTGTATCAACCAGAAACATCAACAAGATCTAATTGCTGAAATTTTCCTGAACAGATTTAAAAGTTTTAGATTTTTGGGTATAAACCAGTCCAACAACAATTAACTAATGTGAAGATTCAAAAGCAGGACTGCACTGAAAAACTTGGTTCAAAACTAAAAACAGATCACTAAAACAGTTCACTACAACCTGAGTTTTAGAATTCAGTTTATACCACAAGATTACAACATTTCAAAAACTTGATCCAAACTTGAAAACTAAATTCAGATTACTACAAACAGCGGATTGATACAACTTTCTGAAATGTGCAAACTCTGATTGCTATTTAAGCTATACTTCAATTGCACACTGACTTTATTAGAACAGAGACAATTCAGCAGCAAAAAGAAAAGAAACCTGATTGTGAATAGTTATTTCAGATCTGTAATAGTGACCACAACAGGGTAAAATGCAATCAAGGAGCAAAAACACAAATTAGACACAAAGGAAAGCAAATTTATGTATTGAATCAACTCAGAATAATCAAAGCTTTCAGCTGTTGTGATTTTCTGATTTTTTTCTCACAAGAGGGGGCAACCCATAATAATTGGAATAAGAATCACATATTTGAAAAGGTTTGCACCAAGATACATTCACACATGATTTACTCATTCAACACTCCAAGAATCAGCCATGATGTTGATGAACACTTGTAGAACCATTTCATCAAACATGTAGAGGGCTAGACCAAAACTTAATCAATTTTCCAGAGTAATTTTTCAGTGCTGTGGTGCCTCCTTTGATCAGCAAAAAATCAAGAAAAACTCACAGAAATCAGTTGCAACTTTCAAAACTGGATCATTCAATTCATGCACAACAAAAGATGTATAAACATCAATATCAACTTCTGCACTAGATTCACTAGAAATCGCTGCAAAAAATCGATCTCAGCCACAAAAACATACCTGCGCCTGGAACAAAAATTCCCTTCGCTACACTGTTCAAGTTTCGGATGATGAATAGTGCTTCGCAGATTTGATCAAAAACAACAGAAATGTATGAAATTGATATTTTGTTAAGCAAAAAGAACAGTCAATAATCCCTCCCCTGCCCATGGATATGGTCCCATATTTATAGGCCAACCATGGGGGGTATTTTCTAAAAAGAACCCTCTAGAATTGAAAATTACACAAAAGTCCTATTCCTTGTAATATATTTTCAGAATTAGAAAATTCTGAAAAATATACCAAAGGAGTACACTAACCCTAGATTCATAACCTTTTATTACACATTGACTCTAAGTAAAAAGACTACAAACTATTAAAATTAACAAAACTAGATATGTGACGGTTTTGAGCAAAAACCGACAAAGCCTCTCAACCCTTCGACTCGTGACACCGCTTCGCGACTCCGAGCGCCAGCAATCCACTTCCATTCTCGATCCCCTCGAGCCGCCTAAATGCTTGCCCTGGCCTCCCTCTCACAAACTCAGTGTCATGCCGTCGTAGTCAGTCGTCCGTCCAAGTCTTGCTGTGTCTCTTTGTGCACTCTTGAGATCTTCTCCAACTTCGCCCGACCTCCTCGATCCTCCGGCAACGAGCTCCCCGCTTGACCCTTGATCACTCGCCATCGAAAGTCGGTCAGCATCTCCACCCTGCACTTCCAAGACAAGCCAAAACAAGAACAGTACGCACCGCCGAAACCCTCGGCACACACTCCTCCACGTTACATCGAAACCCTCGATGCACTCAACCAACCTCAACCACTCAAACGCTCATCCTTGTTAATCACTCATCATCCAGACCGAAACCACCCTTGGTTTCACACATACCTATTTGTAATTCTTGGTAATATTCCTCGACAAATCTATTACCCTGTTCTAAGCATTGTAATTTGTTTCTCAAATATTACTTATAAGATTGAGGAACAAACCTTCCACGCATGACTCTTTTTAGTTGATCCCATGAGTTAGGTTCTAACCCAGCTTTTACCAATTCATTCCACTAGATGATAGAAAATTCCTTGAATTCACTAGTGGCTTTTCTAACTCGGTGTTGTTCAAGTACAAGACGGGAACTAAATTTTTGCTCAACAACAATTTCCCAATGTAAATACAATTCATGGTCTTACTTACCAGCAATGGAAGGTATAGTAAATTTGACTTTAGGAAAAGGGTCAGGGTTACCTCGATCCTATGGCTGATTCTCATGGTGATCATTACCTCGCCAATTGTGGTGCACTCAGGGATGCCGATGTCCTTGGTCGACAGTGGGTGCACTACTATGATCGGTATCTTCTTCATCAGCTTCAACCTCATGCACTGGAGCCAGAGGTTGCTGCCCTAGTGCTATTCTCTAAATGTTAGCCGTGAGAGTAGATATACTCATGGCTAATGCTTGGATGCTTAGCTACATGGCATTCATGCTAGCATCAAATTTCCCTTTGATATGTTGAAGTTCTCCCTTAGACGCGCAGTCCCCAAAATCGGTGACCTCACCTGCCATCGTTAGTAGAGGAAACAAAAGTATTCTCTCGATCGACTATCCCTTGATGTACTAGGAGATCACTCTCTCTCACTCACTTTCCACGTCTTACCAAGCTCTTATAAAGTTCTTAACCATTGAAGTAGTTGGTATGATCGGGAAAGGTGGGACATCTGATAACTTGTGGTTTGCGATTACAATGATCCAATCTATCCTAAAAGGAAGTAGGTGGATCTTGGAAAGAAAAATTTAGAAGTAAGGATTAGCACAAATTAATAACAGGATTAACAATGCTGAATAAAAGTCCGAACACTTGTCACAATTGCTGGCTAAGACTTGTCCTTACAGTCTATTCTAAGAAAGCAAGAGGAAAGGAACAAGGACTATGGAAGGTGCACTAGATGTGCGCAGAAGTTCCATATTTTAGAAATGTACAACACAGACCAGAACACTTTTGCTACCTGCTCTTCCTTTCCTTTCTTTCGAGTATGGATCAGAACACCTTTGCTACCTACTCTTCCTTTTCACCTACTTCTCTTTCTTTCTCTTCTTTCTCTTTTTTTGATCTTTTCTTTTCTTAGGACCACTTTTCCCTTTTGATTTGTGGACAGACGTAATTTTTCTGATATAGCTCTAGAAAGAGCTCGTTTGTTTGGTCTCGAATTGCAAAACATTGCAAGAATAAGATAAATGCAATTTGAATTGCAGATGATAATCTGAAGAGCAGAAGTTTGGGGTTTTACAAACCGATACATGACAAAACTGTGACGGTAGAATAATCTAAGCAAAACCCAACCCTAATAGTGGTGGTTGCCAGCTATTTATAGGGTTTATAGGACCTGAGGCATGGGTTGTGCCCTAGCCATATGGGTCGTGCCCTAGAAGAAGGACTCAACCTAAAAGACTCGAAGATCCTAATAAGACTCAGACTTTAACTAAGTCAAAAGTCTAGCTCTCGATTGGTGGCTTCTTAGGCTGATCGGCCCGATGATAGGAGAAGACCATCATCCGAGTGGTGGCTGATGCCGATAGAGGTAGCAATCGGCTGCTGATTGTGAGCCAAGTGGTGGTTGTTGGTCAGAAGTGGTCGGCAGTCGATGGTCAGTCAACCGGACCGACGGTGGATAGATATCGGAGTGATGGCCGGTGTCGACAACGATCGGTCTATGATGGCAACAATCAACCCGATGGCTTATGCCGATGGAGGCCGATTCCCGAGTGGTAGCAGTGACGATGGTGATCCGAGTGGTGACCAATGTCGATGGAGGTCGTAGTTGGCAATCGGCCTATCCAACATCTCTTCTCCCATGTTCCTGAGTATAATACAATCATAACCAGAACTAAGTAATCCATTCATAGGATAATTTTCTTTAGTAACAAGAAGCTAATTCACCTGATCATTGAGTTGACGAACTCGAATATGAGTCACCGGTCC
This sequence comes from Zizania palustris, assembly GCA_019279435.1. Classification (NCBI taxonomy): domain Eukaryota; kingdom Viridiplantae; phylum Streptophyta; class Magnoliopsida; order Poales; family Poaceae; genus Zizania; species Zizania palustris. The sequence goes on from JAAALK010000081.1 coordinate 58,787,191, forward strand.
TTGGTACTCAGGTGTGGGTGTATCGGCAGTAGTGATGTCCTCATCAGCTTTGGCAGACCCACTATCGATGATTGAGACCCTTGGTGGTGCAGTTATGGGAAAGAGCATCAACACTTAATTTTCTGAGGGAAAAAACTATTCTAGTAAAGTGACATTCCCTAGCGCACATGAATCATGCAAGAATAGTATGACAGGAACAAAAGTAAGCATCACAGGCAACACATTGGCTATGATAGAGTATGGCCCCTTCACATGGTGATCTCTATCTCCATGGCTCCTGTCATTGAGTGTGTGCTTCTAGCCTCCATGAACTATACAAGCCTATCAAAATAGAACCTATACTAGTTACATGAGCCAAAGCATCAATAATCGACATGTAGGTTATATGAATGTACACCAGCCTTAAGCTGCAAATAATCTTGACACGCAGGCCAAACATAATTTACATTCAATGCATCTCATACATCACAGCAAGGCCATACCAGTCACAACATTCTCTGTAAAACAAAGTTAGGCGAACAATGTACAAGTGACTAAACTGGATCGAAACTTCTGATTCCAAATCAGAACATCCAGTGGCAAAATTGCTCTCTATATCGATTAAAAACTAACATCGAAACTTCCGATCAGTCAGAACATCTGATTTAATATAATAACTTCCGCTGGTAAAATTGCTCTCTGTATCGAAATATATTTGGTGTTAGAACTTCCGATCACTATTGGAACTTTTGATCCAACGAAAGCTTCCGATCAGTATCAGAACATCCAAAATCCGACGAATAGAAAATAGATCTAATACCATTGTTGAGTCATGGGGAGGAAATGCTAGTCAGCAATTGAAAAAATTCACCTCAAACCTTGAAACCATGCACATGAGAGATTATGAATCGTTACATTCTAACATGAGATGAGCTAGTGCAATGGAAGAAGATGTTGGGGAAGCACATCCTCGCTTATCCTTTTTTCACTCCATCCATTCCAAGTGATCCAATCAGCAAAGATCGACGATGTCCCCGTGGAGAAGAGATATTGGATCGGCCGATTGCCAACTTCACTACTATCGGTCGACCATTAGCCGATTGTCGACTGTGACCACTATTGGCCGATTACCGACTGTGACCGCCATCGGCTGATGGATCACCTGACTACCGACCATTACTGACCAACCACCAATCACTATCAGCCAATCGCTAATTACGACGCCACCAATCGGGCACTAACTTCAGACTAAGTTGAGATAGAGTCTAATTAGTATTTTTGAGTCTGTTTAGGTTTGAGTCTTTTTGGGGCACGACCCATGACCCTAAGGTATGATCCGTGACTTAAATAGCACCCTACATTTGTAACCCTATAAATAAACTGCTACCGTTATCATTAGGGTTGGGTTTTTCTTAGATTATTCTATCATCGTAGTTTCACCGTAGATCAGTTTGTGAAACTCCAAACTTTGAGTTCTTCAGATTAATATCAGCAATCTAGATTGCATTTACCTTGTTCTTGCAAAGTTCTATGATTGATATGTAAGATCAAAACCTTCGTTGTAAGGTTGACTACGTGAAAGCACGATTGATAATGAAGAGACGAAAGGGTCTAGCAATTGCAAGGGTTTGATCATTGATGGAAAGCCTTGAAGTGTGAACGTCCACTCAACACCTCAATCGTACCTATCAAAAGATTATGCCACCCATCGCACCTTAGTGCTCATCAAAGCAGGTTTCCACAACTAGTTGTTCTTGAGATCTTGCACCGGGGAAGGGCGAATAAGGTTTTTGGGAAGCGATCTGCGTGAATGCCAAAGTTCATTACCATGATGCATCTTCTGTCTATGTCTATTGTCAATCACTGTTGGGTGATGTGATCTAACACCAAAAAAAGTATCTCTGTCCAGACTGTGGATTCATCCTCAACTACCATATAGTATGTGATTTAACTTTATATACGATTTACAATCATGATTATTGTGTTCTTGCTAACAAGTATGATTGGTCTATTAATGCTAGTTAGTGCGATTACCATGATTTATCTAATTCAGAAATTAATCTCAAAATTGTCTAATATTCCAACAATCCAAAAACCTTATTATAGGGAATCTACGATTAATTCAATGGCTGGATTTGTGGATGCACTGAGGCCGGAAAAATTTTTTGGTGTGCATTTTTAGAGATAGCAAGCCAAGGTCCATATCTGGCTTACTGCTATGAATGTATGGGAAGCTAGACGTGGTAAACCTGAGGGAAGACTTAAAGTTCGCTAAGGCTAATAATCTCTTTGTGGGATGCATTCTAGGCATGCTCTCTAATCATATGTGTGATGTTTACATCACTATGACAGATACGAAAGAGTTGTGGGATGCTCTGATTGCAAAATATGATGCATCAGATACAAGCAATAAACTATACCTCATGGAGAGCTTTCATGACTATAGGATGGAAAATAATCGTTATGTGGTCGAACAAGATAATGAGGTTGTGTGTATTGTTAAGGAACTTGACCGTGTTAAGTGTTCTCTACCCGACAAGTTTTTGGCTATATGCTTAATTGCAAAGTTGCCTTCTTCATAGAGTAACTTCATCACTACTCTAAAACATCAGAGACAAGAGATATCAGTTGAAAACCTGATAGTGTCTCATGATGTTGAAGAGAAAGCTCGGGCAAAGGATGCTTCTCAAAAAGGAGGCGTGGATCAGTCTAGCGCCAACTTGGTGTAGAAATCCCCACATAGCAAGAGCAAAGGGAAATATAAGCCTAACAAGGTTATCAGAACCACTACCTTTAAGAAGAAGAAAAAACCTAGTCGAGTTGAATTGTTTCACATTCAGTGAATTGGGACATTTCTTCAAAGATTGTTCAGATCATACAGATCGCAAAGGGTAAAAGACTAAGAGTGTCAACATGGTGACCATCGGCAATACCGAGGATGAGTACAGTAATGTATTTACCGTGCTTTCAGTATTTCAAAATACTAGGTAGTGATTTGATATGGGTGCCAATGTTCATGTGTGTGGTGACATCTCTATGTTTTCTTCTTATCAGGTCATTCAAGATTGTTCCGTCCTAATGGGGAATGGGTCGTATGCTTCTATTCATATTGTTGGCACAATAGATTTAAAGTTTACTTCGAAAAAGATCGTGCAACTGAGGAACGTGCAGCATGTCCCTATTAAGAAACCAAGTTGAGATTTACCTTGGTTTTGTATATGTGATGAGTAATTGACAAGTTTATTGGGTTCAATATTTGGACTTGTGGTTGTATGATGTGTTCACCAAAGGGTTTGGTGTGTGTGGAAGATATATATTTTCTTGTCTTATGGTGTGCAGGACTTGAATGCTACACAACAGTCTAAGGCAGGGATCAGGACCAACTGGGGAGCTTGGTGCTAGACAATCATGGAGGCCAAAGTTCAGGATGATCCAATTCGTACATGTGGATATTAAGCAAGTCATGTGATGAAGGTTGATGAAGCAAGTCATGTGATGAAGGTCGAGAGGAGGAGGAACATGCTAGTGGTCAAGATCACGAGATGGTTGACATGTGTCAAGATCAGGAGAGACTTTGTCGGTTTCATCTCAAAACCATCGGATCAACATCCAAAGGTCGTGATGCATAGCCGTGACAGCTACGAAATCCTCGCATCAAGACAAACTATGTAGAAATATGATTTTACTATTTTGTAAAATCGAGTCTGTAGTGAAAATGATCTCAGGTGTATTTTAGTCTTTTTGATTTAGGGTCTAACTTATTAAAAGACTTAAGCCACTAGGGTTTGAACTACCCAATCACAAATTCACTTTTCCATTTTCTCGAAAGTTTGGGTAAATTTTTATTTGAATTTTCTTCCTCCTCTGGTTACCCGCACCGCCACTAACTAACTTACTCCCTATAGCACCGCCCTTGTTTCTATCGCTAGTTTTTGCTGCCACCATGGTGTTTTCCTACAGGCCTTGATCTTTTGTTCTTGCCTCCCGTCTGAGTTCATCTTCTTTCAGTTTTTGCTTGCGATGTGTTTTTCTTTCCATTGAGGGTTGTGCGAGCAAGCACTCATACACCTGGTTGTTTGTCTTAGGCATCGCGCCGCCAGAAATCTAGTCGTGTGAGCAGTTTTCTTCATCAGTGCGTGGTTTTGCCAACAGCGTCGGGCAAGCACTGTGTGAGCCAGTGCCTCTGTTTCGTTGTTCATTGGGTGCTGCGCGTGAGTCTAGTTTACTATTCTATGTTTTATGTTTCTTTTAGTGTGCCATCTAGCGCTGGAGTTTCTTTGGTTTCTTTGTTCTGCTTAGATTCCACATCGACAATGCACATATGCGATACACATGAAGCATGCACTCGGTTTAATTCAGAGCAGCACCTATGTGCCTGACTTCTACGCACTGACATGATTTTTCTCTATTGGTGCACATGATTTTAGCTGCTGTCTAATTTTATTTTGACGATTGCTGCACATGTATGGTATCAGACGGTGTGGGAGCAATCTCATCCCTATATGTGTGGATATCGTGGAGGCGATGCTCCAATAACGACGCTCATGGGCTTCTTCACGTGAACACCGTCTTCTTCGTCGATTGGATCACTGGGGAATGGCCAGAGTGAGACTAGGAAAAGCAAGGATGCGCTTCCCTAACATCTTCTTTCGATGCACCTAGCGTGTCTCGCGTTAGAAGGCACCGATTCATGATCCCTCATGTGCATGGTTCTTGGGCTTTGGGGCGAAATTTTGAATTTGCGGCTAGCATAGCTTCCCCATTCCCCAACAATAGTATCATAGCTACGTGGGTAGTGTTCAATATAGATCCCTCATGTATCGAGATACATGGTGGAAAAACAGATTAGATGTGTTTTCTATCCGTGGAAAATCAGACGTTTCGATGCCAGATCAGAAGTTCCGATATTGAATAAGATTCGATATAGAGAGAAATTGTTGTTGAAATTCCGATGCCAAATCGAAAGTTCCGATCTACGCAAAATTATAAATTTTGAGCCCATTGAGTAGATATTTTAAGATCCAGATATCGGTCACTTATAGATTCTTCTCCTAACTTTGTTTTGCAGAGAATGTTGTGACCTGTATGGCCTTGATTAATGTGATGTATGAGATGCATATTTGGCTATTGATGTGATTCTCCAGTCGCCCCCTTTGAGCTTTAAGTTGTTCATCATGAATTTCTAAAGAAACAGTGCCCAAGAAAAATCCGATTTGATTGGAAGTTCTGATTTCGAATCAGAAGTTCCGATTATTTTCTGAATTGGTAACAGAGAGCTCAAATCGGAAGTTTCGATAATTTATTGTTTACGAAACATAGAGCTCAAATCAGAAGTTTTGATATGGTATTAGAAGTTCTAATAATTTATAATTTAGAGACAAAGAGTTCAAACCAGAAGTTCCGATGCGTATCGGGAAAAATTGCACTGGTCGGAAGTACCGATAGGAGGTATCAGAATTTCTAATGCTACCGAGAATTGGAGTCCGAGAGCCCTGATCAGAAGTTCCGATTTGGGGATCGAAAGTTTCAAGGTGGGAGTAATAGATTTGATCTGTTGGGTCTCAAATTGTTTGAGACCAGGACTCTCACCTCTATATAAAGAGAGCAGGAGGAGGTCTTGGATATTAAGTAATTCATAGTTTAGATCAGATCTAAACCCTAGCCACCAAGAACTCATCTCCTCCCTTTCTTGATCTCAAGAGTAGAGATTGAGGTTTCTCCCATTTCTGACGAGAAGTGCTAGCACACCGGCGGCGTGGGAATGATCTTATCCCTTTACATGGGGATACCATGGAGGCACATGTTGGTGCGTCTTTTGGTCACACTTTGACACACGTGTGGCATAGAAGATCTTCTTAACTCCAGTGTAGGTCCTACGTTCTTAGAAAAGACGGGTTCAAGGCGTGTCAATCAGTTTGACCCAACAATTGATATGGAAATGGGAAGATATGAACAATATAATAGCCTATCAGCTATCGAGCCTTTGACCGTGGTGACGATAGGATATTTGTGGAATATCATGTCCATCGGCCATAGGGCCAATGACCAAGGGTAGAGCAATCAGGTGAGCATTCCATCGGCTGATAAGATGGGCAGTTTTACCACATAGGCCGATGAGCACTTTTCCAATGGCGAGTAAGATGTGGCGTTGAATAGAAGATAACCAAGTGGCTTGAACTCTAACATAAATAAATAAAACCTGCTAAATAACATGTCTATATCATGAAATTCATCACAATAACTAGATCAGACCTAACCAAGATAGTAGCTAGTCACGATGATCTTAATAATATATCAAAGTATCGGGCATGCTTTATTTAGATGAACAATATACAACATGAAAAGGATAAAATAGCAAGAGATGTCGGACTTAACCGATGAAGCCTCAAACTACCACACATAGATCACATCAATCTAAGAGATCAATCTGATGCAACCTAAGACCTAGCCGATACACCGAGAACTAGCGACCGTACTGTTTTGACTTTCACCTCAACAAATCAAACTGGTGAAACCGTGAGGATACTGACCTAGTCGATATGGTCGTTGGGGGTGGCGGGACTCATCTCTTCGCTAGAGATCGAAATGATGCAGCCCAGCTCTGAGTGCCGAACCCTACCAGGATAAACCTTGGGAACCAAGGGTCGTGATGTGCCAAGTAGTTGTTTGATAGAAATGTTTGTTAATAAACTAACTAAGGGTACATATTTATAGTTCGAAGACTTGCCATCCAAGCACTCTATCTTAACCGATCCTAGATATTCTTTATCTTCTTTTTATCTTTATCTCCGTCGGCTCTTGTGCGTCCGACATATTGTAACAACATGGACGGGCTTCCTTGACCATCTTTGACCGGATCTTATTTAGTGAGCCTAGGCTTTACCAAATCTTGGTGTCAACACATGCCCCACATTTTTGGAGCATTAAGTGGCTACTGATGCTTCGAAATTAACAATAGTCATTATCACTGATGCCATGTCTTCTCAAACGTCTATCTACACTATCTTTTCACTTTTATTGCTAGCCGAAACCCTTCATCTCTAGTACCTTTATAACTTCGCTCAGGGTTCTGGCTTCATATTCTTCTCCCATTTTCCCACTTCTTAATCATCGGCCATTCATGAATGCGTTGGATGTTGCCTGGTCCTGCATATCTACGTCTTTTCATGGCGACGTCGGACCAGGCTTCATCCCACACAGTTTTGGTATTAGTGTTCTTTTAGTCGAAGATTCGGTTCCTACAATCTTGGGCCTAAAAAGATCTCGGCACTTTTGAAAATCGTACTCATGATTACCCTTTTGCCGAACGTTGCAAGTGGCCCACCGAATCCGACGGAATCGGCTTGACCAGGCCACCGAGGAGTTACTTCTTGCTTTATATGTACCCCGGTCACTCCGCCCTTCTTCTTCATGCTTTTCTGCTCTTTGCTTCTGTATTCCCCCCCGAGTGTTGGGGAATATGGGAGCTACACTATCCGGCAAATTTAAAATTAACATCCTAAGCCCAAGACTCATGCCCATGTGAGATCATAGATCGGTACCTTCCAGCACTTGATGAGCTAGGTGTAGTGGAAGAAGAGGTTGATGAAGCTCGTCAAGCCTATCCTTACTTTGTCCTGGCCGTTCCACGCCGATCCAAAAGATGAAGAAGTTGCCTTCCTCATGGTGACGGCCACGAGCGTCGCTTATGGAGCAACGCTTCCACGGAGTCCACACATACAGGGATAGAGAGTTCCTCCCATGGCAACATGCTAGCACTAAACATGAGAGACGGGAAATCCTTGACATCAACGTTTGAGATCAAGAAATGAAGGAGAGGACTCTTTGGTGACTAGGTCTAATATAGTCTTATTCCTTGGTTCCAAGACATCCTCCCCCTCTCCTTTTATACGGTAGATAGCCCCCTGGTCATGTCTATCTTGAAGTCCTCAAAACTGTAACAGTTCCAATCTGTTTACCCACGTCTGAACTTGTGATCCTAGATCGGAACTTCCGACAAGGTATTTTAGGTCTCCCGATACAGTATGACACGCAAAAGATCCAATCTATTATCGCCCACCTCAGAACATCTGATACCACATCAGAACTTCCGATCAGTACAAAATTCCCTGATTCCAAATCAGAACTTCCGATACCATATAAGAACTTCCGAAGCAACATTTTTTCTATGTATCGATACCATATAATAATCGGAACATACGATAATACATATCGGAAATTCTGATTCATGGAATTTTCATGGGCATATCCTTCAATCTCCCAGTTGCACAAGAACCAATTCTTTGCATGTTTTAATCCATCCACTTAAGTGTGTGATCTGATAGGTTCATAAACTAATAGCGGTTCAACAGAAACTATTTCTGACTCACTGATCAATAGCGGTACCTAGCAGCACATATTGACCCCCGAAAGCATACAAAATCAAATTTCCATGAACCTTGATATACACAAGCACTAGTCCCTTTACCACACTCCATTAGTAAAGCTCAAGGCGAGATATGTGCAACCCTTGTTGATTAGCTTGACATTTCACTCGATCATGTATTAGATTCAAATAATGACTAACTCCTTAGTCATAGTTGTATGGCCATGCACTTTTCCAATCCAATACCTCGAGGGGCCTAGAGACGACACTCCCGTTATTATGAGGGGTAAATTTCATCTTGACTGCTCACATCCTAAGACATGTTTCACAACACACCTAAAAACAACCCTTATTTCTACCCTATTACGGAATAGCGTTAGGAAGCATCTAAGTGTGTCACTATGAATTCTGGAATCAAATGACGATCTCAGGTCCAAGGTCTCTGTAGGTACACCATTTGAGATGACAACTGTTGGAACATTATAATAATAATCCCAGTAGTATCTCAAGTGGGTTTGTCCAACACCATGTTCACCAACATGTGTCCACACCATTGATTTGACATCTCTATGTCTATGATCTGTGAAACACAATTATCAATCAGTCGGACGTGATAATCCATGTATCATCATTGACCCACATGATGACAAGATTAGGGACCCTTTTGAATAACATCGTCATAAAGCAAATAGTTTTACATAATAAGTCGTACTCATTAATTAAATTCAAATGATATTTATTGAAGAAACAAGATAACAATTATCCTCATACATTAGCATAGACTCAACTAGCATCTTCCACTAACACATGACTCACTCACGCAAGTTATTGTCGTTTGGGTCATATAAATGAGAAGCGAGTGTAGAAGCTCCATAGTGATGGACTTTTGGAGTCATTTGATTTTGAATCATATGACTCATGCGAGTCTTTCTTACTTGGGAAAATGACAAAGATGCCTTTCACTTGACAAAGTGAGAGGGCGAGTGACCTATTGGCCATAGTACAGACTGATGTGTGCGGTCCAATGAGTCACACGACTAGAAATGGCTTCCAGCACTTTATCACTTTTACCAATGACTTTAGTAGATATGGATATGTCTACTTGATGATGCATAAGTGGGAATCCTTTGAAAAGTTCAAGGAGTTCCAAAATGATGTACAAAATCATACGGACAAGATAATTAAATTTCTATGATTAGATCATGAAGGTGAATATTTGAGCCATGAGTTTCAGGACCATCTGAAGCAGTATGGAATTGTTCCACACCCGACTTCACCTGACACACCCCAATGTAATGGGGTGTCCGAGCGGAGAAACCACACTTTATTGGACATGGTGTTGTCCATGATGAGTCACATTGATCTTCCATTGTCCTTTTGGGGTCATGCTCTAGAAACTGCAGCATTCACAATACATATAGTTCCATCTAAGTCAGTAGAGAAGACGCCATATGAGATGTCGTCTGGGAGACGTCCCAGCTTGTCTTTTCTAAAGATTTGGGGATGTGAGGCATATGTCAAACGTATGGCGTCTGACAAGTGCTTCTTTGTGGGGTATCCTAGGGAAACCAAAGTATACTATTTCTATAATTAAGAAGAGGACAAAGTGTTTGTCGCTCAGAATGGTGTATTACTTGAGAAAGAGATTCTCTAAAAAGGATTTAGTGGGATAACGGTGCATCTCGAAGAGGTTCGAGAGCCACTAGAAAGTGTTCCAGATCCCACTAACTAACAACAGGATGAGCACAATGTTGTGGAGCCTGTTGTACAAGTGTCATCCCCACGAAGGTGTGGGAGAGTATTCCATGCGCCAGAGAGGTACATGTTCTTGACCACTAGGCATCGCGACGTGTTGTTGTTGGACAACAATGAATCCAAGACATATGCGGAAGTAGTGATGGGACCAAACTTTAATAAATGGCTTGGAGCCATTGGATCCAAGTTGGAGTCCATGCGAGTTAACCAAGTTTGGAACTTGGTTGATGCACCCAATGGTGTAAAAACTATTGAGTGTAAATGCATATTCAAGAAAAAGATAGACGTTGATGGAAATGTTCACATCTATAAGGCACGATTGGTGGTGAAAGGTTTCAGACAAATTCAAGGTGTTGATTGTGATGAAACATTTTCACTCGTCGCTATGCTTAAGTCTATTCGGATCATCCTAGCTTTTGCCGCATTTTATGATTATGAGATATGGCAAATGGATGTCAATGAGAAATGTTGGGAAAGTTTGCAAGTTGCTAAAGTCCATTTATGGATTGAAGCAAGCTTCTCGGAGTTGGAATCTTTGCTTTTATGAGGTAGTCAAAGGGTTTGGCTTCATCAAGAATGAAGAAGAACCTTGTGTTTACAAGAAGGCTAGTGGGAGCTCACTTGTGTTTTTGGTCCTATATGTGGATGACATATTGTTGATCGGAAATGATATTCCTCTCTTGAATGATGTCAAGACTTCATTGAAAAACAGTTTCTCGATGAAAGATCTTGGAGAGGCAGTATACATTCTGGGGATAAAGATCGATAGAGATAGATCAAAACGGTTAATTGGATTAAGCCAGAGTATGTACATTAACAAGGTTTTGAAATGGTTCAAAATGCAGAATTCTAAGAAGGGTTTTCTGCCAATGTCACATGGGATATCTCTTAGTAAGATAGTGTACTACGACACCTAATGAGTTAGAGAAGATGAGTACGATCTCGTATGTCTCCGTAATTGGATCCATCATGTATGCCATTCTATGTACACATCCATATGTTTCATATGCTCTATGTGTTATGACCAGGTACCAATCGAACCCAGGTGAAAGTCTCTGGGCTTTAGTAAAGAGTATCCTCGAGTATTTGAAAAGGACTAAGAAAATGCTCCTAGTATACGGTGGTGAACAGGAGCTCGTTGTAAGTGGTTACATGGATGCTGGCTTTCAGACCGATAAAGATGATTCTCGATCACAATCTAGCTTTGTGTTCTGCCTCAATGGAGGCGTAGTGAGTTGGATGAGTCCAAGCAAGAGACGGTTGCCGATTCTACAACAAAAGTTGAGTATACCGTTGCTTCAGAAGCTGCGAAGGAGGCCGTTTGGATCAAAAAGTTTGTTTCTGAGTTGGGTGTTGTTTCTAGTGCGTCCAGTCCAGTGGACTTCTATTGTGATAATAGTGGTGCCATTGCGCAAGCCAAGGAGCATAGATCGCACCACAAATCCAAATAAATACATCGGCGATATCACCTGATCCGCGAGATCGTTGAGAGAGGTGATGTGAAGATTTGCAAGGTGCACATAGATTTGAACATGGCAGATCCGTTGACGAATCCTCTTCCATAGCTCAAGCATGAGGCGCATATGAGCTCCATGTGTATTATATGTCAGACGTAGGTAGGATACAAATCATTGAGTCATTGTTTCTTAGTACTAATATTATAAACATGTGCATCCTCAAGACTTAGAATGTATAATCCATTCACCAATGGACAAACACCATAGAGCATACCATTCGAGAATATCAAACAACAATTATTCTTTATCACGAACTGATAACCTTCTTCCTCCAAACATGAGGAAGAGATAATGTTTCTACCAAATGCTAGAATATAATAACAATTATTCTATTCTAGAACTAATTCTGAGGGTAGCGGCAAAGAATAAATGCCAATGGCCAATGCTGCAACCTTTGCACCATTGCCGACGCGAATATCCAGTTCACCTACTGCACACTTTCTTGACCTACTCAGTCCTCGAAACAACTTGCAAGTGTGAATCATCGAACCGGTATCAAATACCAATGAATCATTTGGATGAGTAGCAAGATTAATTTTAATAACATTAATACCTGAAGCGGAAGTCCACTTCCCTTCTTGTTCTTCTTCTCTTCCAGGTACATCTTGCAATTGCGCTTCTAATGCTCAGGCCTCTGGCAATGGTGGCACACATAAGAGTTGGCAGGACCAGACTTGGACTTTCCAGTCGGTTTATACTTCGTACTAGAGATCGAATCTATAGTCTTTGCCTTTTTCCTCCTCCTCTTCTTGCCCTCCTTCTGAACCATCATCACTTGATTAGGAGACTTCCTGATACTCTCCTCAATAGTTTTAAGCATACCATGCAACTCAACTAGTGTCTTCTCTAGTCCAACCAAGCTATAATTCATGATGAATGGCTCAAAGCTTAGTGGGAGCGACTAGGGAATGCCATCAATAGCTAGGTATGGATCTAGTGGAGTGCCAATCTCTCTAGAGTCTCTATGCAACCAATCATCTTGATCATGTGAGGGCTCACTGGGCTCCCTTCAGCCAACCTGCTACCAAACAAGCATTTTGACACATTGTATCTTTCTGCCCTTGCCTGGTTCTGAAACATGCCCTTAAGACCTACGATCATATCGTAAGCATCATGTTTCTCATATTGTTTCTGAAACTCAAAGGACGTGCAGGCAAGCATCAGACAACTAACATCCATAGAATCACTAGCATGCTTCTCATAAGCACGCTTGTTTGCTACAGAAGCATCCTCTCCTGGTTCATCAGGGTGAGGTTCCTCCAGAACATAATCCTTTTTCTCTTGTTTAAGAACAATTCTCAAATTTCGATACCAATCCATAAAGTTTGTTCTAGATAATTTCTCACGTTCAAGTATAGATCGCAAATTAAAAACTAGAGTGTCTTAACAGTAGAAGTAGTAGGTGCCATTATCTACAAAAGATTAAATGCAAGGTTTAGCACTATGCAATGTTTATCTTCAATCCAATATAAGATGTTCCATTATTTTAAATCAAGTCACAATCCCTCTAATGACTAATAGTGGCGCAAGATCCATGGTCACGCTATCTCCTAGTGAACTTTGGCATCACTGCTAGAAGCTAGTTGACATAGGCATGCAACTCCTTGCTAATCACATCGTACCTGACTCTTGTCGTTGGAGAAGCATCAAATGCTCGACCCCAACTCCTATGATCCAAGGCCCGAAACTGTTTTGATAGTCTTGTCACGTGAACCAATACTATGCATGCAAAAGTCCGACTTTTGCCCCAACTGGTCGAGATAAATGATAGCACCCTGCTTTGGCAAACCCACTATCGATGAGCATGAACCTTGGTGGGTGCAGCTATTTGGAAGAACATCAACACTTAATTTTCTGAGGAAAAACTATTCTAGCACTGTAACATCCCTAGAGCACACGAAACATGCAAGAATAAAATAACAGGAACATAAGAAAGCATAACAGACAATCATAATAACTGTGACATAGCATGGCCTTCTTCACATGACGATCTCCATATCCATGGATCCCATAATTGAGTGCGTGCTCCTCGAATCCATAAATAGTACTAGTCCATCTCACATAGTCTATACTAATTACATGGGCCAAAGCACCGCGGAAATGACATGCAAGCTGTAATAAATTTTACATCAGCCTTGGGCTGTAAATAACCATGACACACAGGTTGTATTTAATTTACATTTATTGCATGCATCTCATACATCACATTTATCAAAGGCCATGCTAGTCACATCATTCTCTGCAAAACAAAGTTAGGCGAGCAATCTACCCATAACTAGATTCTGGATCTAAAAAACCCGAGTCAATAGGCTCGGTTTTACAAATTCACGCGGGTCGGAACTTTCGATAAGGTATCGGAACTTCTGATCCCCACAACTTTCGATCAATATCGTAATCTTGCACCGCAACAATTGCTTTCTATACCGACTCATTATTCGATATAGGAACATCCGATCACTATCAGAACTTTCGATCTGCCACGAACAGAAACATATCAAATTTGTTTTTCCTCCATGTATCTCCATACACGAGTGATCCAGACCGAACACTATGCACGTAGGCTCTGATACCACTGTTGGGGAATAGGGGAGCTACGCTAGCAGGCAAATTCAAAATTTATGCCCTAAGCCAAAGACTCATGCACGTGTGAGATCATAGATCGGTACATTCTAGCACTAGACACGCCAGGTGTAGTGGAATAAGAGGTTGATGAAGCGCGTCAAGCCTGTCCTCGCTTTGTCCTGGCCATTCCTCGTCGATCCAATCGATGAAGAAATCGCCTTCCTCCTGGTGATGGCCACGAGGGTCGCTTATGGAGCAACGCCTCCATGGAGTCTGTAACACCCAAAATTTTCAAAGCAATAAAAATATCATTTAATCTATTTCCTAGAATTATTTATTTTGGAGATACCTTTAATGCCCTCCTTAATCTTTTTGAACTAGAACCTAGATGAAATGGCCAAACCAAAAAATATTTTTGAGAATTTTTACAAATTTTTATCACCCTTGGAAGTAGCCCAAATATTTTAAATCAATTTCTATAATTATTTTTATTCAGAAAAGCATTTAAACAGTAACGTGCCCTCCCCCTCCCTTTCTCTCTCTCCTGACCGGCCCAGCCCACTCCCTTCCCCGCGCCTGTACTGACACCCGGGCCCCACCCGTCAGAGACCCTCTCCTCTCCACGCGCGCGCCCGACCGCCCGACCCCACCCGTCAGTCGCCTCGCCCGCTCGCTCGCGCCCATTGCCCGGTGGCCCCCACCTGTCGGAGCCATCTTCCCCGCGGGATCCGCCCCCAAACCCCCACTCACCGGCCGAAGCCCTAATCCCGCCTCAGATCCGCCCCCACCGGCCCCTTCCTTTAATCCGTCGCCGGCAATGAATTCTCCTCAACGCGCCGACCGTTCCCCCCATTAAAACCAGCCCGATTGCGTCCTAATTCGATGTATCTGCACGCAACCCAAAGCTCGCTGGCATTTAAACGCGTTAACCCTCGGCCACCGCAAATTGCGCCCCCTCTGCCCCCGCCGGTGACTCTATTTAAACCCCCTGGTACCCCTCATTTCACCCCCACGCTCACTCACTGCGAGAACGGACAGAACGCCCGTCCTTTGGTTTTTAGCGCAACACCGCCGCCCGCACTCCGGTCGCCACTCACCATCACCGGTGACCTCCTCCGCCCTAGACGACCACACTTTCGTGACCACCGGGACCTCGCCAATCTCGGCCACGCCTCCGTCGACGCCGAACCTCGCCGGATCGCCGTCGCCGACAAGGACCCGAATGACTCCGCCGTCTACCCTCGTCGCCGGCCGTGCCCGTCGACCCCTCGCCTCACCTAAGGTACCCCCGTGTTCCCCTAGGCATCCTCTTTCCGTTTCTAGGCCAAGCTAGGACCGCCGTCGCACGCCGTGGCCTCTGGCCCGCTCGCCATCGCCGGAGAAGACGACTAGCATGGGCTGAGTACCCGTGCCATGTCGGATCTAATCACGGTCGTGCGATCGCGATCGGACGACGCCGGTATTATCACGTGCGCGATTTAATCCCCATCGTCATATCTGATTGAAGCGGTATGTTTTAATCCCGCGCGTCCGTTAGTTTTTAAAACCAATATCGCATCTGGTCCATCCGTCGCGTACCGGTTCGATTTTTTAATGTCAGCCGTCCATTTTATTTTAACTCCCCTGCCTCGCCCATAACCGCCCGATCGTGACCCAACGGTGGATCTCGATCCGGTGCACGCGGACAGTGCGCGGGTTCACCGTGAGCCCGGCTCACCGTGGACCGGCGGCTGTTTTGGATTTAATTTAAATTCCAGAAATGGTTTTAAACTTCTAAAATTCATATCTGGCGGATTTAAACTCCAAAAATTATCATTTCAATTCCAGAAAATTTGCAATTTTATTCTCTACACGTTAGTACAATAAAAACAGTGTGTTTACTTTGAATATTTCATTCTTAATTAATAAAGTATTCAAATGCCCTTAGGGTAAATTACAAATTTAATTATTTAAATTTCAGCAAAATTTATATTTATTCATTTCCTCTTAATAGGATGAAACCACCAAGTTTTCTCTGAACCTCTTATTTTTAATTGGCTAGAAAACTAAAAAATAAGATTGTTCACACTTAAAGTCTCTTTTATAAAGGACCATATTTCATTATAGTTCATTTTTAAATATCCATAACGTGAATTTCAGAAACTTAACACCTTTATTTTCCTTAAGTTAACCTAAACAAAACCTTTATGCTTGTTGTGTGATTTTTATATTGTTTATTGAGTGTTGTGTTTATTATTCATGTCAAAAGAATACGACGCCGCCGAGGAGCCGGAATATTACCTGGAAGTTCCCCCGTCGCCTTTTGCTGAACAAGGCAAGTCACCAAACAACACTTTTGAGCATATTGAATCCATGTCTTATTAAACTATTGCTAAAACACAAAGAATATACTTGCATTAGTCAAATGGAACCCTTACAATATATTTATTTAGGATCCCCCGACCTTGATGTGCAACCCAAGCTATGCTATCTAGCCTAAAATCCTTGTCACCATATGATTAGTATTATTAGCTAGTGTCCAATGTATTGACACGATTGCTATAGGATTAAAAATGAGTCGTAGCAACTTGGTTCTACTATATGATTCCCGTTATCCTTATCTTTGGAATTCTGTTGGTGATAGAGTTTTGGTTGTGAGTGTATGCATGGTGGGTTCCGGGTGCAAGCTAGGGCATTGGTCGGTAGCACCCGGGGCACTATAAGGACCGGTCTGCGGGATCCATTGCAATACACTTCCGTACTAACCACAAGTCTAATGGGTAAGTCCTAACTAAGTATGGAGTGTTCCAAACCGAGGCCACCATTGGAGATGGGTCAAGCGGCACCTGCGGGTGGCTTTACCGACGTGGCGCAAAAGGGGGTGCGACTTTAGCCGGGATGCGGCCCGACGCAGCGGCGAAACCTAGAGCGGGTGGTTATCGCTTGGAGCATTTCATGTCGAAGTTTTGGCACGAGTTCCTGTGATATGGGTCATCTCGTTACACTTTGGTGTTTGGGATGAGTGTGTGCCTTGTGAGTACAGTAGTACACTTCTTATCAGAGTCTTAAATCTTTTCGAAAGAAAATTATTTCTTGAAAACCTACTTTATAAACTTTGTTCCTCTCCTCACTTTCTTCAACTTGTTGTTTTTGTAGATGCCAGTCTACCAAGTTCACAGCTACTGCCGCCACTACGAGGGCTTCGTCAGGGAGCTCCGCATGATGCTCACCTTCCTCGGGTTCCTCTTCGAGCCTGAATTCCAGGGGGTGTACCTTGGAGGAGTTCGCCAGACCCTGCGACGTCTCCCTCACCATCCACGGATCTGGAGAGCACCTGCCGCCCTACACGACAGCACTTGGGGGCCCGACTTTCGACGTCGCGTGCCAACGTGTCGCCCTCCAAGCCCTTATGGAGTTGAGGATGATCTATGATGATCGTCTTCAAAACTCGTCCTTCCGGCTTGTGCTGAAGCGCACACCCGGTGCCTACTGTAGTATCTACCTCGGAGTTCACTCCGTTCGTGATCCGGTCATGGCCCAGCAGTCATGTCTTCTTCAGGCCATGGATGACCTCCATACCGAGGTCATGCTTGACGCCGTGAGCACCATGAGGCGGTTGAGTTCCTTCATGAGGAGACGAAGAACTTGATCCAGCAAAATGGCGAGCAGCAGCGCAAGATCATGCAGCTGCTGAAGGACATTGCGGAGATGGTTCCCCTCCTCCCGAGGAAGAGGAAGCCCATCCGCGAGCCTGCCCCTCGCCCCAAGAGGATCCCGCCACATCCCTCCACCGCTGGACCGTCCACCACCAGCACCCCTGCACCATGCCCCGGCCTCGTCTCCGACTCGATCATCGAGAATTTTCTCGAGCCCACCGTCCCTCAGGACCAGCGTGCTCGTGGTTCCGAGAGCACGGAGATCGCCTCCGATGGTGAGTAGGCGCTAGTACCGTTGTTTGCTTATCATAATTTTGTGTATGTGGTGCTACCTGCAACAACTTGTGTTGTGGGTAGGTTAAAATAAAAACTTTGGTGCAATGAACTTTTTATACCACTTGAGATATATATGAGCCTCAACGGCCCCCTTTTGATTAAAATGTTTGCATCATCGTCTTTCTATCTTATGGCTAACATCTTATGTTCAGAAGATGGCCAACAACTAGAACACCGGTTCCAACAATGGAGAAGGAGGAAGCCACAGCTTGCCCGAAAGTGTTGTGCCCAACTGGGGTGTAATGGGCCCACGGCAGACTGGGTCACCATCCACCAACCACCCCACCTTGGCGGAAATGATGGCGAATCAAAACCAGTTGATCACCGCCCTCCTCACCCAAATGCAGCACCAGCAGGCACAGTTGGACCGCCTGCAAAATGTGGAGCCCGCCCCTCGTGCGCCCGCACCCACGCCCGCTCCCCAACTATCAGAGTTCCTGCGCGTACGCCCACCGATCTTCTCCGGCACCACCAACCCCATGGAGGCCGGAGATTGGCTCCGCACCATTAGGACGAAGTTGGACCTCCTCCCCTGCACCGACCGGGAGAGAGTGGCCTTCGCCACTCATCAGCTCCAAGGTCCCGCCGAGGAGTGGTGGGACAACTACCATGAGTCCTAGCCAGAGGACCACGTGGTGACATGGGCGGAGTTCTCCATCGCCTTTCACGCCACCCACGTCCCCACCGGAGTCATCGCGGTAAAGTAGCAGGAGTTCCGCAACCTGCAACAGGGCAACCGGACCGTCATGGAGTATCTCCATGAATTCAACCATCTAGCACGCTACGCGCTAGAAGAGGTGCGGACCAACGCCCTCCGCCAGGCTATGTTCCTCCGGGGACTTAAGGATGATCTGTCCATCCAGCTCGTCGCCCCCGACTACGCCGACTTTCAACGGTTGGTGAACAAAGTGCTCATCCAAGAGGCTGGGCAAAACAAGCTGGACCTCAAGAAGAGGAAGATGATCACCTTCAAGCATCAACAGGCAGATTCGCAGAGGCCCCGCTTCGTCCCTCCGCCATCAGCACCCGCCTACCATCCTCGGCCCGCCTACAGGCCACCTCACGCCGCCGGTGGATCCAACGCCGGGCATCCCCGCCCCGCTCCACCCGCTCCGGCTGCTCAGCCGACGTCCGCCGCCAAGGCCCCGATCATGAGGGACCGCTAAGGGAAGCCAGTCGTCTGCTTCAACTACTGGAAGGAAGGGCACTACTCACACCAGTGTCCTCACCCTAAGCAACACCAAGGCACATCACCCAACCAGGCGGTTCGTGCCCACGTCAACCACATCACCGCGGAGGAAGCTCAGGAGGCTCCTGTCATGCCCCGATTTAATAAATCAGGACCTTTATTGAAATTCCATAGAAAATCAATAAACCAAGACGTTCATCATGCGACCACGTACAAATATGAGAAATCATTCATGGTTCGTAGACCGTATTAGTACAAAAGTGGATAAAGATGAAGAGAAACTAATAAATCAAAGGGTCCTAGATGAACGCCTCCTTCCAGTCTCGCCTTGACTGGGTCGCTACTCCAGACCTTCATCCTCCTCATAGTAGACGGGCTCTGGTGGTGTAAGTCAACGGGGGTGAGTACAAACGTACTCAGCAAGCCACCGGATGCAAATATAATGCAGAGTAATAACAAGGGAGATAGTGGCTAATTTTGTGGAAGAGCATAATTTGTAAAGCAATTAAATGTGATCAATTTATTAGTACTGAAAAGTAAACATGTGTATGCAACATCATCTTCTAACTCTAGGGGTACAGTCAGCCTCACCTCGCTCAACAGTCCTTACATGTCATGAATAACTCAACCATTCACACAATAGTAAACTAACTATGAGTAGTTACACAACCCACCCTTGACCGTGGGCTCGACTTTTCGAAAAGATTAAATACTCTGATCAGAGATGTGGGTACCCACAAGGAACACACTCATCACTTAGACCAAAGTGTAATGAGATGACCCATACCACGGGAACTCGTGCCAAAACCTTCCATATGGTCCTCCTCGACCCGACAGCACCCTCTTATGGGTTTCATATGGTGTCCCGATGCGTCGAGCCTCACCATACCCCCCCTTGAGCCACATCGGTACAAGTCACCCGCAGGTTGCCCCTTGCCCCCTCCACTATGGTGCATCGAGTTGGATTGTTCCATACTTTCAGTTAGGACTTACCCATTAGACTTGTGGTTGGTACGGAAGTGCTTTGCAACAGATCCCACAGACCGGTCCTTATAGTGCCCTGGGTGAGACCAACCAATTCCCAAGATTGCACCCGGAACCCACCATACTTATAACATAACCAACTCCAACAGAGTCTAGAGACAAGAATAACGGGGAAATTCATTTAACAGAATCCATCTATCTACGACTCATTCTTTTATCCTATAGAAGTTGTGCCGGTACATTGGGCACTAGCTAATATTTTTATAGTAGAGTGACAAGGAGTTAAGGCTCAATAAGCATGCCTTGGGTTTGCACACAAGGACGGGGATCTAATAAATATAATGTAGGGCTTGAGATTAGACTAATGCAATATTATCCTATGAGTTATAGCGATAATTTATTAAAACATGGGCTCAATGATGATCAAAATGGGGGTTGTGACTTGCCTTGATCAGCAAAGGGTGAAGGTGGAACCTCGGGATAGAACTCCGGCTCCTCGATGAACTCGTAGTCTTCTCGATACGGAAAAGTAAATAAAACATTCAATAAACAATCCAAAACAAATCAACCATACTAACATACATGTTTTTGTTGGATTAAGTAAAGGGGATAGAGTCTTAAATTTTAGGGAATTGTTACTTAAATATTTAAGATTGATTTCTAATGAGATTTCTGAATTTTATAACTTGATGTAATTATTTTTCCTAGGGGTTTTAATTTTCCATTTTTAGAGATGAAGTAAAAAGGTATAAAATATCCTTAAATGTTTTGATTGTAGTATTAAGTTATTAGGTCTTTTGAGGTCATTATATAAGTTTTTATGATACTTGTATAAAGTGTTAACTTTTTATTATATGAATTACCTACTTATCAAAAAGGGCCTTAGAAATAGTATTTAATAAAATGAGATGGGCAAAAATGAACATTTTATTTCTATTGCATTAAAACAATGAAATGGAGTCATTATATCTTCTGAAATTAATATATAAATTTTTAGGGGTTTTTCTGAATTATTTAAATGAAATATCAATTAATTCCTAAAGGGGACTTTTCTTTATATTTTAATAAGAATATTTTGTGCCAACTAAACATATTGTTTTTATTGCATAAAAGTGTAGATAATAAAAAGACAAATTTTTCATAATTGAAATGGTGAAATTTGGAGTTAATTTGAGCAAGATATGAATTTTTAAAGTTTAAAGCATTTAATGAATTTTATTTTAAACTAGAAATCAGGCGTGGGTCCACGGTGAGCCAGGTCCACCATGGACCCGCGCACTGTGTGCTGGACCGGTCAGATCTGGACCATTGGATCCAGATCCGATGGTCAGTAGCGCAGCGGGACGGTTAAATGAGATCGGAGGGCTCAGATGAGCCCGTACCGGTCAACGCCTGTCAAGGCCATCTGGGCCCTTGATATGGGATTTTAATCGCTGCCGTCCCCCTCGGATCCGACAGTCATGATTAGAACCGGCACGGTGGCAGCACGGGGGAGCCAGGAGGCTTCGTCCTCGACTCCGGCCGAGCGGCGGCGAGCTCCGGCGATGGCGTGCGGTGGCCTACCACCCTAGGCGTCGGCGAAAATGGACAGAGGGGAGACGGCGAGTGCATCCATACTAGAGACGGTGACGGCGGGGTACTTATGGTGACCGACGGTGAGGAGAGGCGGTGGAGGCCTCTCGGGTTCGTTGACAGTGGTGAGCTCCGGCGGTGATCCGGGCCAACGGAGGTGGGGCTGAGGTAGAAGAGACGTAGGGGATCCTGATGGTGCCGACGGCGACGGCGGTGATGGCCCGAGTCGACGGCAAATGCTTGCCGGAGCCGAAGCAGGGGAGAAACCGGAAAAAATGAAGGCGGTGGCTAGGGAGCGGAAGGGCTCGAGAGGTTTCGGTGTGGGCGGAATGCGGCGAGCACCGGGAGTCTTATAGGGTCATCGGTGGTAAGTTTTGAAGGGGGTATACAAGGAAAGGCCGGGAGCATTCCATTTACGCTGGCAAGGTTTCTTTTTATATGGCATACGACGAATTAGGACGCAATCGGGCTCGGGAAAGGGATCACCGGTGACCGAGGGACGCGATACCGTATCCAATTTGATGGATCCGAGCGGCCGGCGGCGGAAATGGAAGGGGGGGGGCGCCGGCTAAAAATGGAAGGGGAGATCCCCTTCCAACGAAGAAGAAGGGCTAGACAGGTGGCCCCCACCTGTCAGTGGGCGGACGCGGGTGAGATAGGGCCGACACGTGGGCCACGCTTGGCAGCGAGAGGGAGGAGAGCGCGTGAGGCTGGCGGTGGACCCAAGCGGGGCGCGGGTGCAGAGGAGAGAGGACAGGCGCCAACAAGCGGGCCCGGGACGTCAGTGGGTGAGGGGGCTGGATCGGGCCGGGCTGGAGGGAATTGGGGGTTGTGACCCAATTATATTAAAAATGCATTTTCAATTTAAAATAATTCCAGAAAATAGATTATTTATTTAAGGCTTGAAGCACTGTTGCTAAAATTTTGTAAAAATTCTCAAAAATATTTCTTGGCCTCTAGATTCCAC
This sequence comes from Zizania palustris, assembly GCA_019279435.1. NCBI lineage: Eukaryota > Viridiplantae > Streptophyta > Magnoliopsida > Poales > Poaceae > Zizania > Zizania palustris. The sequence continues at coordinate 58,810,052 of JAAALK010000081.1, forward strand.
CATAAATTTTTCGGCTATAGATTTGAAATATTTCTTCCGGATTTGTTTTAATTGAGTTTTTTAGCCTTTTCTTTAATTAAATAAATCATTTTATTCCAGAAAAATTATTTCCCTCATTTTTATTTTATTTTAAATTTTGGGGCTGTGACAGCTCCCGAAGTCGTGCTCGGTACGTTTATCGCAAATTCCATACCATCTATGGTTCTATTTGACTCTGGAGCAACACACACTTTTATCTCAGAGGATTTTGTGAAAACCAACGACTTGGAAGTACTCCCTCTACCGACCCCCATGATGATTGCCACTCCAGGCAATTAGACCTTAGCCCACTTATACAGTCCTAAGGTCAAGATAAAGATCTAGGGAATATTGTCCCGGGCCGAGCCAGTCCTCATTAAGTGAACCGGACTCGACCTCATCCTAGGGATGGATTGGCTGATGAAGCACAAGGGAGTGATCGATTGTGCCAACAAGTTCGTAACGGTGACCAACCCTGAAGGCAAAGCCGTCACCTTTCGGATGACCAGCCGCAAACCTAGTGAGGCATCTCTTCACTCTCTAGCCCTTGAAGAAGTGCCCATAGTCAAGGAGTTCATGGACGTCTTCCCAGAGGACCTGCCAGGAATGCCGCCCAAGCAGGACATCGAATTCAGAATCGAACTTGTCCCCGGGACCACTCCAATCTCCAAGCGTCCATACCGGATGGCCGCTAATGAACTAGCCGAAGTCAAGAGCAATATCGAAGACCTGGAGCAGAAAGGGTACATCGGACCGAGTACCGCACCCTGGGGTGCACTGGTCATCTTCGCTATGAAGAAGGACAAGACCAAGAGGATGTGCGTGCACTATAGAGCCCTAAACGACGTAACCATCAAGAACAAGTACCCATTGCCCCGGATCGATGACCTGTTCGATCAACTGAAAGGATCCTCGGTGTTTTCCAAGATTGACCTCAGGTCAGGTTATCATCAATTGAGGATTAGAGAACAGGACATACCCAAGACTGCCTTCACCTCTCGCTATGGACTCTATGAGTATACTGTGATGTCATTCGGACTCACGAATGCCCCGACCTTTTTCATGAACATGATGAACAATGTATTCATGGAATTCTTGGATAAGTTCATCGTGGTATTCATCGACGATATTCTCGTCTACTCCAAGACCAAGGAAGAACACGAGACCCAGCTCCGTCTGACCCTCGGAAAGCTAAGGGAACAACAACTGTACGCCAAATACAACAAGTGCGAGTTTTGGTCGTCAGAGGTGAAGTTCCTCGGTCATGTCATCTCTACCGGAGGAATAGCGGTGGACCCCACCACCGTGGAAGTAGTGACCAACTGGCTGCAGCCCACGACCGTGACTGAGATCCGGAGTTTTCTCGGATTGGTTGGATACTACCGCCGGTTCATCGAGAATTTTTCAAAGATCGCCAAGCCCATGACCAGACTATTGCAGAAGGAAGTAAAATTTGAATGGACCCTGGATTGTGAAGAAAGCTTCCAAACCCTCAAGAAGAAGCTCGTGTTAGCCCCTATTCTAACCCTGCCGGACATCCGGAAAGTCTTCCACGCCTATTGTGATGCCTCTCGTCAGGGATTGGGATGTGTCTTGATGCAAGAGGGGAAGGTTATATCTTACGCCTCCCGACAGCTAAGACCACTTGAGCTGAACTACCCAACCCACGACCTGGAGTTAGCAGCCGTGGTTCATGCCTTGAAGATATGGAGACATTACCTTGTGGGAAATCGGTGTGAGGTCTTCACCGACCACAAGAGCCTCAAGTATATATTCACCCAACTGGACCTGAACCTTAGACAAAGGAGATGGTTGGAACTGATCAAAGATTATGACTTGGGCATCCATTATCATCCAGGCAAGGCCAATGTGGTGGCAGATGCCCTTAGTCGAAAACGGTACTACAATGCCATCATGATATAGGACCAAGCCCCTTTGCTATACAAGGAGATGGAAAGGCTGAATTTAGGCATCACCACCCGAGCATACCTCGCTGCTTTGGAATCTAGACCTATCTTGATAGACCAGATCCGAGAAAAGTAGAAGGAAGACCCGGACATCTTGGAGATCCAGCAGAACATGCGAAAGGGTAAAGCCCCCGGATTCTCCGAGGACGAACACGGTACCATCTAGTTCAGAAACCAGATATGCGTACCCGACAAGCCTGAGTTGAAGGCTCTCATCCTTCAAGAAGCCCATGATACTCTATGCTCCATACATCCCGGGAGTACAAAGATGTATCAAGACCTAAAGGAGAAATATTGGTGGGTCAGCATGAAAAGGGAAATAGTTGAGTATGTGGCCAAGTGCGACACATGCCGGCGAGTCAAGGCAGAGCACCAGAGACCTGCTGGACTATTGCAACCCCTCAAGGTCGCCGAATGGAAGTGGGAAGAGATAGGAATGGATTTCATCACGGGACTACCCCAGACCCAAGCCGGTCATGATTCTATCTGGGTGATCGTCGACCGACTCACCAAGGTGGCTCACTTCATCCCCGTCAAGACAACCTACACCGTCGCCAAGTTGGCTGAGTTGTATATGACCCGGATTGTGTGCCTACACGGAGTTCCAAAGAAGATTGTATCTGACCGTGGGAGTCAGTTTACCTCTAAGTTTTAGAAGAACCTTCAAGAGGAACTCGGCACCCGGCTGAACTTTAGCACCGCCTATCATCCTCAGACTGATGGTCAAACTGAAAGGGTCAACCAGATATTGGAGGATATGCTTAGAGCTTGCGCTCTAAACTTTGGCGGAATGTGGGACAAGAACTTGCCTTATGCGGAGTTCTCCTACAACAACAGCTATCAGGCCAGCCTGCAAATGTCCCCATTCGAGGCACTCTACGGACGTCAGTGCAGAACGCCGTTGCTTTGGGATCAGACCAGAGAGTCGCAGCTGTTTGGGACTGATATACTAAGAGAAGCTGAAGAGAAGGTCAAGATCATAAGGGACAGATTGAAGATAGCCCAGTCCCGACAGAAGAGCTACGCCGATAACCGACGAAGGGACCTAACCTTTGAGGAGGGTGATTATGTCTATCTCCGAGTCACTCCCCTCCGTGGCACACAAAGGTTCAACATGAAAGGCAAGCTAGCACCCCGCTATGTCGGACTTTTCTAGATCCTCCTACGGCAAGGATAAGTGGCATACCAACTAGAACTGCCTCCATCCTTGGCAGGAGTTCATGATGTGTTCCACGTCTCTCAGCTGAAGAAGTGTCTTCGTGTGCCCGCCGAGCAAGCCGACCTCCAACAACTCAACGTCCAAGAGGACTTGACCTACGTCGAGAAACCCGTCAAGATCCTGGAGACTAAGGAAAGAGTAACCAGGAGCCGTGCGGTTCGCTTCTGCAAGGTTCAATGGGACAACCACCCCGTGAAGAAGCCACATGGGAAAAAGAAGACGAGTTGAAATCCCAATACCCTGAGCTATTCGAGTAGCGTTCCAATCTCAAGGACGAGATTCTTTGTAAGGGGGATAGGTTTGTAACACCCCAAATTTTCAAAGAAATAAAAATATCATTTAATCTATTTTCCTGGAATTATTTATTTTGGAGATACCTTTAATGCCCTCCTTAACCTTTTTGAACTAGAACCTAGATGAAATGGCCAAACCAGAGGCTAGAAAATTTTGTATGAGTTCCCAAGACCAAAATATATTTTTGAGAATTTTTACAAATTTTTATCACCCTTGGAAGTAGCCCAAATATTTTAAATCAATTTCTGTAATTATTTTTATTCATAAAAGCATTCGCCCCCACGCTCACTCGCTGCGAGAACGAACAGAACGCCTGCCCTTCGGTTTTTAGCGCCACACCGCCGCCTGCACTCCGGTCGCCACTCACCGTTGCCGGTGACCTCCTCCGCCCTAGATGACCACACCTTCATGACCGCCAGGACCTCGCCAACCTCAGCCACCCCTCCGTCGACGTCGAACCTCGCCGGATCGCCGTCGCCGACAAGGACCCGAATGACTCTGCCGTATACCCTCGTCGCTGACCGTGCCCCGTCGACCCCTCGCCTCGCCTAAGGTACCCCCGTGTTCCCCTAGGCGTCCTCTTTCTGTTTCTAGGCCAAGCTAGGACCGCCGTCACTCGTCGTGGCCTCTGGCCCGCTCGCCGTCGCTGGAGAAGACGACCGACATGGGCTGAGTAGCCGTGCCATGTTGGATCTAATCACGGCCGTGCGATCACGATCGGACGACGCCGGTATTATCACGTGTGTGATTTAATCCCCACCGTCGGATCTGATTTAAAACCCATATCACATCTGGTCCGTCCATCACGTGCCGGTTCGATGTTTTAATATCAGCCGTCCACGTTATTTTAACTCCCCTGCCTCGCCCGTAACCGCCCGATCACAACCCAATGGTGGATCTCGATTCGGCGCATGCGCACAGTGCGCGGGTTCACTGCCCGGCTCACCGTGGACCGGCGGCTATTTTGGATTTAATTTAAATTCCAGAAATGGTTTTAAACTTCTAAAATTCATATCTGGCGCATTTGAACTCCAAAAATTATCATTTCAATTCCAAAAAATTTGTAATTTTATTCTCTACATGTTAGTACAATAAAAAAGTGTGTTTACTTTGAATATTTCATTCTTAATTAATAAAGTATTCAAATGCCCTTAGGGTAAATTACAAATTTAATTATTTAAATTTCAGCAAAATTTATATCTATTCATTTCCTGTTAATAGGATGAAACCACCAAGTTTTCTCTGAACCTCTTATTTTTAATTGGCTAGAAAACTTAAAAATAAGATTGTTCACACTTAAAGTCTCTTTTATAAAGGACCATATTTCATTATAGTTCATTTTTAAATACCCATAACATGAATTTCATAAACTTAACACCTTTATTTTCCTTAAGTTAACCTAAACAAAACCTTTATGCTTGTTGTGTGTTTTTATATTGTTTATTGAGTGTTGTGTTTATTATTCATGTCAAAAAGACTACGACGCCACCGAGGAGCCGGAATATTACCCGGAAGTTCACCCGTCGCCTTTTGCTGAACAAGGAAAGTCACCAAACAACACTTTTGAGCATATTGAACTCATGTCTTATTAAACTATCACTAAAACACATAGAATATACTTGCATTAGTCAAATGGAACCCTTACAATATATTTATTTAGGATCCCCCGACCTTGATGTGCAACCCAAGCCATGCTATCTAGCCTAAATTCCTTGTCACCATATGATTAGTATTATTAGCTAGTGTCTAATGTATCGACACGATTGCTATAGGATTAAAAATGAGTCGTAGCAACTTGGTTCTACTATATGATTCCCGTTATCCTTATCTTTGGAATTATGTTGGTGATAGAGTTTTGGTTGTGAGTGTATGCATGGTGGGTTCCGGGTGCAAGCTATGGCATTGGTCGGTAGCACCCAGGGCACTATAAGGACCGGTCTGCGGGATCCGTTGCAATACACTTCCGTACTAACCACAAGTCTAATGGGTAAGTCCTAACTAAGGTATGGAGTGTTCCAAACCGAGGCCACCATTTGGAGATGGGTCAAGCTGCACCTGCGGGTGGCTTTACCGACGTGGCACAAAATAGGGTGCGACGTTAGCCAGGATGCGGCCCGGTGCGCCGGCGAAACCTAGAGCGGGTGGTTATCGCTTGGAGCATTTCATGCCGAGGTTTTGGCACGAGTTCCCGTGGTATGGGTCATCTCGTTACACTTTGGTGTTTGGGATGAGTGTGTGCCTTGTGAGTACAGTAGTACACCTCTTATCAGAGTCTTAAATCTTTTCGAAAAGCCGAGCCCACGGTCAAGGGCAGGTTGCGTGACATCCCATAGTTAGTTTACTTTGAATATGTATGTGCATGATGATTTGACATGTAAGGACTGTTGCGCGAGAAGGGAAAACGTACTCCTCGAGTTAGATGGTAATATTGATGTTCATGTTTATTATTCCGCATGATAAAATTTGACTACACTAAATGCAATAACTGAAAATGTACTTTTCCGCACTTTTAGCCATTATCCTTCCTTTGTTATTATCTTGCATTATTACTTGCATATGCGGTGACTTGTTGAGTACTTTTGTACTCATACCCGTTGGATACACTTCAGAGGATGCCTACTACGAGGATGGTCTGGAGTAGCGACCCAGTCAAGCAGAAAGATCTTAAAGAAGGCGTTCGTCATGCTATTTACTTTTATTATTGTTTTTATTTAACTCTGATGTAATAATATGGTATGCGTACCTTGAATACTTGTCGTATGTACGTTTGTCGCATGATGAACCTCTTGTATTATTGTTTTTCTTTGGAAATTCAATAATGTTTCGATTTGTTAAATCAGGGCGCTACAGAGTACACACATACATGGATGGAGATTTCCTCCCACAACAGCGTGCTAGCACTACACGTGAGAGACGAGAAATTCTCAACATCAACGTTTGAGATCAAGAAAGGAAGGAGAGTACTCTTTGGTGGCTAGATCTAATCTAGGATTATTCCTTGGTTCCAAGACGTCCTCCTCTCCTTTTATAGGGATGATAGCCCCCTAGTCGTGTCTATCTCAAAGTCCTAAAAACTATAATAGATCCAATATGTTTTCCCACGTCGGAACTTCTGATAATGTATTTTAGGTCTCTCGATATAGTATGACACACAATAGATCCAATCTGTTATTTCCTACCTCGGAACTTCCGATACCACATCAGAACTTTTGATCAGTACAAAATTCCTCAATTCTGAATCGGAACTTCTGGCTCGTCGGAACTTCTGATACCATATCAGAACTTCCGAAGCAACATTTGCTATCTGTATCGAGACTGGATAATAATTGGAACTTTCGATACTACCTATCAGAACTTCCGATCCATGAAATTTTCTTGGGCATATCCTTCACCGAGCTCACCACCGTTTCCATGCGACCGCCGCTGTTCACTGCTTTTGTCTTCTTTGCTGACCCACATTTCTAGTGGATTTTCCTGATGGTGACCAACGACTCCATTCCTGAGGTAAGTCTTCGGCCTTTTTATTTTTTGTTGTTCTTCATTTCTCTTGGTTCTTCCGCCGATTTTCTTTACTGATCTTTTCTTTCCCTGTAGAATATGTGGGATCAAGCCTTGATTCATGTGGCCAACCATCCATCCTAGTTATTTTTGGTTCCGATGGGTAACCCTGACAACACTGATTGTGTTAACGTCGAGATCCAGCGTATTCCCTTCAAGAATTCAAAACTGCTTTTTCTGATTGAACTCAGAGCTTTAGGGAATTACCTTCTCTGCTCCTTGGTTGGCACAACTGGTACCTCCGGGTGGCCGCGTCGAAGAATCGTTCCTGGGAACAAGCTGGCATCGTGCACTGCATTGTCCTCTCCCTTGCTCTCCCCTTCAAAAACGAGCTGATGCTGGCATCTTCTTGCTACTTTTGGTCTGATGCGTTAAACATATTTATTTTCGGCCATGGGCTAATGAGTCCCAACCTTCTTTATGTTGCAGTATTAACATCTCTTGACATTTTCAATGCGGCCAATCCCTTTATTTTTCATTCCAAACCTTCTCACCGTTTTGATATCAAATATAGTGGTGGTTGGGCCAAATATATTACTAGTCACAATAAGCAGTCTGGTCCTATCGATGACCAAGAACATATTGTTTTTCTCAACCTTTGGCTCGAGCAGTTCTTCTTTTGTGGGTCCACCCTCAGGCCTACTTGTCATCTTCAATTCTTAGAAGAACAACTGGCTGCTAGAGTTGTGATCCCCCTTGGCCGATACCTCCTTAGCTCCCTTTATTATCATCTTCATCAGGTATCAGTCTGATTATCGACCAGTGATGTGGTATCTCACCTTGGTGTTCCCTAGTGGTTCCTCTAGTTGTGGCTTAATGTATATACGACCAAAGTTTCCCTTGGCCCCTTCTTTGATCTTCTTCATTTTCCATCCGATCATTTGGAGTTTGCCTCTCCGACCACCCGCCGATGTCTATCCTTAGGCAAGGCGGCCACCTGCCAGCCGGGGGCAAGAATGTCTACTAACATCTTGGATCGATGGTTCAAGGCCTTTTACTGTCGATTTATTAGTGACTGCATAGTGTGGTATGCCTACGAGTCCTTGGCCGATTACGAATACCCACATAGGCTATCTTTAGCTGATGTGCTCGCGAGCCCTTAGAGCGAGGCCATCTTCCTTGATTGTATTTCTCCTTTTCTTCTTCCGATCAACTTCGCGGTCGGTCCCACGCGTAAGCCATCCTATGAGTTTTATCATTAGACGGTCTGTGCTCGGCAAATTTGTTTCGGTCAGCTGCTGATCAATCTTTTCTTCATCAGTTGCATCCGGGTCCATGGTGAAGAAGCAAGTTCCTTGGAGTTCAATCGGCTCTTATCTATGACCGACTAAATCTCTCTTGGAGAGCTCCCTTGGGCCGCATGCAGGGTGGCGCTGATTCCTTACAAGAAATGGTGGTCTGAGGTGAGCCAGCACATCTTCAACCTCCATTCTAAGAACTTTTGACTTTCACTGGATCCAACCTTCACTGATATCGACCTTGAGGTTTGCCCTGATTCTCGTGACTTAGCCTTTTTTGATTTTATTCCTCGTCTCTTGACTCTCTTTCTTTTGCAGGAGGATGACATCGACGCCCCATTGATGAGTCGAAGTGGTAGGCCAATATGGTATGGGCTGCCATTGACCACTACCAACATGGGTAGCGGGGCCCCACTCCATCAGAATGGCTTGCCAAGAAGTGAGTAAAGGCCCCAGCGCATAAGCGCAAGGCGTCAGATGCAGTGATGCACCACTGCACTAGGACTCGATCCGCCCATGTAATCTTCCCGGCCTTGTTTTGTTGTACCTAGTGAAATCTCATCTTCACTTTGTGACATTTCTGGCGCATAATTGATTTTTCTCTTTCTTCTATTGTGCGGACCCCCATCGCTGCCGATGTACCTCCACCGGCTCAGGTGCATACCTCTTTACTGTATGATACTTGCTTTACTTTCGATACTCATTGTTCTTCTATTTCTTCAAGCCTACCCAAGTCGATGTGTCTCATTGCGCGGTGTTGGACTATCCAGTGTATGACCTAGGCCACGCTCAGCCTGCTCCGACTATCGGAGACGCCACCATGGATTTTATCATCAGGGCCGATACTCCGGAGGTCGTCATTGCTGACCTTGATGTGTCGGCTGATGCCATTGTTATAATTACACCAGGTGGGGCCGACATGTCAAAAGGTTTGTCGACCACCATTGAGACTGACACCGAGGTACTCCAGCTGATGGTTCTCATCAAGTGATTTTTTTCTTCTTCTTCTTGTCGCCCTCCTCATAACTTACATCGGCGTTTAATGCAACTGATGACGGATACCATGGGCCCGTCTGTCCCTAAGGAAGTCTTGAAGGGGAAGGTTCGCACACCCTTCTAGTGGTTGTGGTGGAGGACGACACCGCTGGCTCTTTTGCCGATGGCGCCTCGTAGTCGGCTGCTCCTGCTAGGCCTGCTAATGTAAGCTTCCTTGGGTTTGTTTATCATGATATCACAGTCTCTTGCCTAACCTCTCTTCTTTCTTTAGTCTTTTGCCCGATAATTCTCTTTTTATGTCGGTTCTTATCTCGAGGCCGATGAAGAGGTTATGGGTGCTCCTGTGTCGGCCGTGGCTCAGCTCTCCCTAGAGGTAAAAGAGGTTCTATTGGACCTGCTGCATCGCTTGGAAAACTCAATAGAAGTCCTGGTCAATGACTCGGGGCCGATATGAGGTCACCTCAAAGATATCTTGAACTTCATCGGTTGGTCGTGCAGTGGGCATTGAGGAAGATGGCCAATCATGCCAGCTACACGTCACAGTAGAAGGCGATCAAAACTCATGACACAGTAGTGCGGACCGAGGGCGCCATCTTGGATCAGCTCCAGGGTGAGTCGTCGGTCACTTCATAGGAGCTGGACCTACCTCGGTTGGAGGAGGCTGACCTGGCCATGAAGCAGGATAGAGTACGGGTGAAGATCGCCACCACGGAAGGTGCTCTTAACTCATTCTTGGGTCAGATCAAGGCTCAGAAACGCCGGCTCACCGATGCCATCCGTCTCACGTAGCACCGACACCGAGCCATCCGAGATGTTCCTGGTTCAGATGTATAAGACCGTGCCACCCTTTAGAGTGTCGACACGATCCGTCTACAAGCGATTGAGGGTATTCATCGTGCGCTTGCATAACCTCTTTTGTATCAGATTCTCGATCGATAATTCGAACAACATACTTGTAACATTTTATTATTGACCCCTTTGTCTTGAACAGAACTTGTTTGTATTTTGTGTCTAAGGGTGATGCTTCTGCATCGTTCGTTTGAAGGCAATACCATCGATATCAGCTATTTCTATGTGTATATCTTTATGCTCCGTCTGAACAATCACTTAAGTATTTCCTTAAGTACTTCCCGTTCGGCCTTTTCTTGCATTCCTAATGTAGTTGCCTTTAATTTGTTCATCTCATCGGGGATTTGGGTACTTACGAAGGTTAGCCTCGGTCTGTCGCTCATGTCTGATGTTTGTATCTCCGTAATTCATCAATTACGGCAAAGTTTTGACTGAGTCCACCCCTAATTCTTTGGTGCCATCTTTATAGGACGAGCTTAGGCGTCTCCTCATTGATTGGGTTGACACCATTATCTCATACATTCTTATCCTCGTTATCAGCCTTATCTTTGGGTCGCCATTCACTCTTGATTTTGCCTGGCTGATCAGCTTGCTCGTCGCACCTCTATGTCTTGAATTCTCTTTGCCTCATACGTTGGACCATTCTCTTTTGACTCCTTGTGAAAATACCTCTAGGCACAATCGCGACTTTTTTGATGTGTTATTGCCATCGGCCGGGTGGCTTATTTCCTTAGAGTTGACGAGGCTAAGCCTTTCAAGCACTGACACCTTCGGTGATGACAATCTTTGGTGAACGACTTCTTGATCATGTACTCTTGGGTTGACGTTATATGGCCGATGACTATCTTGTGCCATATTCTTAGCGTCGCATCCCAGGCAGTCATCCATTGATGGTAGACGCAACCCTTCGTTCCAACAAAGCCTAAAAAAAACTCACAATTCCAATGAGGATTGAAACGTGAGTAGTTATCATTGTCTTCGCTGTCCATCCCCTTCTTCCACCTCCTCTGGTACTTCCTAATGAGATCCGAAGAAGCAACATTGCTGCTGGCTTTCTTGCTTATATCTATGATGACCATCGATATTCATCGGCTTCTTTCCATCATCGAACTTGATTCGGCCTTGCTCCATGGCCGATTGGATCTGCAACCTGAATACTTTGCACTCGTTAGTATGACGCGATGGGGAATTGTGCCATTTGTAGTATTTTCTCTTATCTAGTTCATCGGTAGGCAGTATCATGTGGCCAGGTGACAAGTGGATCTGCTTCTTGTTGAGCAACATATCAAATATTTTATCGGCCTTGTTGATGTTGAAGTTGTACTTTTCCTCTTTCTCGGCTGGTTTTACCTAGGGGCATGCAACTTGGTTTTTGTTTCTTGACAATTCGGCCATACCGACTTCTACGTCTGAGTCACTTCTCTCGTTGAAGTTCAAACGGTATACCTGAGTGTATGCCACTTTCTTCTGATACTTATCTCTCTTGGCATCTTGGAATCGGCTCTCATGTGCTAATACGCTTTGCACCAATTGGGAGAGGCCCTCGAACTCATGTGATGAAAATCTCTCCATAATTGGGCTCAGAAGTACCTGAAATGCCAACTCCGCCAACTGGGTATCACTGAATGCTGGTGAAGAAATATTGGTGAAACTTCTTCTCCAGATCCACCCATCCTTTGATGGAACACGCCAACAGTGAAGCAAACCACGTGAAGGCATATCCTGACAGTGAAAGCGGGAAAAATTGGACCCTCGGCGCTTTGTCAGCCAATGCCTCCCTACACTAGGCGAGGAAACTGCTAATGTGCTCGATCATGGAGATTGAGTCTTGTCCTGAGAACATGGTGAAGTCGGGTATCTTGCATTGGCCGGGTAGCGGTACTCAGTTGAACCATTCTGGATATGGCTGCCGATATATGTACATCTGTTCTTTGAGCTTTAGCCCAAATTTATCTTTGATAACCTCCGTTATTCGATTCACCTAGTCGTCTTATTATTGTACTGGTGTAGCTAATATTGCTCTGGCTGAGCAGCGTTGTATCTATGTTGCCCCTCATCACAATAAGTCTGCGCTCCAAAGTTCACGGTCCTATGGTACCCCTGAGGGATTTCGTCCGGTGCCCCTAGGTGGCACGATGTCTGGCAGTGTAGGACCGAAAGTAGCGACCAGAGGGGGGGTGAATGGGCTCCTAAAAACTCTTGCTAATCTATATCAAAAACCCAACACCCAACCAACCTAATCGGACAAACAATACTAGTAAAGTAAAATACTGGTACTATAGATGTTTAGCCTAAAAATGACCGATGTCCTAATTAAAATGATATTAAAGCTAAACTAAAAAGAATCACTGCAGTAAATAAAAATGAGTTCTAGAAATATTTAATAACGTAATAAAAGCACTTAATATCTTAATAAAATGTTCCGATTGCAGTCTAAAAATAAAATACAAATTAACTGAATAAAAATGGATTTATCCAAAAATTAATTCAGTAATAAATCAAAAATATTTCACGTAAAAACTAGAATAAAAATATTACTGCGACTAATAAATTTTTCGATTTATTTTTATATGAGCAGATTAAAAACACTTAAACTAATAACATGAGATCAGTAATAAGAATTTAACAGATTAAAATTAACTGCGAGATTTAATTTGTTTTATGCTAATTAAAAACTAGATGGCTCTTGATTTAACTAACTTGTCTAAAAATTGGGAGATTGAAACTTACACGTCGTCCTGTTGCAAAAACCGTGGGACCCGTAGAAAAGCAAAAACCAATTTTTTGTTTGTTTCCTCTATTGCCGTGCTAAATTAATGAGCCAAAAAAAACTTTGATGCTGCTTTGCATCTCGCCGGAGATCTGTGGGGCCCACGCCTTCAATGATGACGACGCGCTGCCTTTGCTACCGGATGACCGCACCCGTGAAGCAAATTTTCTTCTCGCAAATCAGCCTGGCCTCGCGCCGCGTGCACAAGGAAAACACACAGGCTGCTGCCGCTCGATGAAGCACTGCTACTGACGCACTGCTGACGGCTGAAATCCTGACGTCAAGGAGAAAACTCACTTTTGGAGGAGAAAAATCATAGCAGCGACGGAATATTCAGAGTCGGTGGAAGACGAACAGAGAGAAATGGACTGTAGATTGATCTCTAAAAAAAACAGTCATCTATCCCCAAGGGGATAGGGCCTATTTATAGGCAAATCCTAATACATGAAAAGACTAATTTACCCTCAGGTAAAATAAACTGACTCTAAAATAAATTCCAAAAATTACTAAAATATTCTTTAAAAAAATCACCTCACTCAAATAAAAATATTCTAAACTTAAAAACTAAATATTAATATCCTAAAATTGATTTAATGATAGATTGTCAGTTTTGCGTCAAAACTGACAAAGCGTCCACCGTCTTCGCACCGGATACCCAGATTGGGCCGACCCGACCCCGCAGCTCCCTCATCCCGGCAATCGCTCGCCGCCCGTGTACCTGAGTCAAACCCAGTCAACAGACCAGTGGATCATCTGCCGCTCCTAGCTATGTACCCGGATTGGGCCAGCCCGACTCCGCGGCTCCTCTGCCCGGCCGTCGCTCACTTCCCGTGTACCTGAGTCACATGCGCCTCATACTCGGCAGGTCTTCATCTCTCTCTTCCTTTGACTTCCGTTGACAATCACTCATCACATCTGGAATATCAAAACCATATTCTTCAACATGGTTTCTCAATCTCCCCCTTGATGAGTGCATTGTCAACACCCTTTTCAGCTCATCTCCTGAACCTGCAAAACATGTGGAAACAGAAAAACAATGACAAAAGAAAATAGAAGAAAGAAAATAAAAGTTTAACCCTAATGACCAAAAGCCGAACAAAATCAAGAAAAATGGTCATTATGGTTAACCAAAAATAAAGCCTCAAAAACGAGTGCAAATCTCAGAATTACCAACAAGGAACTCCCCCTGAAATAAATCCCAGAGAAAGCTAAAAAGTGAACTCCCCTTGAAATGAATCCCAGAGAAAGCTAAAAAGTGCTCCAAAATTTCTCCCCCTTGTTGACAATTGGACTCATCAAGTGAGACTAAATGCACTCTAAAGAGACAAAGACACAAAAACTCCCCCTGAAATGCAGCTCCCCCTCAAAATATGCCATGAATGCAGATGGAGTGCAGGTGGAGTGTGAAAAGCATGCTTCTTATATATGATTGACTGCTATTACAACGTCTAACAGGTATAGCAAAAGATATACTGTCTAAGATACATGACATGATCAGTGCAATAGATGATTTCTTAAGAAAGTCATTAGCATGCATTTTTCCATTTTTTGCAAAACAAAAGCATCACCATATTTTCTAGTTGACAAGCAAAGTAAAGCATGAGATGCAAAACCTAACTGATATCTACCAAGATAAGCATTGTCCAAAACAAAGTGCTTCAGCAAACTTGTCATCTTTTTAATTTTTTTTTCATTTCTGCCAGGGGTTATTTGCATGTCAAACCTTATGCTAACCGACCAAGTCAAGCCTAGGCCAGAACTGGACCATCAGAAGCTTAAGACATTGGTCTTGTCATACATTACATCGTCCTAGTTCATACCAAAGTGCTATGGTAAGCAGTCCAGAACAATGCAATGCGACAAAAGCAAACCCACCTGGATCTTTTCTGATAATCATAAAAAATGCATAAATTTTATTTTTCTGAATTTTTATCATTTTTATAGCACATTTTTCATATTTAAAGCATATAGATGTCCAAGTTGCGTATCTGCATCTAAGTAAGGATCTAGCTACAAGGCATGTAAAAGATAGCAAGCGCATTCAGCCTACACATGCTAGTTACCAGAAGCAATGGTGATTATTTTTCAATTTTAAAACATAAAAGCCATGCATATGACAGATATCAGATATATCAAGTGAACTGAAACAAAAACATGATCATGGACAAGTAATCAAAAAGCATATACTAGCTAGAGAAAGTAAAGCAGCTTAATCATATAACAGAAGCAAGCTCAAAATGTGATAGATGATTATGCATGATATGAATGCACACAAAAGGACAAAAAAAATAAAGAAAAAAAACGGGTACCAATGAAAAGCTGACTCAAAATATCCTAAAAAGGATACACAACTCCCAAAAACACGATCAATAATCATGAGTGGGACCAAACGGTCCAATACCAGGTTTAGTAAAAGTGTTGAACCAGTGTCGAGCCATCTGCGCGTATGTAGGAAAGCAAAAGGAATCATATGAGTCTGGACTGAAGCGCGGATCAAAGCGCGGTCCTCTGTTCTTCCTAAAATCACAGTCACGAGGTCCAAAACCGTATCCACAATGATCCGGAACTCTGCCGAAACGGAAACCACCCTCCAGAGCACGATCATAAAAACCGTCTCCTCTACCACCGCCTAAACGACGTGGCCTGGCCTCTAGCCTCTCTCTACGTCGAGGAACTCTCTGTCTACCACCTTGCTGGTAGAACTGCTCCTGCCCACCTTGAGCTCTCTCTGCTCGCTCAACCCGCTTCCTCCTAAAGCAAAACTCCTCAAGATGCCCGTCTCTCTGACAAAACTCACAGTGATAGGTAGGCTTCTTGGGATGTTGTTGTGGCTTGGGGTTCTTAGGCTTGGTGAGGAGCCATGCTGAATAGCGTGGGTCTCATGGCTCTAGAGGTGATGAGTCATTGTCAACGATAGTCAACAAGGACTGAAGAAGAGAAGAGATCTGCTGTTTCATGGGCCGCGTGTGACTCAGGTACACGGGCAGCGAGCGACTGTCGGGCAGAGGAGGCTGCGAAGTCGGGCTGGCCCAATCCGGGTGCATGGGCCAGAAGCAGTAGAAGACCCACTGGGCTGTTGACCAGGACTGACTCAGGTACACGGGCGGTGAGCGATTGCCGGGCTGAGAGAGCTGCGGGGTCGGGCCGGCCCAATCCGGGTACCTGGTGCAAAGCTGGTGGAGGCTTTGTCAGTTTCGGCGTAAAACTGACAACCGTTGATTCTGTATCCGACTGTCCAGAAGAGTAGCTTCAGGATATGTCATCTTTTACTCTAGGCCCACAGTCAGTCAGTTGTGTCTGTAAAAATTCCTAAGGGCAGTAGAGTCTTTTTCTGTATTTTTGAGTCTGTAAAAAAACCCTAAGGGGCTGGTAGAATATTCCTAGTGTTGGGCTGCCTATAAATAGCACCCCAATCCCTAGGGTTTGGACTACCCTTTGTGCTGAAATCAAATCCACCTTTTTTGGTCACTCCCTTCTCTCTCCTGTGTGCGCCGCCAGGGGCTTCCCTCTCCCTGTTCTTGCATTCTTTTGGCTCAAATCTTTTGGATGCATTTAATCTTTGAACTCTGGTGAATTTATTGCTTGCATTTTGTTTGGTTTGGGGAGTTATTGCCTTACCTACGGGCTGCTGAATTTATTCTTGAAGAGAAGCTTCTTCGGCTGGGTGAGTTCTTCACGGTGGTAGTACTAGTTCTTGCTGTTGCAAGTAGTACTGCTTTACTGTAGCTACAGTGTTCGGCTGCAGCTTTTCAACTTCTATCGCCCAGCTTTTTGATCGAAGCAGACAGTCTCTTTTGCTTTTTCCTGGTGTGTCTGGCGAAGCTCGGTCCCGTGCGAAGCCCCTCAACTTCGTGAGGCAGGCTCCGATCGAACCTCTTCAAAGGCTTCGCTCAGACTTCGAACTTCGGTTTTTGCGTCTGAGTTGCTAGATTCGAAGTTCCTCCTGTATGGACAGCATCGCATACTTCGAACTAGCATACTCCGAATCTATCTGTTCGAAGCACACACTTCATTAGGTTTCGAAGTTGGGTTCGAAGTTTGTCTGTTCTGATAGACTTCGCTTGGATTTCTTTGTGGCGTGTCTGCCTTCGTTTCTCTTCCCGAAGTTTTCCCTTTTCGAAGGTAGAGTGTAGGCTTCGGACTTGATTTTCTGTCACGTGACAGACTTCGCTCCTACGTTCAAAGGTTGTCTGTTTGTGTGTTCGAAGCTTTGTGTTCGAAGTTTCGTGTTCGAAGGTTTAGCTTCGAGGCTTTCGGTTCGAAGTACGTTCGAAGTCTTGTCTTCGAAGTGCATACTTCGAAGCAGGCTCCGACACTGTTTTACTTCGCTCCGAAGCTCGTGAGTCGAAGTTGTATGCGAAGACTTGTCTTCAAAGTGCATACTTCGAACCAAGCTCCGGCACTGTTTTACTTCGCTCCGAAGTACTCTTCGCTTCTTATCACTTCGAACTAGCCTAGATAGTGACACCTTCGGCATTTCGGACAGACTCCGACTCCAACCTCCGAAGCAGACCTCGACGTGCGAAGGGGGCTTCGCCAAGTTTCGAACAGGAGACAACTTTGGACAGTAACTTCTCTTTTCACTTTATACATACTTAGATCATTTCTTTGAGAAGTATAGGCCTGTTACAACTTGTTTATCTGCCTAGTTGCACCACTCTAGTTTTCCACTGTTTATCTTCAGATGCTTCTAGGTTAGAAACCTTTAGACTTAGGCCTTCTGTTTATTTTCTGCTGGGTAGTATTTTTGAGGTGCGTTGGGTATTGGGAACAGGCCATTGATTCGAAAGAATTTTTAAGGCGCCCATTCACCCCCCCCCCTCTGGTCGCTACTTTCGGTCCTACAAGTGGTATCAGAGCCTGGTTAGGGTTTTTCCATACCTTAACCGGTTCTAAACCCCAGTAGTGATCATGACGTCTCCTGGCAAGGTCCCGTCCTTGGAAGCTTATGGCTATAATTATTGGAAGACTCGCATGCGAGCCTATCTCATGAGCCAGGGTTCGGACATATGGGACATTTGCGTTCACACCACATTTGTCATTCTGCCAGTTACTGAGCAAGGTACTGCTGGTATCATTGCTCAGCATCTGAGCAACAGTAAGGCTGTGAACATTTTATTTTCTGGTTTAGGTCCCACTGAATTTGAGCGAGTGAGTCATCTCTCCACTGCGAGAGAGATCTGGGCTACCCTCAAGGCACACCATGAGGGAACAGCACAGGTCAAGGCTCGGCTCTATCAGACCTACCGGCGTGAATATGAGAACTTCACACAGAAGCCGGGTGAATCTGTTGAAGCCTTGTTTGGTCGCTTTCAGTCGATCATTAACAAGCTTCGGGACAACAAGGCTGAGGGTGCTCAGTTAGTCTCAGATCATGAGCAGGCGCTCAAGGTTCTTCATACCTTGGACCCAAAGATCTGGGAGATCAAGGTATCATCTATTGTTGAGAGTACTTCATACGATACCTTGACCATCTCTGAGTTATTTAGCAAGCTAAAGGCCACTGAGGTAGACATCCAGTTGAGATCAAATCTCACTGGCTCTGGATCAAAATCACTGGCCCTTGCTACACCTTCAGTTGATCCCTCTGCTGTGAGCTGTGCTGGGTTTTCTTTGATGTCTATCACTGAGGACCAGCTTGAGTTGTTGGGAGATGATGATTTGTGTCTTTTTAACAACCGGGTGCGTCGTGTCTATGATAAAAGAATGTTCAAAAGACACGGCACAAAATCCGGATGCTTTGAATGTGGTGATCCAGGACACTTCATCGCCGACTGCCCCAAGCGCAGTGGATACAAGAAGGGCACCGGGAATAGCTTCCACGACTCCGGCAAGCATGAGAGCCCCTCCTTCACCAAGGGCAAGCCGAAGACCCGGTTCTTCAAGAAGGCCCTGAAGGACTACCGGCGAGAGAACAAGAAGCGCGACAAGGCCTTCTTCGCCGAGATGGAGAAAAGCTACTCCAAGAGATCCACGTCTTCTTCCTCTTCATCGAGCTCAAGTGATGAGGAGATCACCATCAAGAAGGGGAAGGACAAGGATGATCCGGCGGGCCTCTGCTTCATGGCCTTCGGAGACAAGCCGAAGAGTCGCTCACACCAGCGCCGAAGATCCCGCAAGAGCTTCTGCTCCATGGCTCTTGGGGATAGAGAAGAAAAGAGCTCCTCCGACGACTCCGACGACGACGATAGCAAGGTATCATCTTATGAGCGTGAAATTGTTGATTTACTAGAGAGCAATCGTCAGGAGTTAAAGTATCGGGAAAAACTGCTTAGAGGGGCTAAGAAGAGGATAGATGAGTTAGAGAGTGAGCTTTCCGTGGCCAACGGTAGAATAGAAAGTCTATCTTCTTCCCCTTGCTTGGGTGTTAGCAGTGAGTGCCCGAAGTGTGAGGTGCTTCTGTGTGACCTGTCGACTCTGAAGTCCAAGTACACAGAAAGGGTTGATGAGAGGGATGCTTTGGCCACTGAGCTTGAAAGCGCTCAGCAGGAGCTGAAAGATGCTCACGCCACTGTCGTCGCACCCTGTATTGATTGCCCATCTCATCTAGCTGCCTTGGCTGAGCTGAAATCCAAGGGCGATGAGCATTTGGGTGATGTTGAAAGGTTGAGAGCTGAGCTTGCCCAGACTAGGCTAGAGCTTGAGACATTGTCAGTTCCACCCACTGTTTGTGAGAACTGCCTGTCTCTTAGAATGGAGTTGATTAAGCTAAAAGCCGGGAAGTCTGTCCAAGTAGAGAATGAGTGTGAGACCTGCTTGTCTCAGGTGGAGGTTCTAGCTTCCTTGAGAGAGGAGCTAGCTGATTCTCAGAATGAGAACTTTTACCTCCGTTCCATCCTGAGTTGGATCAGTGCCAGAGAGCCACAGCTTGGCATGATGATCCAGCAGTTCAAGAGGAAGGATGGGTTTGGAGTAGGTTACACCTACACCAAGGCTGACTTTGAGAGTGCCCTCAGCCGGGCAGTGGAGTGGAGTAAAATGACTCCAGAGCAGAGGTATCCCAAGACTCACTCCACTGAGACCTCCCAGGCTTGTCAGCCCAAGGATGGAGTGATCCATGAACCACCCAAAGCTCCACCCAAGAAGCCTATCTGGGTTCCTAAGCCCAAACACCTCCACTCTTCTCTAGACTCTCTTCCTGGACCCTCTCAGCCCAAGAAGACCACACCAAACACTACCAAGCCCAAGAACCCCAAGCCTCAACCACATCCCAAGAAGCCTACCTATCATTGTGAGTATTGTCAGAAAGACGAGCATCTTGCGGAGTTTTGCTTCAGGAGGAAGCGGGTTGAGAGAGCAGAGAGGGCTCGTAGTGATCAGGTGCAGTTCTACCAGCAGGGTGGTAGACTGCGTGTTCCTCGGCGCAGGGAGAGGCTAGAGGCCAGGCCGCGTCGTGTAGGTGGTGGTAGAGGAGACGGTTTTCTTACCCGTGCTCCAGTTGGTGGTGTTCGTTCCGGCAGAGTTCCAGACCGAGTTGGCTACGGTTCTGGACCTCGTGGCCGTAGGGTTAGGAAGAACCGTGGACCGCGCCTTGAGCCGCGTTTTGGTCCAAACTCTTTTGATGGTTTTCGCTTTCCATCTTTTGAGCAGATGGCTCGACACTGGTTTAGCTCTTTTGCTAAACCTGGTGCCGGACCATTTGCTCCCACTTACAGACATTGATTGTGCAGGACCAGGGACTGGAGGATGTTTGGATCATGGACTCAGGATGCTCTCGCCACATGACGGGACATCGCAGATGGTTCTCCAGTCTCACTCCCCCGAGCTCCAAAGAGTACATTACATTCGGGAACAGCGGTCAAGGGAAAGTAAGTGGCATAGGCTCAATCAGCATCTCAGACCATTTCTCTTTAAAGAATGTTGCTTTGGTTAAAAATCTGAACTTTAATTTAATCTCTGTGTCGCAACTTCTTGAGGATGGTTTGGAAGTGCGTTTTAAGAAGGGAAATTCTTCTGTGATTGATTCTAGAGGGTCTTTGGTTTGTCAGATTTTACCCTTCGGTAAAGTTTTTTGAATTGACTTCTCTAGTTCTTTTGGCCCTTCTCGCTGTTTGATTGCTGGATCTTCTTCTGAGCTCTGGAAGTGGCATAGGAGGTTAGGTCATTTGAGTTTTGATCTGCTAGTCAGGTTAAGCTCTATGGACCTCATCCGAGGATTGCCCAAGCTTAAAATGGAGAAGGATCTAGTTTGTCATCCCTGTCGTCATGGGAAAATGGTTGCCGCTTCTCATTCACCTGTGACTCAGGTGATGACTTCGTATCCAGGCGAGCTTTTGCATTTGGACACTGTAGGTCCAGCTCGGGTACGCTCAGTCGGTGGGAAGTGGTATGCACTTGTGATTGTTGACGACTTTTCTCGTTTCTCGTGGGTTTTCTTTTTGGAGTCTAAGGATGAAACTTTTCAATTTGTCCATGACCTGGTTTTGAAGCTGAAGAATGAGAACAATGGTCGGATGCGAGCAATTCGCTCTGACAACGGCTCTGAGTTCAAGAACTCTCAGTTCGTCAGCTTCTGTGGTGATCAGGGTCTGGACCATCAGTTTTCTTCTCCTTACACTCCCCCACAGAACGGCGTTGTGGAACGAAAGAACCGCACGCTAGTTGAGATGGCCAGGACGATGCTCGATGAGCACAGGACTCCTAGGCGTTTTTGGGCTAAAGCCATGAACACGGCTTGCTATCTGGCCAACCGCATTTTTCTTAGAACTTACATTGGTAAGACATCATATGAGTTGCGGTTTGGCAGACAGCCCAAGGTTAGTCACTTGCGAGCGTTTGGCTGCAAGTGCTTTGTGCTCAAGAAGGGAGGGCATTTGGACAAGTTTGAGTCTCGTTGCTGGGATGGTATTTTTCTTGGTTATGCATTGCATTCTCGAGGCTTCCGTGTTTGGAACCTCGAATCCCAGCTGCTTGTCGAGACCTGTGAGGTTTCTTTTGATGAGTCCTTGCCTTCTTTGACTCCTTCTTTTGAGCTTTCTGGTGATGATGAGCTCGGAGAGTCCATCTTCGAGGAAGATGAGGATACTCCAGCTGCTGTTGAGGGCGGGACTTCTGCATCCCCCGCAGAGCCCACACCCTCGGTGACTTCGACTGATGATGAAGGCGGACCTCTGATCACTTCTTCCACTTCGATCGAGCCCCCTCAGTCGAGTCCAGAGGTGCCAGCTGCTGACTCCGGTGAGGTGACTTCAGATCACCAGGGAACCCGAGCAGTTCAGCGTGACCACCCCTCAGAGCTCATCATTGGTGATTTAACTGAAAGGACTTTGCGTTCTTCTGCCTCTCTCGCTGTGTTTGCTGAATCTGCGTTTGTTGCATCTTTTGAGCCCAGAGACATTTCTCATGCTCTTTCTGACTCTAATTGGATTAATGCTATGCAAGAAGAGCTTGAGAATTTTGTCCGCAATCGGGTTTGGACACTAGTAGAGCCGCCACCTGGATGCAACCCCATAGGCACCAAGTGGGTATTCAAGAACAAACAAGGTGAAGATGGGGTTGTGGTGCGCAACAAGGCTCGACTAGTCGCCCAGGGTTATTGCCAGAAGGAAGGTATTGACTTTGAAGAAACCTTCGCTCCTGTGGCCCGTCTTGAGTCCATTCGTATTCTTCTAGCTTTTGCCGTTTCAAAGGGTTTTAAGCTGTTTCAAATGGACGTTAAGAGTGCTTTTCTGAACGGGTTCATAGAGGAAGAGGTTTATGTTAGGCAACCCCCCGGTTTTGAGAACCCTAAATTTCCTCGACATGTTTTTAAGTTGCATAAAGCTTTATACGGGTTGAAGCAAGCCCCCAGGGCTTGGTATGACCGGTTGAAGCAATTTTTGTTGGGGAAGGGCTTTGTGATGGGTTCTGTGGACAAAACTCTTTTCTTGCTCAGAGATGTTTCAGATTTTTTAGTTGCTCAGATTTACGTGGACGATATTATCTTTGGCGGTACTACTGATTCTCTTGTGTCCAAGTTTTCTGAGCAGATGCACAGTGAGTTTGAGATGAGCCTCATGGGTGAGCTTAAGTACTTTTTAGGGCTCCAGATCAAGCAGACCAAGGACGGCACCTTCATCCACCAAGGTAAGTATACTCGTGACATGCTTAAGAAATTTGACTTTGGTGGTGAATTGAAGCCGCAGATGACCCCGATGGGCACTTCTGGGGGTCTGGACAAGGACGAGAGCGGTGTCAAGGTCAATGAGAGAGAATTTCGAGGGATGATCGGCTCGCTGTTGTACTTAACGGCAACAAGACCAGACATACAGTTCGCCGTGGGACTTTGCGCGCGTTTTCAGTCTTCACCACGCGCGTCTCACCGGCAGGCTGTCAAGCGCATTTTCAGGTATCTCACCTATGCGCCTGATCTTGGTCTTTATTATTCAGCATCATCATCACTTGATTTATCTGGCTTTTCGGACGCTGACTTTGGTGGGTGCTGGTTGGATCGCAAGTCGACTTCCGGTACTTGCCAGTTTCTTGGTTCTTCCCTTGTATCTTGGTCTTCTCGAAAGCAATCTGGAGTTGCTCTTTCGACCACAGAGGCTGAGTACGTAGCTGCTGCCAGCTGCTGCTCACAGATGGTTTGGATGATTTCTACTCTACGAGACTTTGGGTTGCTCTTTCCTACCAGGGTTCCATTGTTTTGCGACAGCACGAGTGCTATTAGTGTAGGGAAAAACCCATGTCTCCATTCAAAAACCAAACATATTGATGTGCGCTTTCACTTCTTGCGGGATCAATATGAGAAAGGTGTCATTGACCTTATTCATGTTGATACCCATCATCAGTTGGCTGACATTTTTACCAAACCCCTAGATCAGTCTACATTTGAGCGTTTAAGAGGGGATTTGGGTGTTGTGTATCCTTTCTAGGATATTTTGCGTCAGTTTTCTTTCTTATTTACTCTTTTCTTGAGTCTTTTTGTGTGTGTTCATATCATACATATTCACATATCACACATTTGAGCCTGCTTCTGTTATATGATTGAACTGCTTTACTTAGTCTAGCTGGTACATGCTTTTGATTACTTGTCAATGATCATGCTTTGGTTCAGTTCACTTGATATATCTGTCATATGCATGGCTTTTATGCTTTAAACCTGAAAAATGATCACCATTGCTTCTGGTAACTAGCATGCGTAGGCTGAGTGTTTTTGCTATCTGTTACATGCCTTGTAGCCAGTTCATCACATAGATGCAGATATGCAACTTGGACATCTTTATGCTTTAACATGGAAAATGTACTATAAAATGATAAAAATCAAAAATGAATGAAAATTCCATTCCTTTTTATGCTTAACGTCGAAAAGATCCAAGTGGGTTTGCTTTGTCGCATTATATTGTTCTGGATTGCTTACCATAGCACTTTGGTATGAACTAGGACAGTATAGTGTTTGCCGAGATCAATGTCTTAAGCTTCTGATGGTCCAATTCTGGCCTAGGCTTGACTTGGTCGGTTAGCATAAGGTTTGACATGCAAATAACCCTTGGCACAAATGACAAAGGATAATGAAAAAGCCTGAACTGTAAACGGATAACAAGTTTGCTGAAGCACTTTGTTTTTGAACAATGCTTATCTTGGTAGACATCAGTTAGCTTCTGCATTTCATGCTTTACCTTGCTTGTTTTACTAGAAAATGTGGTGATGCTTTTATTTGCCAAAACTGAAAAATGCGTGCTAAATGACTTTCTTTAGATATCATCTGTTGCACTGATCATGCCATGTGTCTTGGACAGTATCTCTTTTGCTATACCTGTTAGATACTGTATTTGCAGTCAATCATATCTGAGAAGCATGCTTTCTTCACTCCACCTGCACCCCAATTGCATTCACTGCATATTTTGAGGGGGAGTTGCTTTTCAGGGGGAGTCTGTGTCTCTTTTGAGTGCTTGATGAGTTCACTTGTCAACAAGGGGGAGAAAATTTGGGATCAGAGTTTAAGGGGGAGTTCTTACTCTGTTGATATCCTTGTTGTTCTGAAATCACACTCATTTATGAGCTTTTAAGCTTTTACGTTTTGGTTAACCATAATGACCGTTTCTTGCTTTGTTTGGCTTTTGGTCATTAAGGTTAAACTTTTACCTTATTTTTCTTCTTCTTTGTTTTCTTGTGTTTTGTTTTCGTGTTTCCACATTTGTGTGCAGGTGCTGAAGAGCTGAGAATTGAGGAGTGTTGACAATGCTCTCATCAAGGGGGAGATTGAGGAGCCATGCTGAATAGCGTGGGTCTCATGGCTCTAGAGGTGATGAGTCATTGTCAACGATAGTCAACAAGGACTGAAGAAGAGAAGAGATCTGCTGTTTCATGGGCCGCGTGTGACTCAGGTACACGGGCAGCGAGCGACTGTCGGGCAGAGGAGGCTGCGAAGTCGGGCTGGCCCAATCCGGGTGCATGGGCCAGAAGCAGTAGAAGACCCACTGGGCTGTTGACCAGGACTGACTCAGGTACACGGGCGGTGAGCGATTGCCGGGCTGAGAGAGCTGCGGGGTCGGGCCGGCCCAATCCGGGTACCTGGTGCAAAGCTGGTGGAGGCTTTGTCAGTTTCGGCGTAAAACTGACAACCGTTGATTCTGTATCCGACTGTCCAGAAGAGTAGCTTCAGGATATGTCATCTTTTACTCTAGGCCCACAGTCAGTCAGTTGTGTCTGTAAAAATTCCTAAGGGCAGTAGAGTCTTTTTCTGTATTTTTGAGTCTGTAAAAAAACCCTAAGGGGCTGGTAGAATATTCCTAGTGTTGGGCTGCCTATAAATAGCACCCCAATCCCTAGGGTTTGGACTACCCTTTGTGCTGAAATCAAATCCACCTTTTTTGGTCACTCCCTTCTCTCTCCTGTGTGCGCCGCCAGGGGCTTCCCTCTCCCTGTTCTTGCATTCTTTTGGCTCAAATCTTTTGGATGCATTTAATCTTTGAACTCTGGTGAATTTATTGCTTGCATTTTGTTTGGTTTGGGGAGTTATTGCCTTACCTACGGGCTGCTGAATTTATTCTTGAAGAGAAGCTTCTTCGGCTGGGTGAGTTCTTCACGGTGGTAGTACTAGTTCTTGCTGTTGCAAGTAGTACTGCTTTACTGTAGCTACAGTGTTCGGCTGCAGCTTTTCAACTTCTATCGCCCAGCTTTTTGATCGAAGCAGACAGTCTCTTTTGCTTTTTCCTGGTGTGTCTGGCGAAGCTCGGTCCCGTGCGAAGCCCCTCAACTTCGTGAGGCAGGCTCCGATCGAACCTCTTCAAAGGCTTCGCTCAGACTTCGAACTTCGGTTTTTTGCGTCTGAGTTGCTAGATTCGAAGTTCCTCCTGTATGGACAGCATCGCATACTTCGAACTAGCATACTCCGAATCTATCTGTTCGAAGCACACACTTCATTAGGTTTCGAAGTTGGGTTCGAAGTTTGTCTGTTCTGATAGACTTCGCTTGGATTTCTTTGTGGCGTGTCTGCCTTCGTTTCTCTTCCCGAAGTTTTCCCTTTTCGAAGGTAGAGTGTAGGCTTCGGACTTGATTTTCTGTCACGTGACAGACTTCGCTCCTACGTTCGAAGGTTGTCTGTTTGTGTGTTCGAAGCTTTGTGTTCGAAGTTTCGTGTTCGAAGGTTTAGCTTCGAGGCTTTCGGTTCGAAGTACGTTCGAAGTCTTGTCTTCGAAGTGCATACTTCGAAGCAGGCTCCGGCACTGTTTTACTTCGCTCCGAAGCTCGTGAGTCGAAGTTGTATGCGAAGACTTGTCTTCAAAGTGCATACTTCGAACCAAGCTCCGGCACTGTTTTACTTCGCTCCGAAGTACTCTTCGCTTCTTATCACTTCGAACTAGCCTAGATAGTGACACCTTCGGCATTTCGGACAGACTCCGACTCCAACCTCCGAAGCAGACCTCGACGTGCGAAGGGGGCTTCGCCAAGTTTCGAACAGGAGACAACTTTGGACAGTAACTTCTCTTTTCACTTTATACATACTTAGATCATTTCTTTGAGAAGTATAGGCCTGTTACAACTTGTTTATCTGCCTAGTTGCACCACTCTAGTTTTCCACTGTTTATCTTCAGATGCTTCTAGGTTAGAAACCTTTAGACTTAGGCCTTCTGTTTATTTTCTGCTGGGTAGTATTTTGAGGTGCGTTGGGTATTGGGAACAGGCCATTGATTCGAAAGAATTTTTAAGGCGCCCATTCACCCCCCCCCTCTGGTCGCTACTTTCGGTCCTACACTTGGTGGTGTTGGGTGAAGCATATTTGGTGTGAAAGGGTCCAGGTAAAGAATCAAGAAAAGTGTGAAGAGTTTTAGGCTTAGGAACCCAGACCTGCTTCTTAGGTGGAGCTTTAGGTTGTTCTTGGATCACTCCATCCTTGGGCTGATTATCCTTAAAGGACTCAGTGGAGTGAGTCTTGGTATATCTCTGTTCGGGAGTCATCTTACTCCACTCCACTGCTCGGCTAATGGCGCTCTCAAAATCAGTCTTGGTATAGGTGTAACCTACCCCAAACCCATCCTGTCTCTTAAACTGCTGGATCATCATGCCGAGTTGTGGC
This sequence comes from Zizania palustris, assembly GCA_019279435.1. Classification (NCBI taxonomy): domain Eukaryota; kingdom Viridiplantae; phylum Streptophyta; class Magnoliopsida; order Poales; family Poaceae; genus Zizania; species Zizania palustris. The sequence goes on from JAAALK010000081.1 coordinate 58,837,461, forward strand.
TCTCTGGCACTAATCCAACTCAGGATTTGATGGAGGTAAAAGTTCTCGTTCTGAACATCAGCTAGCTCCTCTCTCAAAGAAGCTAACACCTCCACCTGTGACAAGCAGATCTCACACTCTTTATCAACTTCGACAGACTTCTCAGCTTTTAGCTTGATCAACTCCATTCTAATGGACAAACAGTTCTCACAAACAGTGGGTGGAACTGACAAGGTCTCAAGCTCTATCTTATTCTGCTCCAACTCAGCTCTCACTCCAGCTAACTCGCTCAATTGCTCATCACTCTTGGCTCTCAGCTCAGCTATACTAGCTAAATGAGATGGGCAGTCTACACAAGGTGCGACAACAGTGGCATGAGCATCTTTTAGCTCCTGCTGAGCGCTTTCAAGCTCAGTGGCCAATGCGTCTCTCTCATCTACTCTCTCTATGTACCTAGACTTAAGAGTCATCAGGTCACACAACAACACCTCACAGTTAGGGCACTCACCACTATCACCCAAGCAAGGGGAAGAAGACAGACTCTCAATCTTGCCATTTGCCGTGGCAAGCTCACTCTCAAGCTCATCTATCCTCTTCTTTGCCCCTCTAAGCAGTTTCTCCCTATACTTCAACTCCTGACTGTTCTGTTCTAGTAAATTGACAACTTCTTGTTCATAGGAGGATGCATTCTCATCTTCGTCGTCGGAGGAGGAGTCCTTCTCTTTCTTCTCCCCAAGAGCCATTGAGCAGAAGCTCTTGTGGGGTCTTCGGCTGTGGCGTGAGCGACTCTTCGGCTTGTCCCCGAAGCCCATGAAACAGAGGCCTGCCTGATTGTCCCTGTCCTTCCCCTTCCTAATCATGATCTCTTCATCACTTGAACTTGAAGACAAGGAGGAAGACGAGGATCTCTTGGCGTATCTTTTCTCCATTTCGGCGAAGAAAGTCTTGTCTCGCTTCTTGTTCTCATGTCTATAATCCTTCAGAGCCTTTCGAAAGAATCTTGTTTTGGGCTTGCCCTTTGTGGAAGTGGAATTGTCATACTTGCCGAAGTTGTAGGAGTTGCCGCCAGTCCCCTTCTTGTAATTCTTCTGCTTGGGGCAGTCGGCGATGAAATGGCCTGGGTCACCACACTCAAAGCACCCGGTTTTTGTGCCGTGTCTCTTAAACATTCGCTTATCATAAACACGTCGCACCCGGTTGTTAAACAAGCACAAATCATCATCTCCTAGAGTATCAAGTTGTTCCTCGGAGATAGACATCAAGGAAAAAGCAGTACAACTCATGGCATTAGGATCAGCAAACGGTGTCGCAAGCGCCAGAGTCTTGGAGCAAGAATCAGTGAGATTTGATCTCAACTGAATATCGACCTCTGAGGCCTTGAGCTTACTAAAAAGCTCTGTGATGGTCAAGGTATCATAAGATGTGCTCTCAACAATAGAAGAGACCTTGATCTCCCAGATCTTAGGGTCCAAGGTATGGAGTACCTTAAGCGCCTGTTCATGATCTGAGACCAGCTGATCACCCTCGGCCTTGTTAACACGAAGCTAGTTAATGATCGATTGAAAACGACCAAACAAAGCCTCAACAGTCTCACCCGGCTTCTGTGAGAAATTTTCATACTCACGCTGGTAGGTCTGATAAAGCCTAGCCTTGACCTGAGCTGTCCCCTCATGGTGTGTCTCGAGGGTAGCCCAGATCTCTCGAGCAGTGGTGAGATGGCTAACACGCTCAAACTCACTAGGACCTAGACCAGAGAAAAAAATATTCACCGCCTTACTATTATTTTGATGCTGGGTAATTACATCAGCACCAGTATCCGCAACAATAGTCCTTATGGTGAAGTTAGGATGAACACAAATCTCCCATATGTCCGAGCTCTGGCTCATAAGGTATGCTCGCATGCGAGTCTTCCAATAAGTGTAGCCAAAAGCCTCTAGGAATGGGATTTTTCCAGAAGACGTCATGATCACTACCTAGGTTTAGAATCGGTTAAGATACTAGAAAAAACCTAACCTCGCTCTGATACCACTTGTAGGACCGAAAGTAGCGACCAGAGGGGGTGAATGAGTGCCTAAAAACTCTTGCTAATCTATATCAAAAACCCAACACCCAACCAACCTAACCGGACAAACAATACTAGTAATGTAAAATACTGGTACTATAGATGTTTAGCCTAAAAATGACCGGTGTCCTAATTAAAATGATATTAAAGCTAAACTAAAAGGAATCACTGCAGTAAATAAAAATGAGTTCTAGAAATATTTAATAACATAATAAAAGCACTTAATATCTTAATAAAATGTTCAGATTGCAGTCTAAAAATAAAATACAAATTAACTGAATATAAATGGATTTATCCAAAAATTAATTCAGTAATAAATCAAAAATATTTCACGTAAAAACTAGAATAAAAATATTACCGCGACTAATAAATTTTTCGATTTATTTTTATATGAGCAGATTAAAAACACTTAAACTAATAACATGAGATCAGTAATAAGAATTTAACAGATTAAAATTAACTGTGAGATTTAATTTGTTTTATGCTAATTAAAAACTAGATGGCTCTTGATTTAACTAACTTGTCTAAAAATTGGGAGATTGAAACTTACACGTCGTCCTGTTGCAAAAACCGTGGGACCCGTAGAAAAGAAAAAACCAATTTTTTGTTTGTTTCCTCTATTGCCGTGCTAAATTAATGAGCCAAAAAAAAACTTTGATGCTGCTTTGCATCTCGCCGGAGATCTGTGGGGCCCACGCCTTCAATGATGACGACGCGCTGCCTTTGCTGCCGGATGACCGCACCCGTGAAGCAAATTTTCTTCTCGCAAATCAGCCTGGCCTCGCGCCGCGTGCACAAGGAAAACACACAGGCTGCTGCTGCTCGATGAAGCACTGCTACTGACGCACTGCTGACGGCTGAAATCCTGACGTGAAGGAGAAAACTCACTTTTGGAGGAGAAAAATCATAGCAGCGACGGAATATTCAGAGTCGGTGGAAGACGAACAGAAAGAAATGGACTATAGATTGATCTCTAAAAAAACAGTCATCTATCCCCAAGGGGATAGGGGCCTATTTATAGGCAAATCCTAATACATGAAAAGACTAATTTACCCTCAGGTAAAATAAACTGACTCTAAAATAAATTCCAAAAATTACTAAAATATTCTTTAAAAAAATCACCTGACTCAAATAAAAATATTCTAAACTTAAAAACTAAATATTAATATCCTAAAATTGAATTAATGATAGATTGTCAGTTTTGCGCCGAAACTGACAAAGCGTCCATCGTCTTCGCACCGGGTACCCGGATTGGGCCGACCCAACCCCGCAGCTCCCTCAGCCCGGCAATCGCTCGCCGCCCGTGTACCTGAGTCAAACCCAGTCAACAGACCAGTGGATCATCTGCCGCTCCTAGCCATGTACCCAGATTGGGCCAGCCCGACTCCGCGGCTCCTCTGCCCGGCCGTCGCTCACTGCCCGTGTACCTGAGTCACATGCGCCACAGACTCGGCAGGTCTTCAACTCTCTCTTCCTTTGACTTCCATTGACAATCACTCATCACATCTGGAATATCAAAACCATATTCTTCAACATGGTTTCTCAGGCAGCACGTTCCTTGCAACACCATATGTGACTTGTGGGACCTCCTAACCCATCGGCCTAGGGCCGACCGCTAAGAATGGTGCCGCCACACCTCTTTCGAGGTTATACTACAAACTCAATGGCAAGCCCCGAGTGGGGGCTGATTGTTGGGTCGCCCTACCAAGAGTGCTGTGAATTCTGTAGTAGTCTGGTCTAAGTATCGAGGCGATACGTTGGACCTTGCGATAGTTTGTGGGCTACAGTTTCATCAATGTTCTTCTAAATCATCCCGTGGAGGGTGTTTACCAATGTTCTAGATTAATTGATGAGTGTGTCGTGAAGCGTGTTGTCAACGATCTCCTAAAAACCGACATGAGGGCTTTGTCGGCTGACTATTCTCCATGGCTGTCTCTAATCTTGGCAATAGATCCCTTAAGATGGGACCCGCCTGAGTCATCCTATAGGCTTGTAGACACAACTCCCAGAAAGCATCAATGTGTCTTTGTACCTCCACCCTCTGTTCCTTAGTCAAAGTCTCCATGGTGATTGGAATGATGTTCTCGTCATTGAGTTAACCCGCCATGGCTGAATTGCTGAAGTATTGCCCCACTAGTTATGCCAAAAAGCGTGTTGGTGCATTTTTTGGTCACATTTTCACACACGTGTGGCAAGGGAGATCTGCTTAACTCTAGTGCAGGTCCTATGTTCTTATAAAAAGGGGTTCAAGATGTGTCAATCAGTTTGACCCTGCAACTAATAAGGAAACAGGAAGATATTATCAATAGCAAAGCCTATCGGCTATCGAGCCGATGACGATGGTGAGGATAGGATATTCGTGGAATATCATACCTATCGGCCATAGGGCAGATGACCAGGGGTAGAGTGATCGGGTGAGCGTTCCATCAGCCGATAAGATGGCCAGTTTTACCACATAGGCCGATGAGCGCTTTTCCAATTGCAAATAAGATGTGGCGTTGAATTGAAGATAACCCGTTAGCTTGTACTCCGACGAAAATAAATAAAATGTACCATATAACATGTCTATATCATGAAAATCATCACAATAACTAGATTGGACCTAACCAAGATAGTAGCTAGTCACGATTATCTTAATAATATATCAAAGTATCGGATATGCTTCATTTAGATAAATAGTATACAACATGAAAAAGATAAAATATCAAGATATCTTGGACTTAACTGATGAAGCCTCAAACTACCACACCTAGATCACATCAATCTAAGAGATCAATCTGATGTAGCCTTAGATCTAGCCGATACAACAAGAATAGGCGACTGTACTATTTTGACGTTCACCTCAAGAGATCAAACTGATGCAGCCATGAGGATACTGACCTAGTCGATACGGTCGTCGGGGGTGGTGGGACTCACCTCTTCACCGGAGATCAAAACGATGCAGCCTAACTCCGAGTACCGAACCCCGCCGGGATAAACCTTGGGAACAAAGGGTGGCGATGCGTCGAGTAGTTTTTTTTGATAGATATGTGTGTTTCTAAACTAACTAAGGGTACATATTTATAGTTCAGAGACTTGCCATCCAAGCACTTTATCTTAACCGATCTTGGATAATCTTTATCTTATTTTTATCTTTATCTCCATCGGCTCTTCTGCATCCGATCATATTGTAATAGCATGAACAGGCTTCCTTGACAATCTTTGACCGGATCTTCTCTGACTTCTATGGACCGTGTGGCATCTTTAGTGGGCTTGTGCTTTACCAAATTTTGGCGTCAATAGCGCTGCTACAATAGCGGCGCTCATGGGCTTCTTCATGTGAACAACGTCATCATATTCGTTGATTAGACCACGAGGGAACGATCAGAGTGAGGCAAGGATCAGCAAGGATGCGCTTCCCCGTAATCTTCTTCCGTTGCACCTAGCATGTCTCGTGCTAGAAAATATCGATCTATGATCCCTCATGCACCTGGTCCTTGGGCTTTGGGGAAAATATTTCAAATTGTTGGCTAGTGTAGCTTCACTATTCCCCAACAATTACATCATTGTTGGACTAGAGAAAACACTAGCTGAGTTGCATGGGATGCTCAAAACTGCTGACGAGAGTATCAGGAAATCGCCAAGTCATGTGATTGTTGACACGAGAACGTGCCCCCGCACTTGGGTCAGTTCGATGATCCAAAAGTGCACGAATACTTAGGGACAAGCCTAAGCGTGACGCAGCACTGACGTCGCGTTCTGACTACCCTTAATCGTGATAAGGGGGGTGGAGTTGCCAGGCAATCAGATCACACAAGATAATCCAATTAGCCTGTCTGCTTCAAAGTCTGGTGCGATGGGGTCACCAAAGTGTACCTTCACCGTCTGGTGCGAAGTATACCGCCAAAGGGTGCTTCGGTGTTCGGACCGATCTGGCCGAAGATGGACTCCGAACGGATCTGGACGCGGCGATCACCTCCGAACAGCAGGGTTCAGCGTGAGATCTCTGATACGGCAAATTACAGAATAATGACACGAAGGCCACGCGTGGGCGTAACTTCGTCCAGTGCGGAGTGCGATCGTGGTGAAGCCTGTTGTGACGAAGTGTGCTGACGAAGCCTGTCGTCGGAGCCTGCAGTCTCACTGAAGGGTGTCCTAGTGACCTCCGAAACCGATCTCTCAGCTCCGAACACCTCCGATGAAGTAGCTCTGAACGTGGGAACCTACAACAGAGAGACTTCGAAGTACCAATTCGGCCTGAGGACCGAATTCTGCTAAGTGTTGCACTAGTAGCGAAGGTAGCAATCTGTTACGCAGATTAGCGGATACTTCACAAGCGAAGTAACAAGGCGATAGCAATCTTTTATGTAGATTAACGTATACTTCACAAGCGAAGTAACAAGGGTTACCACTGTTCCGAAGTGGCCGGCGGAGGCCTTCCAGGCAAACCCACGAAGAGGTACTGGAAAAATAAAGGTAAAGTAAATACGATCAAAGCTAGGGCTTTGGTTTGGTTTGTGTTGGGGGGGCTCTCTAAGCTGGCCTCACCTCTTTATTTATAGGGGCCAAACATCAGATCGAATGTGCTATTTTTCAGCTTTGATAGAGATAAAACTCAGCCGGAATCGCATCCAACTCTGTTTCTGCCAAAGTGGGCTTCGGCTAGGCCCATCGAGGCCTGCTCCTCGGGCGAAAGCGTCGGTGGCGTGGGCCTCCGAAGGCTTCTTGGCCAAAGTCCGTGGGCCGGCCAGAGGCTTTCGGAGCCCACATCCCAATGGACCTTCGGTCCTATAGGGCTTTGGCCTGACCCTGGAGATGTGTATTTTTGGCCCAAATTACCAAAATTGATATTTTGACAATCTCAGCCATTAATGCCATTTCTTGCTATCAACAGTGATGATGGTTCAGAAGGAGAGCAAAAGATAAAGATGAAGGGCAAGGCTAAGACTACAGATTCGATCTCTAGTGAGAAGCCTAAACCAATTGGAAAGTTCAATTCAGGTCCTGCTAGCTCTGAGTTGTGCCACTATTACCACAGACATGGGCATTGGAAGCTCAACTACAAGGTGCATCTCAAAGAATAGAAGAATGAGAAGGGAATTGTGACTTCTGCTTCAGGTATTAATGCTATTGAAATTAATATTGCTACTCATCCAAATTATTCATGAGTATTTGATACCGGTTCGATGATTCATACTAGCAAATCATTGCAAGGGCTGAGTAGGACAAGAAAGTGTGCTAGTGGCAAGTTGGATGTCCACATCAGAGATGGTGCAAAAGTTATAGCGTTGGCCGTTAGCATTTATTCACTGTCACTACCTTCCGGACTAGTTTTGGAGTTGAATAATTGTTATTTCATTCCCACCTTAGGCAGAAACATTATCTCTTCTTCATGTTTAGAAGAAGATTGTTTTGAATTCGTAGTAAATAACAAGTGTTGTTCAATATTTTCGAATTGCATGTTTTATGGTGTTTGTCCAGTGGTGAATGGATTGTATATTGTGAGTCTTGAAGATACACACATTTACAACATTAGTAAAAAAACAATGACTCAATGATTTGAATCCTACGTCTCGCATTGTCGTTTGGGTCATATAAATGAGAAGTACGTGCAAAAGCTCCATAGTGATGGAATTTTGGAGTCATTTGATTTTGAATCATATGACACATGCGAGTCTTTCTTACTTGGCAAAATGACAAAGACACCTTTCATTAGTCAGAGTGAGAGGGCGAATGAGCTATTGGTCATTATACATACTGATGTATGTGGACCAATGAGCCATGTCACAAGAGGTGATTTTTAGTACTTCATCACTTTTATAGACGACTTTAGTAGATATGGTTATGTCTACTTAATGAGGCATAAGTGGGAGTCCTTTGAAAAGTTTAAGGAGTTCCAAAATTAAGTACAAAATCATACATGCAAGACAATTAAATTTCTACGATCAGATCATAGAGGTGAATATTTAAGCCATGAGTTTAGTGATCATCTGTAGTAGTGTGGAATTGTTCCACAACTGACTCCACCCGGCATGCCCTAGTGGAATGGAGTGTCTGAGTGGAGAAACCGCAGACATGGGTCGGTCTATGATGAGTCATGCTGATCTTCCATTGTCCTTTTGGGGACTCACTCTAGAAACTGCCCCTTTCACGATAAATAGAGTTCCATCTAAGTAAGTATAGAAGACACCATATGAGATGTGGTCTGGGAAATGTCCCAATTTGTCTTTTCTAAAGATTTGGGGTTGTGAGGCGTATGTAAAACGTTTGACATCTAACAAGCTCACTCCTAAATCTGACAAGTGCTTCTTTGTGGGGTATCCAAGGGAAAAAAAAGTGAAGAGGACATCGATAACAATGATAAAGACATCCAATACTCTATTATTCCTAGACCAATCACTCGCTCTCGTGCCCGCAAGCTTAATTATGAGGTGCGTTCATTTCTTACTTTATATAATGATATGGATATGGATGGGATGCTACTTATTGGTGATATTTTGACTCTGAACTTGGGAGAAGCACTTCTGGATCAAACACAAGAAGGAGAGGCGGCACAACAAACCAATTCGGATTCCACTTCAAACTCTGATTTCGGTTCGGTTTCAACAAAACACCCTTCATTAAAACGGGCATAACTTTCTCGTACGGAGGCAGATTGAGGTGTTATTTAAGGCGTTGTAAAGATAACGAAAATATAGTTCCAATGAATCTAGTTCCAAGTCATTGTTCATTACGAAACGTTCTTTGTCGTCCAAACAAGTCATAAGGTGCTCCGTCACCATTTTGGGCCACTTTGGGCCTTGTATCCGTTTGGGGCCTTAAGCCCAACATTAGGGAGGACTTTACACAAACCCTAGGTATTAATACTCTGTAGCTGTTGTTGATAGCAAAAAATGGCATTAATGGCTAGATTGTCAAAATATCAATTTTGGTGATTTGGGCCGAAAATACACATGTCCAGGGTCCGTCCAAAGCCCTACAGGGCCGAAGTCCATTGAGCTATGTGCTCCAAAAGCCTCTAGCCAGCCCATGGGCTTTGGCCGGGAAGCCTTCGGAAGACCACGCCACCAGAAGCTTTAGCCCGAGGAGCAGGCCTCGACGGGCCTAGCCGAAGCCCACTTCGGCAGGGATGGAGTTGTATGCGATTCCAGCTCAATTCTTATCTCCATGTGGCCAGGTTAATAGCAGATTAGATGGGGAATTAAACCCCAAATCAAACAAAACCAAAGCCCTAGCTTTGATCGTATTTACTTTACCTTTATTTTCCTGTACCTCTTCGTGGGTTTGCCTGGAAGCCCTCCGCCGGCCACTACGGAACAGTGGTAACCCTTGTTACTTCGCTTGTGAAGTATCCGTTAATCTACGTAATAGATTGCTATCGCCTTGTTACTTCGCCTGTGAAGTATCCGTTAATCTACGTAATAGATTGCTATCGCCTTGTTACTTCGCCTGTGAAGTATCCGCTAATCTGCGTAACAGACTGCTACCTTCGCTACTAGTGCAATACTTAGCAAAATTCGGACCACAGGCCGAATGGGTACTTCGAATTCTCTTTGTTGCAGGTTTACATGTTCGGAGCTACTTCGTCAGAGGTGTCCGGAGCTGAGAGATCGGTTTCGGAGGTCACCAGGACACCCTTCGACGGGACTGTAGGATAGTCGGAACACGATGTCGGTGTTACGTCACACTTAGGCTTGTCCCTAAGTATCCGTGCACTTTTGGATCGTCGAACTGACCCAAGTGCGGGGGCACATTTCCGTGTCAACAGCCGTCATGAATTAGGGTTGGGTTTTGCTTAGTTTCGAACTGCCTTACAGATTGAACTCTAACGTTCATCAGATTGTGGAACCCCGCTCGAGAAATCGATCTTTCATTCGTTTGCAAGATTGTGTTTCCATGTTCTTGCTTGTCTTCTCGATTCACATGCATGGATAAGCCTTCCGGGATAGGTCAATCGCGTTCATGCATGGTTCGGATCAGTGCTGATCGGAAGCCGGATCGCTAACATCGAGTCCTCCTCCAATCGATTTTACCCCTTCTGACAGAAGATCGAGCACCCGTGCGCATCAAGTGGTATCAGGTCCCATGTTGCCCTTCAGGAATTATTGTATCCCTTAGATTGTTCTTCGCCTTGACCTAGAACTCCAGAAAAATACACAAAAAAGAAGAGTCATAGACATCTAGGGCAAATTATCCTTATCGTCCTACTATTTTGAGCAATTGCAATTTCGTCATGGTATCGTATTGCTGAGTTTTGATCCATGGTCAATGTCGGGTTGCTGGTTTAGAGTTGTGTTCTTGATCACGAGTCAAAGACATAACCTTGCTTAGTCCCGAGATATTCGAATCCAACCCTAAACCCTAGTCGGAGTCGGTTCGGGGTCAGTTCGACCTTGCCTCGGTAAAATGGCCATAACTTTTGCATACGGACTCCGTTTGAGCTCTACCACCCGTCAAAACGATCAGGACGAAAAAACGCATCCAGCAATGAGCACAAAGCCACTTCCGATTGGGCTGAGGGGGCCAAATTAGGCCAGGAAGACAGAGTTCTAGAGGGGTTTTTGTTTGCAGCCAGCATAACTTCTTCCTTTTCGGGTACCTCGTTGAGTACTTATTGTTTGAGCAGTATGTAAAAAATGAGAAAAAAAGAAAGAGAGGCACAAAAGAAAATAAAAAAGGCCAAAAAAAGAGACAAAAAAAGAAAAGAAAAAAATCAAAAAAAATTGTAAGGCATAAGAGGAGGAAGTTGTTCTAGTTTAAGTTCAGCGTTGTTACCTATATCTCTAAGTGTTGTGTTTTGGTGTTCTTTTTATTGGAGTTGGCTTCTCTTCTCGTTTATAGGAGCACAAGTTAGACCAGCAACCAAGACAAAATATTGTGGATTATTATGTAGCTTTACTAACTATTGTCGATCTGTGCTAATCCTTGCTACTAAAGATCAACCTTCCGAGCTCCACCTTCCTTCTGATCAGTACGGTGACCAGCTGGCAATCGCTATACTAACGACTTCAATGGTATCATCCCCAAGACAACCAGTTGTGCCACCTACTACTATTGGTAACAACCTTGCAAGAACTTGGTGAAATGTTTGACTGTGAGCGACTCCACATCCTAGTAGTTCGTAGGAAACTAACGCACTTGTGAGCTTGTTTGTGTTTTGTGTTTCCACTAACCATGGCAGGATCACACCAAGGCGATAGAGATGAATGTGTGTCCAAGGTCGAGCTTGGAAAGTTGCTGCAAGAACTCAATGCAAACATCGTTAAGAATAACCAGGACAATGAGAACAGATTGGAGAGGATAGAGAGGAGCATTGCCACCCTCATCACCAGGATGGAGAACATAGAGACACATCAAGCGCCACCTAACGATAGAGCTGAAGATCTCGAGGCAGATGGTATAAATCAAGAGTATATCCACCCCCTTGCTAGAGACTGCATCCCCATCAACGAAATCCACGTCGTCAAGGTTTGGAAGGTAATAATGAAAACAACCCTCATGCTGATAATTCGTTTGCTAAGGTTAAGTTCAGCATACCACCTTTTTCTGACTCTTATGATGCTGAAACATATCTGAATTGGGAGATAACAGTAGAAAAAAATTAACTCTCATCTTGTTCCAGAAATTCATAGAGCTAGACAAGCCACTAGTGAGTTTACCGATTTTGCTATCTTTTGGTGGAATGAGCTATCAAATGTAGGCTTAGCACCTGACACAAGGGATGGGCTAAAGAGAGCTATGCATGGTAGATTTGTCCCCACTACTTATAAATGTGATTTGCGTCAAAAATTACAATGTTTAAACTAGGGAAATAAATCTGTAGAGGAATACTACCAAGAACTGCAAATAGGAATGTTGTGTTGTGAGGTAGTTGAGGATGAGGAGGGTAAAATTGCTAGATTTTTTGGTGGCTTAAGAAGAGAAATACAAGACATAGTTGATTATAAGGAATATAATTCTCTCGATAGGTTGTTTCACCTTTCTATGAAGGTAGAAAGAGAATTGCAGGGACCACAGCTGAAGTCGAAGATCAACTTCACCAACACATGAGCGGCGTATACAACAGGAAAATCACACTACCTTCTCCTGCACGGTCTTCTGCCCCCTTCATACCTAGGGCGCGTTCAGCAGCACCGTCGTCTTCACTACCACTAGAGGAGAAGAGTAAAACATCCCTACTAGCAAATAGTTCCTCGTCGGTTGCTTCTACAGGTCAAACTAGTGGAGTCATTTGCCACAATTGCAAAGGGAAGGGCCATTTCATGATAGATTGCCCAAGCTAGAGGCGGACATTCATTGCTACTAAGGATGGTGGGTATGTTAGTGCTAGTGATATTGATGATGGTGGTACTAACCATGCAGGTGACGATAAGGAGACTGAAAGTGACGGCGAGGAGATTTTAGGTACTGCCGCCACCAAGAAGTATCAGGCGTTGATTGTACAACGTGTTTTAAACACTCAAGTGGAGCAAACGGACACACTGCACTGACATAACTTATTTCAAATGTTCCTCATTATCAATGATCGTCGTGTTCGTGTCATAATTGATGGAGGGAGCAACAACAATTTGGTGAGCTTATATCTAGTTAATAAGGTTGGATTGACCACACGTCCACATCCTCATCCATACTATATTCAGTGGTTCAACAATAGTGGTAAGGTCAAGGTAACACACTCTGGAGAGTGCACTTTTTCATTGGTACGTACCATGACTTTACTGATTTTGATGTTGTACCCATGCAAGCATGTTCACTTTTATTGGGTAAGCCATGGGAATTTGATACGGGTGCTACACATCATGGTGAGAGTAATAAATATAAACTTATGCCAGAAGGGAAAGAAAATTACTTTGTTTCCTATGACTACCACTGAAATTATGCAATGTGAGAATGAGAGTATTGAGAATAGCAAGAAGGAGATTGCACCACAATCTGAAAATTAGCAAGTAGCTAACACTATTTTCCCACCTAAGAAAGATAAGAAAGAAAATAGCTCTAAGTCGGACGGAATTAAATTGAAGGGGGGTGTTATGCTTGCTACTAAATCTGATTTGGTTGATGTTAATGAGTTTGGTTCTCCTTGTTATGCATTGATATGCAAAGAAGTTTTGTTTTCATTTGAGGATTCTTCCACCTCGTTGCCTCCTACTGTCACTAACCTTTTGCAGGAGTATAAGGTTGTGTTTCCAGTAGAGATGCCTCCGGGGTTGCCACCTATTCAAGGTATTGAGAATCAAATTGACTTGATCCCAGGAGCGACATTGCCAAACCGTTCTCCATATAGAACAAATCCGGAGGAGACTAAAGAAATTCAGCACAAAGTCAAAGAACTTCTAGACCGTGGGTACGTACGAGAGAGCCTTGGCCCATGTGTTGTGCATGTTCTTTTAGTCCCTAAGAAAGATGGTAGTTGGCGTATGTGTGTTGATTGTAGAGCCATCAATAATATTACAACAAGGTATAGTCATCCTATTCCTAGGTTAGATGATATGCTTGATGAATTGAGTGTGTCTATCATTTTCTCAAAGATTGACTTGCGTAGTGGATACCACCAAATTATAATGAAATTAGGAGATGAATGGAAAACAACTTTCAAAACTAAGTTTGGTTTATATGAGTGGTTAGTCATGCCTTTTGGGTTAACTAATGCAACTATCACTTTCATGTGTTTAATGAATGAAGTATTGAAAGTATTTATTGGCAAATTTGTGGTGGTTTACTTTGATGATATCTTGATATATAGTAAGTCTATTGATGAACATTTGAATCATTTGTGTATTGTTTTTAATGCTTTGAGAGATGCACACTTGTTCGGTAATCTTGAAAAGTGTACTTTTTGCATGGATCGAGTCTCTTTTCTTTGCTATGTTGTTACTCCACAGGGTATTGAGGTAGATGAAGCAAAAATTGAAGCCATCAAGAGCTGGCCAACACCTCAAACCGTCATGCAAGTGAGAAGTTTTCACGACATTGCTGGTTTTTATCGACGGTTTGTGAAGAATTTCAGCACCATTGCTACTCCACTCAATGAGTTGACAAAGAAGGGAGCTTCATTCACATGGGGCCCAGCACAAGAACAAGCTTTTAACATGCTTAAGGAGAAACTGACACATGCCCCTCTACTCCAACTTCCTAACATTGGTAAGACATTTGACCTTGACTGTGATGCCAGTGGGATTGGGATAGGAGGAGTTCTCATACATGAAGGTAAACCTATTGCTTACTTTAGTGAAAAATTACATGGACCTAATCTGAATTATTCTACTTATGATAAGGAGTTGTATGCTTTAGTTCAGGTGTTAGACACTTGGCAACATTACCTTTAGCCAAAGGAGTTTTTCATTTATTCTGATCATTAATCCTTGAAACATATTAGAAGCCAGGAAAAACTAAATAAGCGACATGCAAAATGAGTTGAGTTCATAGAGTCATTTCCATTCAATGTTATCTCATCTTGATCATAAGATATTTGGTCTAGAAACAATAAAAGAGTTATGTGCTACTGATCTAGACTTCAAAGATTCTTTTGAAAATTGTAGAGAGTGCTGAACTTAGAATAAATATGTGTTGAATGATGAGTTGTTATATCGTGCTAACAAGCTATGAGTCCTAGCTAGCTCTATTTGCCTTTTGTTTTTATAGGAAGCTCACGAGGGAGGATTGACGGGACATTTTAGATTGAAGAAAATTGAGAACATGTTGTCCACACACTTCTTTTAGCCAAGGATGTGGTGGGATGTCGTGCGCTACGTCTCACGCTGCACTACATGTAGCAAACCTAAGTCACACTAGAATCCCTTTGGACTTTATATGCCCTTTCCTGTTCCTAGTGTTCCTTGGGAGCATATATCAATGGACTTTGTCTTAGATTTACCTAGAACAAAGAGGGGGAGGGATAGTATATTTGTGGTGGTCGATCGATTCTCAAAAATGGCACATTTTATACCTTGTCATAAGAGCGATGATGCTACAAATATTGCTGATTTGTTTTTTAGGGATATCATTCGCCTACATGGAGTACCCACCACTATTGTCTCTGATCGCGATGCGAAGTTCTTGAGCCACTTTTGGAGAAGTTTATGGTGCAAGTTGTGGAACCAAGCTGGTATTCTCCACCACATGCCACCCTCAAACCGATGGGCAAACAGAGGTAGTTAATCATACGTTATCCACCATGTTGCGGGCTGTTTTGAAGAAGAATTTGAAGATGTGGGAAGAATGTTTACCTCATGTAGAGTTTGCATATAATCGAGCGATACATTCTAGCACCAAGGTGAGTTCTTTCCAGGTTGTGTATGACTTTACACAAACCCTAGGTATTACTACTCTGTAGCTGTCATGAATTAGGGTTGGGTTTTGCTTAGTTTCGAACTGCCTGGCAGATTGAACTCTGACGTTTGTCAGATTGTGGAACCCCACTCGAGAAATTGATCTTTCATCTATTTGCGAGATGAAGCAAAAATTGAAGCAATCAAGAGCTGGACAACACCTCAAACTGTCATGCAAGTGAGAAGTTTTCATGGACTTGCTGGTTTTTATCGACGGTTTGTGAAGAATTTCAGCACCATTGCTACTCCACTAAATGAGTTGACAAAGAAGGGAGCTTCATTCACATGGGGCCCAGCACAATAACAATTTTTTAACATGCTTAAGGAGAAACTGACACATGCCCCTCTACTCCAACTTCCTAACATTGGTAAGACATTTGAGCTTCAATGTGATGCTAGTGGGATTTGGATAGAAGGAGTTCTCATACATGAATGTAAACCTATTGCTTACTTTAGTGAAAAATTACATGGACCTAATCTGAATTATTCTACTTATGATAAGGAGTTGTATTCTTTAGTTCAGGTGTTAGAGACTTGGCAACATTACATTTGGCCTAATGAGTTTTTCATTTATTTCGATCATTAATCCTTGAAACATATTAGAAGCCAGGAAAAACAAAATAAGCGACATGCAAAATGGGTTGAGTTCATAGAGTCATTTCCATACAATGTTATCTCATCTTGATCACAAGATATTTGGTCTAGAAACAATAAAAGAGTTATGTGCTACTGATCTAGACTTCAAAGATTCTTTTGAAAATTGTAGAGAGTGCCGAACTTAGAATAAATATGTGATGAATGATGAGTTGTTATATTAACAAGCTATGAGCCCTAGCTAGCTCCATTCGCCTTTTGTTTTTATAGGAAGCTCACGGGGGAGGATTGACGGGACATTTTAGAGTGAAGAAAACTAAGGACATGTTGTCCACACACTTCTTTTAGCCAAGGATGTGGTGGGATGTCGTGCGCTACGTCTCACGCTGCACTACATGTAGCAAAGCTAAATCACACTAGAATCTCTTTGGACTTTATATGCCCTTTCGTGTTCTCCTAGTGTTCCTTGGGAGCATATATCAATGGACTTTGTCTTAGGTTTACCTAGAACAAAGAGGGGGAGGGATAGAATATTTGTGGTTTTCGATCGATTCTAAAAAATGACACATTTTATACCTTGTCATAAGAGCAATGATGCTACAAATATTGCTGATTTGTTTTTTAGGGATATCATTCGCCTACATGGAGTACCCACCACTATTGTCTCTGATCGTGATGCGAAGTTCTTGAGTCACTTTTGGAGAAGTTTATGGTGCAAGTTATGGAACCAAGCTGGTATTCTCCACCACATGCCACCCTCAAACCGATGGGCAAACAGAGATAGTTAATCGTACGTTATCCACCATGTTGCGGGCTGTTTTGAAGAAGAATTTGAAGATGTGGGAAGAATGTTTACCTCATGTAGAGTTTGCATATAATCGAGCGATACATTCTAGCACCAAGGTGAGTCCTTTCTAGGTTGTGTATGACTTTACACAAACCCTAGGTATTACTACTCTGTAGCTGTCATGAATTAGGGTTGGGTTTTGCTTAGTTTCGAACTGCCTGGCAGATTGAACTCTGACGTTTGTTAGATTGTGGAACCCCACTCGAGAAATCGATCTTTCATCTATTTGCGATATGAAGCAAAAATTGAAGCCATCAAGAGCTGGCCAACACCTCAAACCATCATGCAAGTGAGAAGTTTTCATGGACTTGTTGGTTTTTATCGACGGTTTGTGAAGAATTTCAGCAACATTGCTACTCCACTAAATTAGTTGACAAAGTGAGGAGCCATGCTGAATAGCGTGGGCCTCATGGCTCTAGAAGTGATGAGTCATTGTCAACGATAGTCAAAGAGGACAGAAGAAGAGAGGAGATCTGTTGTTTCATGGGCCGCTTGTGACTCGGGTACACGGGCAGCGAGCGACTGTCGGGCAGAGGAGGCTGTGAAGTCGGGCTGGCCCAATCCGGCTACATGGGCTAGAAGCAGTAGTAGACCCACTGGGCTGTTGACCAGGACTGACTCAGGTACACGGGCGGTGAGCGATTGCCGGGCTGAGAGAGCTGCGGAGTCGGGCCGGCCCAATCCGGGTACCTGGTGCAAAGCCGGTGGAGGCTTTGTAAGTTTCGGCGCAAAACTGACAACCGTTGATCTTGTATCCGACTGTCCAGAAGAGAAGCCGTAGTCGCTACGAAAGCTGAGCTTCCAGATAAGTCATCTGTAACTCTAGGCCCACAGTCAGTCAGTCGTGTCTGTAAAAATACCTAAGGGCAGTAGAGTCTTTTCCTTTATTATTGCGTCTGTAAAAACCCTAAGGGGCAGGTGGAATATTCCTAGTGTTGGGAGCCTATAAATAGGACCCCAATCCCTAGGGTTTGGGTACCCCTCTTTTGCTGAAATTAATACTACTCCTTTGGGTCATTTTTTGTCTCTTACATTTTCCCTTCTCTCTCTTGTTGTGCGCAGCCAGGCTGCATGTTCATGAGATTTTTTGCCTTGCATTTATTTCTCTCCTACAGTGCTTTGAAGCTTCGATTCTCCACCTGTGCACAGCATCATTTTGATGTTTTGATTCACGTGCACAAGCAATTTCTGAGGAGTTTTTGGGCTTCGGCAGGCGTGGGGAAGCTTCTGTTCTTCACAAGCAGAGTACTAGTTCTTACTGTTTGCAAGTAGTACTCCACTGTAGCTACAGTACTCCTGTGCCAGTTTTTTGCTTTTACTGCTCAACTTTTCGATCAGGTTGACAGGACCGAAATCACTTTCCTGGCTGCTTTCAGGCTAAGCCATCCTCTCTGTTCGAAGCCCCTCAGCTCCGTGAGGCAGGCTTCGATCTGACCATACTCGAAGGCTTCGTTTCGATCTTCGAACTTTGTTTTGTGTTCTGTGTTGCTAGCTTCGAAGTACTCTTTGAACGGACAACATTACATACTTCGAACGACAGTGCGAAGGTACTTCGGCTCTAGCTGTTTGAAGTCCACACTTTGATAGGTTTCGAAGTTGGCTTCGAAGCTTGTCGTTCTGCTAGGGTTCGCTTTGGGTTCTTTGTGGCGTGTCAACCTTCGCTTCTCTTTTCGAAGCTTGCTCTTTTCGAAGGTAGTGTATAGGCTTCGAATTTGGTGCCTCTGTCGTGTGACAGGCTTCGCTTCTTTGTTTCGAAGGTAGTCCGTCTGTGTGTTGCTTTCGAAGTTTTCTGTTCGAAGGTTTAGGTTCGAAGCACTAGGTTCAGAGCTGTGTCCGAAGCCTTGCCTTCGAAGTACATACTTCGAAGCAGGCTCCGGCTTTGTCATACTTCGTCATCTACCACTTCGAACTAGGCTAGATCTAAACACCTTCGGCATTTACAACACCCTTGGGCAGGCTTCGCAACTGACCTCTGAAGCAGGCTCCGTCATCATCCTCCGAAGCAGGCTTCGTCACCTTCCTTCGAAGCAGGCTTCGACGGGCAAAGCAGGCTTCGCCAAGTTCTGAACAGGAGACAAATCTGAACAGTAACTTCTCATTTCACTTTACATATACTTAGATCATTTCTTTGGGAAGTTTAGGACTGACATACTCTATTTATCTACCTAGTTGCACTTCTTTGATAGTTCTCTGTTTGACATCAGTTGCTTCTAGGTTAGATACCTTTAGACTTAGGCCTTCTGTTTATTTTCTGCTGCTTAGTCTTTTGAGGTGCGTTGGGTATTGGGAACAGGCCATTTGATTCGAAAGAATTTTTAAGGCGCCCATTCACCCCCCCTCTGCTCATGGTACTGCTGGTATCATTGCTCAGCATCTGAGCAACAGTAAGGCTATGAACATTCTTTTCTCTGGTTTAGGTCCCACTGAGTTTGAGCGTGTGAGCCATCTCTCCACTGCGAGAGAGATCTGGGCTACCCTCAAGGCACACCATGAGGGAACGGCACAAGTCAAGGCTCGGCTCGATCAGACCTACCGGCGTGAATATGAGAATTTCACACAGAAGCCGGGTGAATCTGTTGAGGCTTTGTTTGGTCGTTTTCAGTCGATCATAAACAAGCTTCGGGACAACAAGGCTGAGGGTGCTCAGTTAGTCTCAGATCATGAGCAGGCGCTCAAGGTTCTCCATACCTTGGACCCAAAGATCTGGGAGATCAAGGTATCCTCTATCGTTGAGAGCACTTCTTACGATACCTTGACCATTTCTGAATTGTTTAGCAAGCTGAAGGCCACTGAGGTAGATATCCAGCTGAGATCAAATCTCACTGGTTCTGGATCAAAATCCCTGGCCCTTGCTACACCTTCTGTTGATCCCTCTTCTGTGAGTTGTGCTGGGTTCTCTTTGATGTCTATCACTGAGGACCAGTTAGAGTTATTGGGAGATGATGATTTGTGTCTTTTTAACAACCGGGTGCGTCGTGTCTATGATAAGAGAATGTTCAAAAGACATGGCACAAAATCCGGATGCTTTGAGTGTGGTGATCCAGGACACTTCATCGCCGACTGCCCCAAGCGCAATGGATACAAGAAGGGCACTGGTGGCAGCTTCCATGACTCCGGCAAGCACGAGAGCTCATCCTTCAACAAGGGCAAGCCGAAGACTCGATTCTTCAAGAAGGCCCTGAAGGACTACCGGCGAGAGAACAAGAAGCGCGACAAGGCCTTCTTCGCCGAGATGGAGAAGAGCTACTCCAAGCGGTCCACGTCTTCTTTCTCTTCATCGAGCTCAAGCGATGAGGAGATCACCATCAGGAAGGGGAAGGACAAGGACGATGTGGCGGGCCTCTGCTTCATGGCCTTCGGAGACAAGCCGAAGAGCCGCTCACACCAGCGCCGAAGATCCCGCAAGAGCTTCTGCTCAATGGCTCTTGGGGATAAGGAAGAAAAGAGCTCCTCCGACGACTCCGACGACGACGACAACAAGGTATCATCCTACGAGCGCGAAATAGTTGATTTACTTGAGAGCAATCGTCAGGAGTTGAGATATCGGGAAAAACTACTTAGGGGGGCTAAGAAGAGGATAGATGAGTTAGAAAGTGAGCTTTCTGGTGATGATGAGCTCGGAGAGTCCATCTTCGAGGAAGATGAGGATACTCCAACTGCTGATGAGGGTGGGCCTTCTGCATCCCCCGCAGAGCCCACACCCTCTGAGACTTCGACTGAGGATGAGGGCGGACCTCTGATCACTTCTTCCACTACGATCGAGCCCCCTCAGTCGAGTCCAGAGGTGGTAGCTGCTGACTTCGGTGAGGTGACTTCGGATCACCAGGGAACCTGAGCAGTTCAGCGTGATCACCCCTCAGAGCTCATCATTGGTGATTTGACTGAGAGAACTTTGCGTTCTTCTGCCTCTCTTGCTGTGTTTGCTGAATCTGCGTTTGTTGCATCTTTTGAGCCCAGAGACGTTTCTCATGCTCTTTCTGATTCTAATTGGATTAATGCTATGCAAGAAGAGCTTGAGAATTTTGTCCGTAATCGGGTTTGGACACTAGTTGAGCCGCCACCAGGATGCAACCCCATAGGCACCAAATGGGTATTCAAGAACAAACAAGGTGAAGATGGGGTTGTGGTGCGCAACAAGGCTCGACTAGTTGCCCAGGGTTATTGCCAGAAGGAAGGTATTGACTTTGAAGAAACCTTCGCTCCTGTTGCCCGTCTTGAGTCCATTCGTATTCTTCTAGTTTTTGCCATTTCGAAGGGTTTTAAGCTTTTTCAAATGGATGTTAAGAGTGCTTTTCTGAACGGGTACATATAAGAGGAGGTTTATGTTAGGCAACCCCCCGGTTTTGAGAACCCTAAGTTTCCTCGACATGTTTTTAAGTTGCACAAAGCTTTATACAGGTTAAAGCAAGCCCCCAGGGCTTGGTATGACCGGTTGAAGCAATTTTTGTTGGGGAAGGGCTTTGTGATGGGTTCTGTGGAAAAAACTCTTTTCTTGCTCAGAGTTGCTTCAGATTTCTTAGTCGCTCAGATTTATGTGGACGATATTATCTTTGGCGGTACTACTGATTCTCTTGTGTCCAAGTTTTCTGAGCAGATGCACAATGAGTTTGAGATGAGACTCATGGGTGAGCTCAAGTACTTCTTAGGGCTCCAGATCAAGCAGACCAAGGACGGCACCTTCATCCACCAAGGTAAGTACACTCACGACATGCTTAAGAAATTTGACTTTGGTGGTGAGTTGAAGCCGCAGATGACCCCGATGGGCACATCTGGGGGTCTGGACAAGGACGAGAGCGGCGTCAAGGTCAATGAAAGGGAGTTTCGAGGGATGATCGATTCGCTGTTATACTTAACGGCAACAAGACCGGACATACAGTTCGCCGTGGGACTGTGCGCGCGCTTCCAGTCTTCACCACGCGCGTCTCATCGGCAGGCTGTCAAGCGCATCTTCAGGTATCTCACTTATGCGCCTGATCTCGGTCTTTACTATTCAGCATCATCATCTCTTGATTTATCTGGCTTTTCGGATGCCGACTTTGGTGGGTGCCGGTTGGATCGCAAGTCGACTTCCGGTACTTGCCAGTTTCTTGGTTCTTCTCTTGTCTCTTGGTCTTCTCGAAAGCAATCTGGAGTTTCTCTCTCGACCACAGAGGCTGATTACGTAGCTGCTGCAAGCTGTTGTTCACAGTTGGTTTGGATGATTTCCACTCTACGAGATTTTGGGTTGTTCTTTCCTACCAGAGTTCCATTGTTTTGCGACAGCACCAGTGCTATTAGTGTAGGGAAAAACCCGTGTCTCCATTCAAAAACCAAACATATTGATGTGCGTTTTTACTTCTTGCGGGATCAATATGAGAAAGGTGTCATTGACCTTGTTCATGTTGATACCCATCATCAGTTGGCTGATATTTTCAGCAAACCCCTAGATCAGTCTACATTCGAGCGTTTACGAGGGGATTTGGGTGTTGTGTATCCTTTTTAGGATATTTTGCGTCAGTTTTCTTTCTTCTTTACTCTTTTCTTGAGTCTTTTCTTTTGTGTGTGTTCATATCATACATATTCACATATCACACTTTTGAGCTTGCTTCTATTATATGATTGAACTGCTTTACTTATTCTAGCTGGTACATGCTTTTGATTACTTGTCGATGATCATGCTTTGTTTCAGTTCAAATGATATGTCTGATATCTGTCATATGCATGGCTTTTATGCTTTAAAATTGAAAAATAATCACCATTGCTTCTGGTAACTAGCATGCGTAGGCTGAATGTTCTAGCTATCTGTTATATGCCTTGTAGCTAGTTTCTGACTTAGATGCAAATATGCAACTTGGACATCTTTCTGCTTTAAAACATGGATACATGCTATGAAAATGATGACAAATCAAGAAAAATGAAAATTCCATGCCTTTTTATGCATACCTTGAAAAGATCCAGGTGGGTTTGCTTTGTCGCACTGCATTGTTCTGGACTGCGTACCATAGCACTTTGGTATGAACTAGGACAGTGTAATGTATGCCAAGACCAATGTCTTAAGCTTCTGATGGTCCAGTTCTGGCCTAGGCTTGACTTGGTCGGTCAGCATAAGGTTTGACATGCAAATAACCCCTGGCAAAAATGAAAAAGGAAAAAGAAAAAGCTTGAAAATTGAAATGATAACAAGTTTGCTGAAGCACTTTGTTTTTGAACAAAGCTTATCTTGGTAAATATCAGTTAGCTTTTGCATCTCATGTTTTACCTTGCTTGTTTTACTGGAAAATGTGGTGATGCTTTTTGTTTGCGAAAACTGAAAAATGCGTGCTAATGACTTTCTTTAGATATCATCTGTTGCACTGATCATGCCATGTGTCTTAGACAGTATCTCTTTTGCTATACTTGTTAGATGCTGTAACTGCAGTCAATCATATTTGAGAAGCATGCTTTCTACACTCCTTATGCACTCCAGTTGAAATCACTGCATCTTTTGAAGGGGGAGTTGCATCTCAGGGGGAGTCTGTATCTCTATTGAGTGCTTGATGAGTTCACTTGTCAACAAGGGGGAGAAATTTTGGGATCAGAGTTTAAGGGGGAGTTTTTACTCTGATTGATATCCTTGTTGTTCTGAAATCGCACTCATTTTTTTGAGCTTTTACGTTTTGGTTAACCATAATGACCACTTCTTGCTTTTGTTTGGCTTTCGGTCATTAGGGTTAAACTTTTACCTTATTTTTTTTCTTCTTCTTTGCTTTCTTGTGTTTTGTTTTCGTGTTTCCACATTTGTTCGCAGGTGCTGAAGAGCTGAAGAAGAGGAATGTTGACAATGCACTCATCAAGGGGGAGATTGAGGAGCCATGCTAAATAGCGTGGGCCTCATGGCTCTAGAAGTGATGAGTCATTGTCAACGATAGTCAAAGAGGACAGAAGAAGAGAGGAGATCTGCTGTTTCATGGGCCGCGTGTGACTCAGGTACACAGGCAGCGAGCGACTGTCGGGCAGAGGAGGCCGCGAAGTCGGGCTGGCCCAATCCGAGTACATGGGCCAGAAGCAGTAGTAGACCCACTGGGCTGTTGACCAGGACTGACTCAGGTACACGAGCGGTGAGCGATTGCCGGGCTGAGAGAGCTGCGGAGTCGGGCCGGCCCAATCCGGGTACCTGGTGCAAAGCCGGTGGAGGCTTTGTCAGTTTCGGCGCAAAACTGACAACCGTTGATCTTGTATCCGACTGTCCAGAAGAGAAGCCGTAGTCGCTACGAAAGCTGAGCTTCCAGATAAGTCATCTGTAACTCTAGGCCCACAGCCAGTCAGTCGTGTCTGTAAAAATACCTAAGGGCAGTAGAGTCTTTTCCTTTATTATTGCGTCTGTAAAAACCCTAAGGGGCAGGTGGAATATCCCTAGTGTTGGGAGCCTATAAATAGGACCCCAATCCCTAGGGTTTGGGTACCCCTCTTTTGCTGAAATTAATACTACTCCTTTGGGTCACTTTTTGTCTGTTACATTTTCCCTTCTCTCTCTTGTTGTGCGCAGCCATGCTGCATGTTCATGAGATTTTTTGTCTTGCATTTATTTCTCTCCTACAGTGCTTTGAAGCTTCGATTCTCCACCTGTGCACAGCATCATTTTGATGTTTTGATTCACGTGCACAAGCAATTTCTGAGGAGTTTTTGGGCTTCGGCAGGCGTGGGGAAGCTTCTGTTCTTCACAAGCAGAGTACTAGTTCTTGCTGTTTGCAAGTAGTACTCCACTGTAGCTACAGTACTCCTGTGCCAGTTTTTTGCTTTTACTGCTCAACTTTTCGATCAGGTTGACAGGACCGAAATCACTTTCCTGGCTGCTTTCAGGCTAAGCCATCCTCTCTGTTCGAAGCCCCTCAGCTCCGTGAGGCAGGCTTCGATCCGACCATACTCGAAGGCTTCGTTTCGATCTTCGAACTTTGTTTTGTGTTCTGTGTTGCTAGCTTCGAAGTACTCTTTGAACGGACAACATTACATACTTCGAACGACAGTGCGAAGGTACTTCGGCTCTAGCTGTTCGAAGTCCACACTTTGATAGGTTTCGAAGTTGGCTTCGAAGCTTGTCGTTCTGCTAGGGTTCGCTTTGGGTTCTTTGTGGCGTGTCAACCTTCGCTTCTCTTCTCGAAGCTTGCTCTTTTCGAAGGTAGAGTATAGGCTTCGAATTTGGTGCCTCTGTCGTGTGACAGGCTTCGCTTCTTTGTTTCGAAGGTAGTCCGTCTGTGTGTTGCTTTCGAAGTTTTCTGTTCGAAGGTTTAGGTTCGAAGCACTAGGTTCAGAGCTGTGTCCGAAGCCTTGCCTTCGAAGTACATACTTCGAAGCAGGCTCCGGCTTTGTCATACTTTGTCATCTACCACTTCGAACTAGGCTAGATCTAAACACCTTCGGCATTTACAACACCCTTGGGCAGGCTTCGCAACTGACCTCTGAAGCAGGCTCCGTCATCATCCTCCGAAGCAGGCTTCGTCACCTTCCTTCGAAGCAGGCTTCGACGGGCAAAGCAGGCTTCGCCAAGTTCTGAACAGGAGACAAATCTGAACAGTAACTTCTCATTTCACTTTACATATACTTAGATCATTTCTTTGGGAAGTTTAGGCCTGACATACTCTATTTATCTACCTAGTTGCACTTCTTTGATAGTTCTCTGTTTGACATCAGTTGCTTCTAGGTTAGTTACCTTTAGACTTAGGCCTTCTGTTTATTTTCTGCTGCTTAGTCTTTTGAGGTGCGTTGGGTATTGGGAACAGGCCATTTGATTCGAAAGAATTTTTAAGGCGCCCATTCACCCCCCCTCTGGTCGCTACTTTCGGTCCTACACAAAGAAGGGAGCTTCATTCACATGGGGCCCAGCACAAGAACAAGCTTTTAACATGCTTAAGGAGAAACTGACACATGCCCCTCTACTCCAACTTCCTAACATTGGTAAGACATTTGAGCTTGAATGTGATGCTAGTGGGATTTGGATAGAAGGAGTTCTCATAGAGTCATTTCCATACAATGTTATCTCATCTTGATCACAAGATATTTGGTCTAGAAACAATAAAAGAGTTATGTGCTACTGATCTAGACTTCAAACATTCTTTTGAAAATTGTAGAGAGTGCCGAACTTAGAATAAATATGTGCTGAATGATGAGTTGTTATATCGTGCTAACAAGCTATGAGTCCTAGCTAGCTCCATTCGCCTTTTGTTTTTATAGGAAGATCACGGGGGAGGATTGACGGGACATTTTAGAGTGAAGAAAACTGAGGACATGTTGTCCACACACTTCTTTTAGCCAAGGATGTGGTGGGATGTCGTGCGCTACGTCTCACGCTGCACTAGATGTAGCAAACCTAAGTCACACTAGAATCCCTTTGGACTTTATATGCCCTTTCCTGTTCCTAGTGTTCATTGGGAGCATATATCAATGGACTTTGTCTTAGGTTTACTTAGAACAAAGAGGGGGAGGGATAGTATATTTGAGGTGGTCGATCGATTATCAAAAATGGCACATTTTATACCTTGTCATAAGAGCGATGATGCTACAAATATTGCTGATTTGTTTTTTAGGGATATCATTCGCCTACATGGAGTACCCACCACTATTGTCTCTGATCGCGATGCGAAGTTCTTGAGCCACTTTTGGAGAAGTTTATGGTGCAAGTTGTGGAGCCAAGCTGGTATTCTCCACCACATGCCACCCTCAAACCGATGGGCAAACAGAGGTAGTTAATCGTACGTTATCCACCATGTTGCGGGCTCTTTTGAAGAAGAATTTGAAGATGTGGGAAGAATGTTTACCTCATGTAGAGTTTGCATATAATCGAGCGATATATTCTAGCCCCAAGGTGAGTCCTTTCCAGGTTGTGTATGACTTTACACAAACCCTAGGTATTACTACTCTGTAGCTGTCATGAATTAGGGTTGGGTTTTGCTTAGTTTCGAACAACCTTGCAGATTGAACTCTGACATTTGTCAGATTGTGGAACCCCACTCGAGAAATCGATCTTTCATCTGTTTGCGAGATTGTGTTTCCGTCTTCTTGCTTGTGTTCTCGATTCACATGCAGGATTAAGCTTTCTTGGCGAGGTCAATCGTGTTCGTGTGTGGTCGATAACCAATGGAGCCGTAGTGTAGCGATTGCGGGGTTCGGATCAGTGTTGATTGGAAGTCGGAACGTCAATGTCGAGTCCTCCACCAATCGATTTTACCCTCTCTGACAGAAGATCGGGCACCCGTGCGCATCACAACGGATACTGTTTCTATAACAAAGAAGAGAGAAAAGTGTTTGTCGCTCGGAATGGTGCGTTCGTGTGGGATCGGAATGGCGACTAGAGGGGTGTGAATAGGCGTCTCGACTAATTCTCACGAATCAGATGGCCTTTTCAAATCACCCAATGCACCTCCAGGCCTCAGAATCAAATCTTCAAACAAACAGTACAAAACAGAGCAGAGTTTCAAAGTACCCCTTTTTCAATTTACTTAATACTTTGATCCTTACTTGCCACAACTAACAAGTTTAGTTCTAAAAAGTCAGGATCAAGTACTATATGATAACCTTGCTATGAGTAGGATGAACCAAATTAAACCATCACAAGTGAAAATACTCAACCTCTAAATATAATTTCAGCATATTCAATCATGAACTCAATACATAATCTAAACCTGAAAATAATATCTGAAAAGTGAATAGTGGTTTCAGAGATAATATGTACTGAAAAATTTTATAGCAATTCAGAATTCAGATTTGGACTGAAATACTTGAAAACAGATATGAAAACAAATTTCAGTTTTATATCTGTACTCAATTCAGAAAATCAGAAGTAAGAACATATTAGTTCTGATAAAATTCAGTTGAATCCACAGTACTTCTGTAGTATTTTTGCAGATGATCAGTGACTAGACATGTTCAGATTCAAATAATAGATTTCAATGAATTTCTGATTCAAAAACTTTACTGCTGCATATATAGGAATAAACTCAAATGTGAATCTGAACAAACTAGATAGTGAACAGTGGTTATACAGAAGTTCATTCAATTTCAGAGATCAACAATCTCAACCTCAAATCTATTTACTGCATATTCAAACAGAATGTGAGGAGTCTGATCAAAACAGAAACAAATTTCAAATAGAGAACACTAACAGAGACTGAAATTAAACTTCAGGAGGTGAATAGTATTTTCAGTAGAACATATGATCTGATCTAAAACTGAGATTTCAAGCAGCAGACTAGAACTGAAACAATTTTTATTTACACATGAGAACAAATTACAGATTAATAGTTCACCTAAAATAGAAACTTCAGGTATTCAAATTCACAACAGGATTTGATATGTTGGCACACACTAGATGAAAAACAGTACTGAAAAGAAGATGGAATGACTGTTCAGCACTAGACAAGACAATAAACACACAACCAAAGCAATTTGATTTACTTACATATTGAGTTCAGTTTGGAACAGTTAACTCAAAATGAACTAGTGATTGAAAACAAGTTACACCACAAGGTTGGATTCAATTCTTCTCTTAATCAATTATGTGTTCATTAAATTGAGTATTAGATGAAGGATGATTTTTAAAATCATTCAAGTGATATGAAATGAATCAGGAACCAAATCACAGAAAAATTTAGAACAGAACAGAGATTGAATCAGATTCAGTACATCCACCAGAATGAAGCAGCCATTTTCTCAAACAACCAAAACAGGATTATATAACAAAAAGTATACTCAGGTTTTCTTTAGATTATAAGCTATACCAACTACTCAATCACAATCCACCATATCCTCACAATGAAAAACCAAACACCCTATCAGTCATATATAAACTAACTTGATGAACCACAAGACAAAATAATTGAAAACTAATGAATATTCAGTGACTTACAGGATGAAGAATAGCAAACTTCTCTTGTCTTCAGAAGTGATTCCTTGAACAGAAACTTCTCCTCCACAGATGATATCTTGTGTGAAAACTTGAAATAGATTCCCTTGATCAAACACTCAAAGCCAGATCAGAACTACTTAAAATAAGAACAAATAGAAAAATCACCATTCAACAAGTTCTTG
This sequence comes from Zizania palustris, assembly GCA_019279435.1. Taxonomy (NCBI): domain Eukaryota; kingdom Viridiplantae; phylum Streptophyta; class Magnoliopsida; order Poales; family Poaceae; genus Zizania; species Zizania palustris. Next base: position 58,866,289 of record JAAALK010000081.1, read on the forward strand.
GCACCGCAGACAGAACCACTCGCCCCCTAGATCATGAACAATATTTTCGGGAGATCAATAGTAACAGCAGAAGGGTAAACAATAGAAGAACAGCATTTACATATGAGTTCACCTACTTTTCATATTAATACATGAGGACAAGACATAATTTCAGAATTAGTAAACCTGAAAATAACTCTCCTACTTGACTCAAAAAAGAAATACAAACTTGACACAACATTTTAATATATTTTCAGAACTTGATAATTCTAAAAATATACCAAAAGTTTACACTACTAAACTAGAATACTCAAATAAAACTAAAGTCCTATTTATTGTATTTGTAACATTTACTGATTCGACGGTTTTTAGCATAAACCAACAAAGCCTCCCCGATCGTCGACGAATGTTGACAGTCCGCGAACTCGACTGCCGGCAAGTCTCTCCCGCTTTTGATCCCTCGAGCCGCCTTGTCACTTGAACTGGCTTCCCTTTCGCTGACTCGATCGACGCTTCATCTTGATCAACCTTCATCAACTCACGTCTTGCTTGAACTCCATGCGTACATCTAAGTCCACTCTCGACTTCGACTGACACCCTCGATCATCCGGCATTAGACTCCCCATCTAACCCTGATCCCTTGCCATCGAAAGTTGACGAGTAACTCAAACCTACACACACGAGACAAACACAGACACACACACATATCCAGACATCCAAACACAGACTCATGACAAACAACCTGTCAATCACTCATCATAACCATCTACCATAGTGACAAACCTCACTATGTTCCTCAAACTCCCCCTTGATGAGTGCATTGACAACATAATCAAGAGAAGGTTAAAGCAACAATTCAGCACACAAGTGACCATGAAAGCTCTAAAGAGAGCAAAACTAAGAAACATGTCACTTGACAAGAATGAATGATAGAGAAAAAACTACCTCAAAGTCAAAAGCACATGAACTCTCCCCCTTTGGCAATGCAGACATCAAGATAGCCCCATGAGTTAAGAGAGTAAAATGTACATGCAATGCTTCTAGAATATGATTAAGTGCATTTATAGTACAAACACTTCTTGTGCCTCACAGACTGTCCTAGCTAACTTTATGACAAACTTGAATGTACACAATCTAAGTATCAGTATGAGCAAGCATTTTGACGTTTAAGCAAAGAAAATCATCACTACCAAGACTAGCATACTAGACATGGCAAGGTAAGAGATACAAAAGCTAGTCAAAAACAAACTCGAAAAGCACACCCCACTACAAGGATCTGCAACAAACTTGATATGCGAGAGAATTAAACTTTTTATTCTTTTTCCTTTTTTAGTTAATGCCAGGGGTTATTTGCAAGTCAACCTTATGTTAACCGATCAAGCCAAGCCTAGGATAAACAATCAGAAGCTTAAGGCATTGATCATGGTATACACTTCAATGTCCCAGTTCAAACCAAAGTGCAATGGTAAGCAGTCTAGAACAAAGTAGTGCGACTACGCAAACCCACCTAGATCTTTTCAATTTTATCACATCTTCATTATCTTTGTTTCATTTTCATCATTGACATTTTTCATTTTTTTTTCAATTTTTCCATTTTTTAAGCATAACATGATCAAGTTGCGTATGAGCATCCAAGTGAAAAGGACAAAGCTATCAAATAAGAAATGAATAGCAAAAGCACCCTAGCCTATTCATGCTAGTTTCTAGACTTAGTAGTGACCATTTTCAAATTTTCACAAAGAAAAGCCATGCTCAAAACATATAGAAATATGAGTTCATTCTAAGCATAATCAAACAGGAATATAGGACAAGATTGTAAAGTGCACACAAAAGCATGTATATGTGAAAGCAATTTATCATATTTCAGAAGCATATGCAAAAGTACACAACTCCCCCTCACATGATGCCATAAGGGTGACAAATGCCAAGCTCTCCCCTCAAAAATGCAAAATGAGAAGCATCGAGAGGCTTGGTGAAAATATCTGCAAGCTGATTCTGAGTATCGACAAAACGCAATTCAATATCTCCTTTTCATTGTGATCTCTTAAAAAGTGATAACACATGTCAATGTGTTTGGTCCTAGAATGTTGTACTGGGTTGTTTGCTAAACTGATTGCACTTGTGTTATCACAAAACAATGGAACACATGAAAAATCCAAACCAAAGTCCCGCAAAGTAGAAACCATCCACAAAATCTGTGCGCAATAGCTAGCGGCAGCTACATATTCAGCCTCGGCTGTTGTTGGGGGAAAATATTTCATCCTCAGAGCCATTATGGTGACAAGGCAAAGGCAGATGATTGAATCAAAGGTTTGCAGCATATAACTCCGGAATCACCGTGGATCAAGTTCGAAGCATGGAGGCGAACTCTAGTTTGGAGTATATCTTCGAACTAGGACTCTTCCGAGAGCTTCTTTGCAGCTAGGATGGAAGACTTATCTTCCTTCTCATTAGATTAGTCTTTTACCTTTTTAGCCCTATTAACGGTACCGAATAGTTTCCACTATGTCGGTTGTAATAGAGGGGTAAAAAGGTCTTTTCCTTAATGTTTGGGCCTATAAATACCCCCCGTTTTACTCTGTAATGGGGACCGAATACAAGTTATTCAATATACATTTTTGAACTGTTTTAAGCTATTATCCTTTCGGAGGCTTGAAATAGTTTACTTCGCAAACACTTCGTTTGTTAGTTTCTAACCTTCAGAAACCTGTTAGTGTAATCTTTTGCGCCAACAGTTGGTGTCGTCCGTGGGGAACCTAGTCCAAAAAACTTTGTTCTCTACCAAGTTCTCAACGATGCCTCCCAAGCAGAGTGCAGGTGGTAGTCCTATTCGGAGGTCTCCTCGGACCTTCGGAGCAAGATCTTCAAACACAGTTGAGGTCGGAGGGCCTTCGACGTTTCCTCCACCTCAAACTCCGAAAGGGATTTCTCTTCCTCGAGCATACGGAGTTCCTCCCCCAACTCCATCTATACTTCGGCCAGCCGGAGTCCCTCTTCCACCTCAAGTTCCACTTTGAACTGATGCATACAGTTCTCAAGACCCGGAAGGTCCTTTCGGAGGAGATGAAGATGGTCTTGGTGATATGGCCGCTCAAATGGCCAGTCTCCAAGCTGAAGTAGCAAGGTGGTGGTAAGAAGCCACAGATAGGCTTTGTTCTTAGGCCACCCCAGTCATCCCCGAAGTGCCCGAAGACGATGAACTTCCTTATCCCGAAGCCCCGGAGAACGCTTCCTTCGACACCGAATCTCCGCTGCATCCTGAGTTGCAGAAAGTGCGCTTCGACCCTAAGTTCAAAACTTCGAAGCTTTGCAAATATTCCGGAGATGAAGATTCTGGAGAGTTTGCTCGCTCTTATGCATTAGCAATTGAAGCCAGCGGGGGAGTGCGAGACACTATGGCCAAATGTTTTCCCCTAGCTCTCGAAGGAGTCACAGTAGGATGGCTTCGGAGAACTGTTGTGACTCCGTCAATACTGCAAGAAGTTAAATTAGAAGTGAAAACTTCAACACAGCCGCAAGGGCCTAGCTTCGAAGCTCAGCACGACAGGTGTCGGGGGCAAAAGCATCCTCGTTCAGAAGTTTTGAACATTGCCCCCCGCAGAAGTTTGCCCCAAGGGCTCCGCAGCCTTCAGGAAGCAAGACCAGCAGCTAGAGGCTGCCAGGGAAACCGGATGGCAAAGCCCAGGCCTTTTTCTGCTGTGTCCATGGTGAGAATCGGAGTCACGCGACTGATGTGTGCAAATCTATACTTGCTTTAAGAGGAGAATACTTGGAAAGAACTTTGGGTCGAGGCACTACTGACCGAGTTCCGACCGAAGTGTGTCCGGAGCCTATCCAGGCTGTGGCACGAATAGAGAACTTCGACCCTGCAAGACGGCCTCCGGTGGTCAATGTTATGCCACCTCCGAAGCAAGAAGAGGGACAAGATCGAGGGAAAAGAGTAGTCCTCCCCATATCCGGAGGAGGAACCCTCGGAAGTATGTCGAATAGGCAGAGAAGGGAATATGTTAGAGAAGTGGGCCATATTGGAACCTCTTCGTCTGCAGCTGCTATGCCAGAATGGTCCCATGTGTCGATATCCTTTTCTGCAGATGATGCAGCTGGTATTAAGTTTCCACATGCAGACCCACTCGTCATCACTATCGACATAGTAGGGACTGAAGTCCGGAGAGTACTAATCGACGTGGGAGTTCAGCAGATATTATCTTTGTTCAAGCTTTTGATCAACTCTGCATCTCCAGGAAGCATCTTCTAACAGCAGCCCGTCCCTTGCAAGGCTTCGCAGGACCCCCTCTCGATGCCCTCGGCCAAATTGGCCTGGAGGTTACTTTTGGAGAGGGGCTACTGGCCAGGACGGAGGAAGTGATTTTAGATGTTGTGGATGGTCCATATGCATACAATGTCATCTTCAGAAGGGGCATGCTGAATCAATTCGGAGCTATGGTGCATCATAATTACCTGTGTATGAAGATGCCCACACAGGTGGGAGTGCTCACTGTTTTCGGAGATCAGGCCACTGCGCGAAGAGCGGAGTATGGTCATGGCCCTCCTCTTGATCCGAGACAGGTGAACAGCGTGCAAGATAACCCGGAAGATTTCCCTGCTCCCCATGAATATTTGAAGAAATCCTTCCCAAGGCCAAGCCCCGAAGGAGAGATTGCAACGAAGGTTATTGTCAAAGATGGCAAGGAATATTCATTTCAATTTAGCAAAGACTTGCCTCTAGAAGTCGCTACTTCGTTAGAGAAAGTAGTTGAGGAGAATTTAGACGTCTTTGCTTGGTCTGATGAAGACATCACCGGAGTCAGTCAGGATATTATTGAGCACAGTTTACTTGTGAACCCGAAGGCTCGGCCTGTTCGGCAAGGACTCCGGAAGTTGTCTACAGAGAGAGCTATCCTCGCTAAAGACGAAGTGGAAAAGCTGCTGAAGGCTAGGATTATCAGAGAAGTGGCTCATATAGAGTGGTTAGCCAACCCAGTCTTCGTTAGGAAGAAATCTTCAAGGATGTGGCGCATGTGTATTGATTTTACATCCCTGAATAAAGCATGCCCCCGCGATCCCTACCCCATGCCCCGAATTGATCAATTGGTCGACTCTACTGCCGGTTCGGAGTTATTAAGCTTCCTCGACGCGTACTCCGGCTATCATCAAATCTAGCTAAAGCACGAAGATGAAATCAAGACAAGCTTCGTAACTCCTTCAAGAGACTTTTGTTATGTAAGAATTGCACTAGGGAGTTCATTGAATAGCCTCAGTGCTAAGCTCCGAAAGTGTATTAACACTTCATCCTTGCTCACAAGAAAGAAAACCCAAGAGTACAAGAGTAGTCATCAACAACAACAAGTACGTACCATTTACCGCCTAACGAGGTAACCCGGGATGGACCAACAGTATCCATGTGATGAAGCTCACCGGGTCGATCAGTCATTACCATGTTTATGGGGGAATGCGAGACGGCAATCATTTTTCCGAGACAACATGGAGCACAAATCAGGTTCTTCTCAAATTTTAGCTTGGGCAATCCTTGGATGAGTCCTAGGGCACTCAATCTCGCAAGAAGATCAAAGCTCATGTGCCCTAGTCTCCTATGCCACATCCAAAGCTTAGAAGAAGGTTCAGCTAAAAAGCAATGAGAAGATCCAAATGACTCAGAGAAATCAGCTCCAAAAACTCTCTCCACTCTCAAAATTTTGCAAATGGAAGCACTAGAAGAATCAATCACATAAGAGGCATCACGACCAAAATGAACCTCAAAGCCCTCATCAAGCAATTGTGAAACAGAAAGTAAATTGTACCCTAAGTTCTCAACCAAAGCAACATTAGTGAGAGTGAATTTTCATTAATTTTGATCATACCTTGGCCTTTCACTATGCTTTTGCGATTGTTTCCAAACATGATGCTTTGTCGATGCTTGGCTGAGGTGAAGCTGGAGAACCATGAAGACTTTCCGGTCATGTGGCATGAACACCTAGAATCAATGATCCACTTGTCCTCCAGCCTCCCATGCCTCCCCTAAGTAGAGACGGGAGATCTCGAGTACTCAGTGATGGGTTTAGAAATAAGATTCTTAGGTATCCAGCACTGAACTACTCGAGAGGTAGGTAAAGCAAGAGACTGTGTAGGATGAGATTCATACTGAACATGAGGTCTTCTTGCAAATTAATGAGGTCTCCTAAAATGATTTGGACCAAAATGCCTACGTGCTCTATCATCATACAAATCATGATATAAACGATGATGGGCATAGCCACTCATATAACTATGTAGAACCTCGTAATCAGAATAAGTATGATAACCATAATCATGCAAATCAAATAAGTGATAATCATGAAAGTGTAAAGCATGAGCACGACGTTCATCTTTCATACGTATATAGCAAAAACCTATCAAATGACCTACACGATGACAATAAGAGAAATGAAAAACTTTCTTGGGTGTAGGTTTATAGGTTTCTGGTGCAAACCTAACAATTTTTCTAGGTTTTTGCTTGTAGTCTATCTTGAGTGGTGGAATGATTATCTTTTTAGGTTGGGTAGGATTTTGGCTTTCTGAGATGTATTTAACTAGGCTCTCTCTTTCTCAAGGGTAGAAGGTAGAGTGAACACAGTTTGGCTTGGACTATTTGATGAAGTCCTCTCATAACCTAAACTAAGAGCCAACCCTGCCCTGTTAGCACACATTTTTGTTTTATCGAAAGGCAAATCCATTTGTCTACCATGGAAAGCAGATACTCATTCTCACACTTAAGTTTTTCTACTTTCTCTCTAGCGAAGTTGAGTTTATCCTTCAGGATGATGCAGATGGAACATGATGGCTGCACATCCTTAGAACACTCAGCACTCTCCAATCTAGCCTTAAGCTCATCAATATGCTTATCTCTCAGATTAATGCTTTCATCAAGTAAAGGACAATTTAAGCATTCATTGATGACACAAGGACTAGAATCCACCTCCAAGAGTTGCTTCTGAACATTTTCAAGGTTTTGAGCATGAATCAGATGCAACTGAGCAAGTTCATCCATAATGACAAGACATGACTCACATTCAGCAATTTCAGACATAGACTTCAACAAAGCAAGTTCAGTAAAAAATGATTCAATTTTAAGCTCTAGTTCCTTTCGTTCTTTAGCAGCAAGTTTAAGCAGTCTATCTTGTGAAATAATTGCATCATGTAATTCATCGTTTTGAACAAGTAACTGGACAAGTGATAGACTAACCTCAGATGAGTCAAGCTCATCGCTGTTGTGCTTGTCATTGGCCATGAAGCAAAGGCCGTTGAAGTCCTTCGTCTTTCCTTCTTTTCTTCACTCTTGCCTGGTTCTTCTTCATCAGAGCTTGGTTCTTCACTTGAGGTGTTTTCAATGTCACTGAGTGCAGCCACAAAAGCTCTAGCCATCCTTTTTGCCACTTTTCCTCTTTTGCCTTTGAAGAATGGTTTTTTGTCTCTTTTCTGATATTTGTGTTCAAGTTCATTCTTGGCTTTCAGTTTTGGGCAATTAGCTTTAATATGATTAAGATCACCGCACTCAAAACACCCTCGAGAGCCTCCTCTTCTTTGATCTCTTCTATCATTGTAGAACCTAGTGAACTTTTTGACTATAAGAGCAAGCTCTTCATCGTCCAATGTGTCTACTTGTTCTTTTGTGATAGAGACCAAAGAAGACAAGGCAAAACCCCCAGACAAAGCACAAACTCTAGACACACAACCACCTGATGAGGTGCCACTGTCGGAACTAGAAATTAGTGCCATGGATTGTGGCAAAGAGTTCCCAATTCTAGAACGAGATGCTTTGGCGATCTCGGTGGACTTAAGCTTACTAAAAAGTTCATCGCATGTCAATGTATCAAAACTCACAGACTCTTCAATGCTTGAGATCTTTAGTTCCCATATGCTACGATCAAAAGCATAGAGAAGTTTGATCGCCCTATCATGATCAGAGTAAGCTAGCGTCCCAGTGGAGCGCAAGTTACTAACAATTCCATCAAAACGTGCAAACATGGCATCTACAGATTCGCCAGGGCCTTGCACAAACATTTGATATTCTTGGTTATAAGTGCTCTGCCTCCTAGCCTTAATCTGAGAAGTGCCCTCATTAAATGTTCTCAAAGTCATCCAAATCTCATGTGCAGTTCTAAGGTGCTGGACCCTGTCAAACTCGTTGCGACTCAGACTAATGAAAAGTATGTTTCTAGCCTTGCTATTACATTCCTACTGTGACTTCTCAGTCTCTGAGGTACGAGTTTCAGGGATCACATATTGGGAATCAATAATGTCCCAAATTGCACTTCCTTGGCTCAGTAAATAAGCCTTCATGCGCACCTTCCAATAAGCATAATCTCGACCATCAAATAATAGAATCTTAGTGTCCTTGTCCATGTCGCCACAAGGATCACAAACTGGTTAAGGTCAACTGGTGATCTAACCTTCTTTGATACCAATTGTGCGATCAGAATGGCGACAAGAGGGGGGGTTAATAGGTGCCTCGACTAATTCTCACAAATCAGATGGCCTTTTCAAATCACCCAACGCACCTCCAAGCCTCAAAATCAAATCTTCAAACAAACAGTACAAAACAGACCAGAGTTTCAAAGTACCCCCTTTTCAATTTACTTAATAATTTGATCCTTACTTGCCACAACTAACAAGTTTAGTTCTAAAAAGTCAACATCAAGTACTATATGATAACCTTGCTATGAGTAGGCTGAACCAAATTAAACCATCACAACTGAAAGTACTCAAGCTCTAAATATAATTTCAGCATATTCAATCATGAACTCAATACATAATCTGAACCTGAAAATAATATCCTGAATGTGAACAGTGGTTTCAGAGATAATATGTACTAAAAATTTTTATAGCAATTCAGATAGAATTCAGATTTGGACTGAAATACTTGAAAACAGATATGAAAATAGATTTTTGTTTTATATCAGTACTCAATTCAGAAAATCAGAAGTATGAACAAATTAGTTTTGATAAAATTCAGTTGAATCCACAGTACTTCTATAGTATTTTTGCAGATGATCAGTGACTAGACATGTTCAGATTCAAATAATAGATTTGAATGAATTTCTGATTCAAAAACATTAATACTGCATATACAGGAATAAACTCAAATGTGAATCTGACCAAACTGGATAGTGAATAGTGGTTATACAGAAGTTCATTCAATTTCATAGATCAACAATCTCAACCTCAAATCTATTTAATGCATATTCAAATAGAATGAGAGGAGGAGTCTGGTCAAAACAGAAACATATTTCAAATTGATAACACTAACAGAGACTGAAATTAAACTTGTGAAGGTGAATAGTATTTTCAGTAGAACATATGATCTGATCCAAAACTGAGATTCAGGCAGCAGACTAGAACTGAAACAATTTTTATTTACACTTGAGAACAAATTACAGATTAACAGTTCACCTAAAACAGAAACTTCAAGTATTCAAATTCACAACAGGATTTGATATGTTGGCACACACTAGATGAAAAATAGTATTGATAAGAAGATGGAATGACTGTTCAGCACTAGACAAGACAATAAACACACAGCCAAAGCAATTTGATTTACTTACTGTTGGGGGAAAATACTTCATCCCTAGTATCTTCAAGGTCATAAGACAAAGGCAATTTACTAGACCAAAGTCCAAGGCCTATCCCCGGGTTGGTGTGTGATCAAGTCCGGAAGATCTATCGAGACTCCCATTTGAAGATACACTTCAAAGTTCCAATATCCACAGTGGATAACTGCCAGCAAGGACAGAAGACTTATCTTCTTTCCGATTAGTTTAGTCTTTTACCATTTTAGCCCTATTCGGGGTACCAAAATAGTTTCCACTATGTCGGTTGTAACTGAGGGGTAAAAAGATCTTTTCCTTAAGATTTTTACCTATAAATACCCCCCTTCTCACCCTGTAATAGGCATCGAATATTCACATATTCAATACACAACTTCGAACTACTTCGAGCTATTATCATATTGGGAGGCTTGAGATAGTTCGCTTCAAAAACTCTTTGTTTGTTAGTTCATAATGTTAGAGAACCTGTTAGCATTATCTTTTACGCCAACAGTTGGCGCTGTCCGTGGGGAACTTAGTTCTAAAAGATAATTCTCCGCCGCTGACTGCACTTCGAAGAGCACTTGTGGAGGGAGCTTCGGAGTCTCAAGATTCCGCGCACCCTTTAGTAAGAGGCTTCCTAGTGTAGCTCGAAGGCCTCTTCTCACCTTCCAAAATCATTCGAAGTCTTTGGTCTTCGGACCTTAACTTCATTAGCCATGCCTCCCAAGTGGAGCCTAGCCACCGATCCTCCCCGAAGGTCCCCTCGGACCAACGGTGCAGGACCCCAGAGAGTTCTCTCATTCGTATGCGTTGGCAATAGAAGCAAGCGGAGGGGTGTGGAACACAATGGCAAAGTGCTTCCCCCTCGTGTTGGAAGGTGTGGCTCTCCGATGGTTCTGGTCTCTAAATCCAGGATCGGTCAAGTCATGGGAGCAGTTGAAGAGGAAGTTCGTGAGTAACTTCCAGGGTACATTCGTAGCCCCAATGTCAACCAGAAGTTTGTTCCAGGTGAAGCAGTAAGCAGGGGAGACCCTTCAGGAGTATTTTACATGCTTTGCCCACACCAAGTCTCAGATTAAAGGCATGTCTATCTCTTCGGTAGTTGATGCGGCACGCGAAGGGGTGTTGAACCTAGACCTCCTCAGCAAACTACACCAGAAGCCGGTGTCATCTGTAGCACAGCTAATGGCATACTTCTAATAGTATACCAAGGCAGAGGAACACTGCATCCAAAGAATTGTGACACCTACACCTGCCCTTTGAGAAGTGAAGACGGAGCTAGAAGTCCCAACTCCTCTGCAAGCCCCCCTTGATAACCACTTCAATGATCATAGATGGGGAAAGAAGCACTTCCTCTCCGAGGTGTTAAATATTGCACCCTTCGCCCCGAAGATGCCTTTCAACATTCATCAGGCACAAGCTAGCAAGGATGGTACCTCGAAGCCCCAAGAGAGAACGGCTGGCAAGCGCCAAACCTTCTTCTGTTGTGTACATGGTGAAAATAGAAGCCATAACACGAAAGATTGCAAGTCCGTATTTACCCTTCGGGGTGAGTACTTAGGACGAAGCTCAGGGCAAGGTACCTTGGACCGAGCCCCTCCAGTAGTGCATTCGGAACCTGTGCAAGCCATGGCTCAGGCCAGCAACCCCGAAGCACCGATGCAACTCCCGGTGGCCAATATTATGCCACCACCGAAGCAGGAGGATCCCCAAGATCATGGCAAGCGAGTGGTCGTGCCCATCTCCGGAGGGGGGACCCTCGGTAACATGTCGAAATGACAGCAAAGAGACTATGTCCGTGAAGTAGGGCACATAGGGACCTCGAGTTCGATGACAGAAATGCCCCAGTGGTCTCATGTACCTATTTCTTTTACTGCTAATGATGCTACGGGGGTAAAATTCCCCCATGCCGACCCTCTTATTATTTCAACCGATATAGCGGGAGTTGAAGTCCGAAGGATATTGGTGGACGGTGGAAGCTCTGTAGATATACTCTTCGTCCAGGCCTTCGACCAGATGTGCATTCCCCGAAGACACCTACTTCCAGAAGCTCGCTCACTCCAAGGTTTCGTAGGTCCTCCTCTCGATGCCCTCAGCCAGATAGGTCTTGAGGTTGCCTTCAGAGAGGGGCCCTTGGCCAGGATTGAGGAGGTTATCTTCGATGTCGTCGACGCCCCGTATACCTATAATGAAATCTTTGGGAAGGGAATGCTAAACAAGTTCGGAGCTATAGCACATCATAACTATTTGTGTCTCAAAATGCCCACGCAAGGTGGAGTCCTCACTATTTCAGGAAACCAAGCTGCAGCCCAAAGAGCGGAGTACGGCCATGGTCCACCTCTGGACCCTAGACAGGTGAATAGTGTGCTGGGGCACACGGAGGAAGCTTCGGGGTCCTCAGACCCCTCAAAAGGCCCTTCCGTAAAGCCAAGCCCATAAGGTGATGTGATCATGAAGATGATCCTAAAAGACGACAATGAATATCCAATTTAATTCGGCAAAGGGCTACCTTCAGAAATATCTACTTCGCTGGAGGAAGTAGTTAAAGAAAACATAGATATCTTCGTCTGGACTGATGAAGATATCCCCGGAGTTGACTGCAGCATCATCGAGCACTATTTCTTGTCAACCCGAAGGCTAGGCCAGTGCGCCAGGGGCTCCGTATGTTATCAACAAAAAGGGCAGACCTCGCCAAGGTGGATTTGGAGAAGTTGCTGAGGGAAGGAATTATCAGGGATGTAGTCCACACGGAGTGGTTGGCTAACCCCGTTTTTGTCAAGAAAAAGGGCTCCAGCAAGTGGCACATGTGCATCGATTTCACGTCACTAAATAAAGAATGCCCGCGAGACCCCTACCCTATGCCCCGAATAGATCAGCTTGTGGACTCTACGGCTGGCTCCGAATTGTTAAGCTTCCTGGACAAATACTCCGGTTATCATCAGGTCTGGCTAAAGCGTGAAGACGAAGCCAAGACGAGTTTTATAACTCCCTCTAGAGTATTTTGTTATGTTTGAATGCCTTTTGGATTGTGGAATGCCGGAGCTACCTTCTCACGTCTTATAGCTAAGGCTCTAGGTCACCAGATAGGCCGAAATGTCCAAGCCTATATGGATGACATTGTAATAAAGAGTGTTGTAAAGCACCATCATAGCCTAGACTTAGCTAAAACCTTTGAGAGCCTCCGAGCATGTGGAGTTCACCTCAACCCTAAAAAATGTATATTCGGAGTGCAAGCAGGAAAACTGCTAGGGTACTTAGTTTTAAGTAGAGGAATCGAAGCTAGCCCGATGCAAATAAGCGCACTGCAAAGAATGGCTCCACTAGAAAATCTGAAGCAGGTCCAGAAGCTGACAAGACGGCTCACATCCCTCAATAGATTCCTGGCCGGATCATCCGAACGAAGCCTCCCAATTTTTAAAGCTCTAATGGGGTCCGAAAGTTTCAAGTGGACGCTGGAGTTCCAGAATAGTTTCGATGACAGTAAAGATTATCTCAGAAATCTATTAACACTTACTGTGCCCCTCCAAGAAGAAACTCTCCTTCTTTATCTTGCAGCAACGGGCTCCGCAGTAAGTGCAATGCTGGTCAGGGAAGTTGAACTTAAAGGAAAATTGGTGCAGAACCCAGTCTACTTCATCTCAGAAGCTTTGTCCTAAGCAAAGACAAGATACTCCAAGCTCGAAAATTTTTCTTATGCTTTGGTAATGGCCTCACGTAAGCTATGGCATTACTTAGCACATAATCTCATCGTTCCTACCTCATATCCCCTTGGTGATATGCTACGGAGCAGAGATTCCATGGGTAGGATCAGAAAATGGGTTGTCGAGCTATCCCCCTTTGGTATTTCCTTCACGGCAGGAACATCTATTAAGTCCCAAGTCATAGCTGACTTCATGGCTGAGTGGACTCCATCTGCAGTTTGCGCTCCGGAAGAACCCTCTAAAGGTCCGTGGACAATTTTTTCTGATGGAGCCTATCAGGCATCTGGTGCCAGAGCTGGAGCTGTGATAATATCGCCATCAAGGCAGAAGGATATGTATTCTGTGAGGCTCAACTTTAAGACCACCAACAATATCGTAGAGTACGAAGGGATCCTGCTAGGCCTCCGAAAGGCAAAGGCACTTAGAGCAGCAAGGATTATAATAAAAATAGATTCCAAGTCGTCGCAGGGCATGTTGACAAGAGCTTCCAAGCCAGGAATATGCATCTTGCAAAGTATTTAGAAGAAATCCGCAAGACCGAAGAAATGTTTAAAGGATTTTCTATTCGAAGCATCCCCCGAGCAGATAATCAACTTGTAGATATTCTAGCGAAGGCTGTAGCCAGAGCATTGGACGTCCTGGAGGGCCCTTTCTACGAAGAACTCATCAATCCTATGGTGCATCAACTACCCTCCGTAGAAGTCCTTTGCATCCCAGTTGACGATTGGCAGACTCCGATAATGGATGTTTTGCAAAACAGTGTAGTCTTGTTAGAAGGTCTGGATTTCTGAAGGCTACAAGCAAGGGTGAGGAGCCATGTTGAAGAGCATGGGCCTCATGGCTCTAGATGTGATGAGTGATTGTCAACGGAAGTCAAGAGGGCAAGAAGAAAAGATGAGACCTGCTGTGTCTGGGCCGCATGTAACTCACGTACACGGGCAGCGAGCGACTGCCGGGCAGAAGGGCCGCGGAGTCGGGCTAGCCCAATCTGAGTACATGGGCTAGGAGCAGCAGAGGATCCACTGGTTTGTTGATCGGGATTGACTCAGGTACTCGAGCGGCAAGCGATTTCCAGGCTGAGGGAGCTGCGCAATCGGGCCGGCCCAATCCAGGTACCCAGTGCGAAGATGGTGGATGCTTTGTCAGTTTAGGCGCAAAACTGATGACCGTTGATCTTGGATCTGACCGTTCTGAGGTGAAGCCGTAGCTTCTACGAAAGCTCCGCATCAGGACAAGTTATCTTGATTTAGGATTTTACTATTTTGCCTTTAGGCCCACAGTCTGTCAGTCGAGTCTGAAAAAAACCCTAAGGGCATTTTGGTCATTTCCATTTTATTTAAGCGTCTGTAAAAACCCTAAGGGTCTTTTGGTATTTTTCCTAGTCTATTGGGCTTCCTATAAATAGGGCCCCAATCCCTAGGTTTAGGGTTAACTCAATGAAATTAAAAATTTGAGTTCATCCACCCTATTCCTGTTTTGTGCGCCGCCGCATTTGTGCTTTTTCCTATTCATCCCGTTCATCACGAGATTGCCTGATCTCCATCGATGGTTCGCCAAGCAATCCTCTAATCAGGTTTTAATTGACTCATCCCTTGATTTTTAATCAAGTGTTTCTTTGCGTATCACCATGGTTCTACTGTTGGCTGTGTGCCTCGTGTTGTGCATCTTTGTTTATTTCGATTAGATTAAATTTGTCTTCTGAAATCACTATGCACACAATTCTTCGTCTCTCAGCCAAGTTGTTTTTGTTTATTCTTCACATAGATCAGTAGCACTTTTCTTCGTGGTTGCTTGTGTTTTCTCAGCCTCTGTGGCGCATGGTTCCAAGAGAAGCAAAGCAACAACTCTGCAGCCATGGCAACCTAGCGCAGCATGCGTAGAAGACAACACACTAGGCTAGATTGATTATAGCTGCAGCAACTAGATTTCATAGTCTCTAGTTGCGCGCGTAGTTGTCACAACTAGCATCTTGTTTCTGTCCACAGAAGCTCGCACGTTGGAGAAGGTGCTGCTACAGTAGTATCCGACCTTGCAGAACTAGCGGACGTTGAATGGACTTTGGTCTACGTAGACTGCGCTTTGTTATTTTTCTGCAGGCTTCGTTGTATTATTGAGTTCGGAGCCTATGGAGGACTTCTTTGTGGTAGAGCACGAAGAGGGATCAAAGTACTAGTCGTGCACAGTTGTTTTTGCATGCTTCAGAGTGTGACTTCGATGCGTCTTGTCGAAGCATGCTCCGGACATCATTCTGGCTTCGACGCTTGGACCTCGGTAGTTGAACGCGCTAGCTTCGCTGAGACGAAACCCAAAGATAGACTTCACCGTTCTTTTGAGTTAGTCGAAGTAGGATTCGACGGCTTCTTGTGTTGACTTCAGCTAAGGTAGAACAAGAATCATTTTTGAACAGTATTCGATCATCTCGTTTTTTGTGCACTTGAGTAAATTGCATGTGATGCTTTCTGATGATGCTTGAAATGTTTATGTCTTGAATGATTTGTTAATCTGCTTTTGAACACTGTGTTGGTGTCTTTTCAACCAGGACACCGGTTGTTTTTTTTGGCTAGATTATTTTTAGCTCCTGTGATCTAGTTGTTTCTGTTGATTGTCTGTTGAGGTGCGTTGGGTGTTGGGTGAAGGCCATTGATTCGAAAGAATTTTTTAGGCGCCCATTCACCCCCCTCTGGTCGCTACTTTCGGTCCTACAAAGGGCTCGAAATTTTGAGCTTGTCAATGGAATATTGTAAAAAGCCAGAGTTTGTTCTCCCCTACTCCGGTGCATCTCACAACCCGAAGGCCAAGATATACTTTGGGAGATTCACGAAGGCTTATGCGGCAGCCATCTAGCCCCCCGTGCTCTAGCAGGAAAGACACTTCGACAGGCGCTCCATTGTCCAACAATTGTAAGAGATGCAGAAGCGTTGGTTCGAACCTGCTAAGCGTGCCAGTGGATGGGTAGGCGGAGCCACCATCCACCGACACCTCTTTAAGTTATTGCTCCGGTATGGCCAATGGCACGATGGGGAATGGATCTCATCAGCCCTTTTCCAATGGCAAAAGGCATCTTGAAGTTTATGGTGGTAGCAATCGAATATTTTTCTAAATGGGTCGAAGCTGAACCCCTAACTGCTATCACTTCAAGAAATGTGCAAAAATTCTTTTGGCAGAATATCATATGCAGGTTCGGAGTGCCTAGGGAGTTAACTGTTGATAATGACACTCAATTCAAAGTTGAGCCCTTTAGAGAATTTTGCGAAGGCCTAAGCATCAAGTTATGCTTCGCAACTGTTCGCCACCCCCAATCCAACGGAGCCATCGAGCGGGCCAATGGAAATATTCTCTCTAGTTTCAATCGAAGGATTGTTGGGTTAGCTAAAGGGTTGTGGATCGAGGAGCTCCCAAAGATTTTATGGTCCATTCGGACCACTCAAGCTAGGTTCACGGGCGTCACCCTATTTAGGCTGCTATTTAGAGATGAGGCCATGACTCCTACGGAGCTTAAAGGTGGATCCCTCCGCTTATGGAGCCTAGGAATGACGATAAAAGAAACACTTCACTGGACTTGTCAGAAGAGACAAGGCTTTGAGTTGTCACCAATCTGATGAAGTACCAAGACCAAACAAAGGCATGGTATGACTCGAAGATAAAAGTGAACGAGCTTAGACCAGGTCATTTGGTGTTGCAAAGTGTAATTGCTCTGAGGAAGCTAGGAAACAAATGGGAAGGACCATGTATTATCCTACGCCCAGGGCACCCCAGGTCATTTAAGCTAGCTAATTTAGAAGGGGAAGAGTTGAAGCATGCATGGCATGCGGAGCACCTTAAACGTTATTATGCTTATGGGCTCCTTGTAATCAATTGTAAAAGTACCTTTCTAAGCTAAATAAACATGGAGGTTCGAATTATGCTTACTCTTCAAATATTCCTTACTCCTGGTGGATGCATCAGGGGAACGAAGATGCTTGTGGAGGTAAGCATCTTTCAAGGAACCCAGCAAACGGCCTTCGAACCATTGGTTCAAGGATTCCGTAAAAGAGCCGAAGGTGGCTAGCCTACGGATTCTAAGCTACATCTTGTTAGGATCCGTAGAAGAGTCTAAGGACTTTAAAAGAACAGATTTCTAGCCTCCGGGTTCGAAGCATCTGTAAAAGAGCCGAAGGTGGCCATCCTACGGATTCTAGGCTCTCGCTTGTTAGGATTTGTAGAAGAGTCTAAGGACTTTAAAAGAATAGATTTCTGGCCTCCGGGTTCGAAGCATCTGTAAAAGAGCCGTAGGTGGCCAGCCTATTGATTCTAGGCTCCGGCATGTTAGGATCCGTAGAAGAGTCTAAGGACTTTAAAAGAACAGATTTCTGGCCTCCGGGTTCGAAGCATCTGTAAAAGAGCCATAGGTGGCCAGCCTACGGATTCCAGGCTCTGGTTTGTTAGGATCCGTAGAAGAGTCTAAGGACTTTAAAACAATAGATTTTCAGCCTTCGGGTTCGAAGCATCTGTAAAAGAGTCGTAGGTGACCAAGCAATAAGGTTTCAAGGCTCCGGCCCAATGAAACACTTTTTAAAGTCCTAAGCGATTGTTATTGTAGCTTACAAGTATAAACTTAGTTCCAAGACTTATAAACATCATAATACGAACGTACAGTTCGAAGAACTTTACGAAAGAGTATAATATGATTATGAAGTGTTATGCGAACCATCAGGTTGTTATATCAATCATTGTGTCTGACGGACCCTATTGCAATGTGTATGGTCCCCACCCACAAGAAGGGGCAGGAGGATAAGGAACAATCAAGCGATGCTTCTGAAATACACTATATTAATTGGATAATCATATTACATTACATCATGAAAAATCAGTATCTATACCAAGAAGGAAACGAAGACCTCTTCGATCCCTAGAACTACTGGTGCAACTTCGGGGGCGACTTGTCCTCGAGCCAGGAGTTCTAACAACTTTATTCTTAACCCTCTTCCCTTCTTTTGAAGCTCGGAAGTCCTTTTGCTCTTGCTGAAGTTTGGCCCAGCTTTGAAGTCGTTCGAGGCTTCTTTCCCAGCTTCGAAGTTGTTTAGGGCTCTTTTCTACTTGTTCTTTAGCAGTATTTTCTTCTTCGGACCATTCAATGTCCTTAGAAGACAAAGTTTCTAAATTAACTTCCTTTTCCTCCTTTTTAATATAAGCTAGTACTTCTTTACATATTTCGGGTATAACTTCACCGGAGCTTCCCCGAGGAATTGAAAACCGAGGGTGCTTGTGAGGTCTTAGAGCTTTGAAGATAGCCCATTGCGAGCGAAGCTCTTCGTTAATCTCTAGCACTTCGAGATAATCCAAAATAGGTTAGAAAGCCTAAAAACATTTCCAAACAAGACTTTTCATTCATAAAAGGACAAAAACTTAAGTTTTTACATAATTGGGGCCCTAAGGAGAGCTAAACCTTCGGGTCCGAAGGAGGCTGGCTGCTCGAAGGTTGCAACCACGCTTGCTTTTGGTGAAGTCCTTCGACAATCCATGTCTTGATTGCAGATTGGCCTTCAGCTCTCCAAGATTGTTCGAAGGCTTCCCAAGCCACAGCCACATCGGTGGAAGGAGTCAGGAGTCGGTCATTGACAAAGTTGACAGGGTCTGCCTCTGGTTCTGGTACTACAGATAGCCCTAGATCCTCGTAGTAGTGAAGCACTCCGAGAGCAGCTACATGGCCGGAGATCTCTCCATACCTAATACCCGCTGTCTTCATAGTCTTCACCGCTGCTTGGATCATTTTCAGTCTTCATAGCAGAGGGACATCGCTAGTCGAAGATAAGGTCAAGGAAGTGCCAAAGTACTCCAAGACACCCCGAAGGATGTCCATGGTATCAGAGGCTACCTTCTTGCATTTTACCTTCTCTTCGAATAAAGCATCCTTTGATGAAGATAGCTCATCTATCAAAGACGCAAGTTTAGCTGCCTCTATAATCAAAGAATTCTTTTGCCCGAGCAAGTTGTTGGCCTCCTCCGTCAACTTCTATTGCTCTTATCGATGCTTCACCAGTTCAACAACCGCGTTTGCTTGCTCCTCCCGCAGCCTTTCCACTTCGGCCCGAAGCATGACCCGTTAAGCTTCGAGCTTATTGTTGGAACCCTCCAAGCTGAGTGTAGCTTTCCTTTTTATGGCCACCATCTCTTCTAAGCCAGAGGTCCGAACATCAGAGCTAACAAGACTCCCCCAAAGAGCTGTTATCTTCTCCTTGAGTCGGTTGCACTATCACTCAGTTGATACAACCGTAGCTTGAGCTAGGACTATTTGCTGGAAAGGGAGAAAAGGAGCAATGTAAGTAAATTATTTACATATGTTTGACTAACTCTGTTGTTGTAGATACTTCATACCTGATAGGCTGCCCGCTCCAAAGCTGCGTCCAACTCTGACCCCTCAGCTTCCCTGAAAATTGAAACCAAGTCTATCTCCCAACCTCACGACTAGCCTGAGCCAGGCGCTCTACCAAAGTCCGAAGTCTAGTCCTTCGCTCCAAAAAAGCAGCTAGGAGGGGGAGCCTAGACAAGGCATTCTAATTGTCTTCGTTCAGAGATGGGCCAGAGTGTAGCGAGGCGTCTTCGGAGGCTTCTGTGGACTGGCCCCCCTCCATGGATTGGCCTCCATCTGTAGACTCCGAAGGGGTCCACCTTGGGACCAAAGCAGACAAAGGTCCCCCCTTACCTTTACCTTTCCCCGGACCCATTTTCATGGCTACCTCCAGAATTGGCTTCTAAGACTTGGCAGTCTCCAGCGCAACCTTCGTAGCATGGGTCACCTCCATGGGAGTCGATCCTTTAAAAGCCAAAGGTATTGGATATTGCATAAATTTTGCAAGACACAAAGAGAAAAAGAGAAGGTACTCTGCTGAAGTTTACCTATGATGTTCTGCTGCCGAATGAGCACGGGACTGCTCGGAGGTTAAAACATCTCATCGAAGTCCTCCTCGGACTCCGAGCTTGGAACCAAAGGATTATCTACGAAGACTTCTTTGACGACTGCAGCTATCACTTCGTACGGAGGCGAGACTTGGGCATTCATTGACTCGACTCCGCCTTCTGCCGCAGCAGGGGCTTCTTTACCGGGCAGGACATTTTGAGTCTCTACCTATTCGAGGGTATCTCCAGTGATGGGTGCCGCCACCGCTTTGTCTTGAGCAGGGACTCTAGCCCCCATTCGTGATTCCTCATCACCTATGAGAAGGGTTTTGAACTCCCTTCCCATTTGTATGTTGGCTTCATCTTCGGATGACTCCGAAGACGAAGAAGATCTAGAAGGGGCAAGGGCCTTCGGTTTTTGGGCCACCTTTTTCATAGGTGTCTTGGCCGATGATGAAGTGCCTGCTTCCATTTTCCTCTTTTCGAGAGCCTATTTCAACTCCGAGTAAGCTCCATACCCGGTTGAATCGCTCCTAGCTACCAACCAACCTCACCCTCCACTCCTTTTCAGCGAGCATAGGAGCTCCAAGGATCTTCTTTGAAGCTCGGACAATTTGCTCCGGAGTAAGGGTGGCGCGTGGAGCTAAAAGATAAGATTTTATTTCAGTTAAATCATTCTTACAAAGTCAATACTATGTGCACAAAATTTTATAGGACATTCGAAGTTACCTACAGCACTTGAAGAGATTTCTGAGAGTCCACCCTCTAGATTCTCTTCGAAGTTAATCGGCCAGCTGGCCATCAGGGGTGGAATTCGGAGCCCGATGATCTCCCCTGTTAAGTCCCGTATGCTCATGCGGCGGCTTATTGTTTGTAGCAAGTTGAGGCGAGCTTCGAGCTGGCCCTGGTCCGGATGAACCTCTGCTTCCCTCCGATATATGATGTCTTCGAGAGGTCTAGCCAGAGCATTGTCCGCTCCTACTTCGGCATAAAACCAGCGAAGGACCTAGTTCGTGTACCATCTAGTGTTGATGGCCTTCAATGGAAACTAGGTCTGGTACTCGTCTTGAAGATTGAAGTTGATGCTGCCAAAGGCAATCACCATCTTCTCTCTTCAAGTGCCTTGGTAAGTTTTTGGTTGGCAGGAATCTTTGTGGAGTGCTGAGAAGATCTCCGCTCTCCCCTCGCAACCTTCGGCTCGCATAGCCCACTCGAAGATGGCCAGGCGTGCTATGGCATTGAGAGACAGCTGAGGAAGAGTAAAATGGAAGAGCTCCAGTACCTCGGAGAGGAAGTCTACTACAGGAAGTCCCAACCCCGCCTCGAAGAAAACACTTCTCCGGTCCGAGGCGAGGGGATTGCTTCTATGCCGGGTTGACGTATCTTAATCCCTGGGCTCGTCTTCTCCGCGATTGCCGCTGCAATAGATTTCTTCGTGCAGGTCAACGGCCTCAGCCTGTATGACTGATCGGAGTACTTGGATGATGCAGGGAGAAGGTCGTGGGGACCTGCCGGACAAGGATTGCCCGAAGGCGCCGCTGCTGCCACTACCGCCATCTCCTGCTACCTGGCCAGGGTTGAAGTAGGGACGAGAGCCTTGTGGCTTGTATTCGCCATGAGAGAGATTGGAGTTTCAAAGTTCGAGCTCGGGAAGCAGAAAGGGAAGAATATGTGAGCAGTTGGTAAAGTATGTCACACGCATGTTTACCCCTCTATTTATAGCCTGTGCTCACAAACATTTTACCGTTCATACATGCCTTTCCGTCTTCCGTACCGTTATGATTTATCGTGGCTCTTCGTGAGAATCTGTCTCCAGAAATGAAGCGATGCTATAACTCTTTCCGACGAAAGGGGTAATGGCTATTTCTGTGTTTAACGGTCATCTCAGCTTCGCAAAGATTGTCTTCGAAGCCGCTTCGATGATGTCTTCGCATAGAAGTCGATTCGAAGATTGTGAATCTCTGGATG
Organism: Zizania palustris; assembly: GCA_019279435.1. Classification (NCBI taxonomy): domain Eukaryota; kingdom Viridiplantae; phylum Streptophyta; class Magnoliopsida; order Poales; family Poaceae; genus Zizania; species Zizania palustris. The sequence goes on from JAAALK010000081.1 coordinate 58,888,376, forward strand.
TTTCCAAGGACGGTAAATTTTGCTAAGTCCCTGGGCATGAAAATATTCCTTGCGTATACTGCTTCCCTTACCTTACAAGTTATTGGAGAAGCGTATTCGAGGGGCTACTGTTGGGCGAAAATACTTCATCCCCAGGATCTTCAAGGTCATAAGACAAAGACAATTTACTAGACCGAAGTCCAAGACCTATCCCCGAGTTGGTGTGTGATCAAGTCCGAAAGATCTATCTAGACTGCCATTCGAAGATACACTTCGAAGGTCCAATCTCTGTAGTGGATAACTGCCAGCAATTGTTTAGTCTTTTACCATTTTAGCCCTATTAGGGGTACCGAAATAGTTTCCACTATGTCGGTTGGAACTCAGGGGTAAAAAGGTCTTTGCCTCAAGATTTTTACCTATAAATACCCCCCTTCTCAACCTGTAATAGGCATCGAATATTAAGATATTCAATACACAACTTCGAAGTACTTCGAGTCATATCCTATTCGGAGGCTTGAGATAGTTCACTGCACAAACTCTTTGTTTGTTAGTTCTTAATCTTAGAGAACCTGTTAGCGTAATCTTTTATGCCAACACTTACACATTGAGTTCAGTTTGGAATAGTTAACTGAAAATGAACTAGTGACTGAAACAAGTTATACCACAAGGTTGGATTCAATTGTTCTCTGAATCAATTCTGTGTTCATTAAACTGAGTATTAGATGAAGGATGATTTTTAAAATCATTCAAGTGATCAGAAATGAATCAGGAACCAAATCACAGAAAAATTCAGAACAGAACAGAGATTGAATCAGATTCAGTACATCCACTAGAATGAAGCAGCCATTTTCTCAAACAACCAAAACAGGATTATCTAACAAAAAGTATACTCAGGTTTTCTTCAGATTAGAAGCTATACCAACTACTCAATCACAATCCACCATATCCTCAGAATGAAACACCAAACACCCTACCAATCATCTATAAACTAACTTGATGAACCACAAGACAAAATAATTGAAAACTAATGAATATTCAGTGACTTACAAGATGAAGAACAACAAACTTCTCTTGTCTTCAGAAGTGATTCCTTGAACAGAAACTTCTCCTCCACAGATGATTTCTTGTGTGAAAACTTGAAGTAGATTCCCTTGATCAAACACTCAAAGCCAGATCAGAACTACTTAAAATCAGAACAAACAGAAAAATCACCATTCAACAAGTTCTTGACGGCGTAGACAGAACCACTCGCCCCCTAGATCATGAATAGTATATTCGGGAGATCAATAGTAACAGCAGAAGGGTAAACAATAGAAGAACAGCAAAAACACAGATTAAAGGAGCTAAAGAGAAAATTTCAGAAGAGAAAGATCTCAGAATAATCAAAGCTCATAGCTCGTAGAGTTTTCTGATTTTTCTATCAAAAAGGGCAGCCAACTCTTTAGGTGTAAGGCCCATTATATAGCCATACCCTAAGAGCCAACTTTACACATGAGTCCACCTACTTTTCAAATTAATACATGAGGACAAGACACAATTTCAAAATTAGTAAACCTGAAAATAACTCTCCTACTTGACTCAAAAAAGAAATACAATCTTGACACACCATTTTAATATATTTTCAGAACTTGATAATTCTAAAAATATACCAAAAGTTTACACTACTTAACTAAAATACTCAAATAAAACTAAAGTCCTATTTATTGTATTTGAAACATTTAGTGATTCGATGATTTTTAGCAAAAACCGACAAAGCCTCCCCGATCATCGACGAGTGTCGTCAGTCCGCGAACTCGACTGCCAGCAAGTCTCTCCCACTCTCGATCCCTCGACCTGCCTTGTCACTTGAACTAGCTTGCCTTTCACTAACTCGATTAACGCTTCGTCTTGATCAACCTTCAACTCACATCCTGCTTGATCTCTATGTGTACATCTGAGTCCACTCTCGACTTCGAGTGACACCCTCGACCATCCAGCATTAGGCTCCCCGTCTAACCCTGATCCCTTGCCATCGACAATTGACGAGTAACTCAAACCTGCACACACGAGACAAACACAGACACACACACATATCCAGACATCCAAACACAGACTCATGACAATCACCCTGTCAATCACTCATCATAACCATGAACCATAGTGACAAACCTCACTATGTTCCTCAGTTCCTTGAGAAAGAATTTCTCTCAAAAGGGGTTAGTGGGAGAATGGTGCATCTCAAAGAGATTCGAGGGCCACTGGAAGGTGTTCCTTATACCACTGAACCACAATAGGATATGACAACTGTAGCAAAGCCCATTGTAGAGACACCAGCCCCATGAAGGTCCCAAAGGGTGAGTCATGCACCTGAGCGGTTCATGTTTTTTACCATCGAGCAGTGTGACGTGTTGTTGTTGGACAACGACAAGCCCAAGACCTATGCAGAAGTAGTAATGGGACCAGACTCAAAGAAATGGCTCTAGATCCGAATTGAAGTCCATGCGAGAAAACCAAGTTTGGAACTTGGTCGATCCACCCGATGGTGTAAAAACTATTAAGTGTAAATGGATTTTCAAGAAAAAGATAGACGTTTATGGAAATGTTCACATCTATAAGGCACAATTGGTGGCAAAAGGTTTTAGACAGATTCAAGGTGTTGATTATTATGAAATGTTTTCGCTCATCGCTTTGCTCAAGTCTATTCGGATCATCCTATCAATTTCCACATTTTATGATTATGAGATATGGAAAATGGATGTCAATACAGCTTTCCTGAATGAAAACCTAAGTGAGGATGTGTACATGACACAACCCGAAGGTCTTGATGATCCGGAAAATGCTAGGAAAGTTTGTAAGTTGTAGAAGTCCATTTATGGGCTGAAGAAAGCTTCTTGGAGTTGGAATCTTCATTATGATGAGGTAGTCAAAGGGTTTGGCTTCATCAAGAATGAAGAAGAGCCTTGTGTTTACAAAAAGGCTAGTGGGAGCTCACTTGTATTTCTGGTCTTATATGTAGATGACATATTATTGATTGGAAATGACATTCCTTTACTGAATGATGTCAAGACTTCAATGAAAAACACTTTTTTGATGAAAGAACTTAGAGAGATAGCATACATTTTGGGCATAAAGATCTATAGAGATATATCAAAGTGGATAATTGGATTAAGCAAGAGTATGTACATTGACAAGGTTTTGAAATGGTTCAAAATGGAGAATTCCAAGAAGGGGTTTCTGCCAATGTCATAAGGTATTTCTCTTAGTAAGACTCGGTGTGCTTCGACACCTAATGAAATAGAGAAAATGAGTGTGATCCTATATGCCTCCACGATCAGGTCCATCATGTATGCCATGTTGTGCACATGTCAAATGTTTCATATGCTCTAAGTGTTATGAGCAGGTACCAATCAAACCCAGGTGAAAGTCACTAGGCTGTAGTAAAAAGTATCTTCATGTACTTGAGAAGAACTGAGGAAATGTTCCTAGTTTACGATGGTAATGAGGAGCTCGTTGTAAGTGGTAGCATCGATGCTATCTTTCAAACCGATAAAGATGATTCTCGTTCACAATCTAGTTTTGTGTTCTTCCTCAATAGAGGCGCAGTGAGTTGGAAGAGTTCCAAGCAAGAGACGGTGGCTGATTCTACAAAAGAAGCTTAGTATATCATAGCTTCAAAAGCTAAGAAGGAGGCCATTTGGATCAGAAAATTTGTTTCTAAGCTGGGTGTTTTCCCTATTGCATCCTGTCAAATGGACCTCTATTGTGATAATAGTGGTGCCATTGCACAAACCAAGGATCCTAGATCACACTAGAAGACCAAACATATACTTCAGCTATATCACCTAATCTGTGAGATCATAGAGAGAGGTGATGTGAAAATTTTCAAGGTCCACAAGGATTTGAACATAGCAGATCCATTGAAAAAACCTCTTCCATGGCTCAAGCATGAGGCACACCTTACCTCCATGGGTTTTAGATACTTGTGTGAGTGAGTCATGTGTATGTGGAACATGTTAGTTGTATATATTCTAATGTAAGAGGATAATTGTTATCTTGTTCCTTGAATAAATGTCATTTACATTTAATTAATGAGTTGACGACTTGTTATGTGAAACTATTTGTTATATAACGATATTGTTCAAAAGGATCCCTCATCTTTTCATCATGTAGGAGAGTGATGATACATAGATTAGCACATCCGACTGATTGATGATCACATTTCACATATCATATACATAGAGATGTCAAAGTAGTGATGTGGAGACATGTTGGAGAACATGGTGTTAGATAGACCCACTTGAGATACTACTGGGATTGTTATTGTAATGTGCCATTAGTTGTCATCTCAAATGGTATACTTTCAGAGTCCTCAGACCTGAGATCGTCATTTGATTCCAGAATGTGTAGCGACACACTTAGATTATTTCTAACGCTATTCCGTAACTAGGTAGTCATAAGGGTTGTTTTTAGGTGTGTTGTGAAACATGTTGTGGGATGTGAACAGTCAAGATGGAATTTACCCCTCCTAATAACGGGAGAGACAACTAATCAGATTGGAAAATTGCTTGGCCATTGTTGGCATAAAAGATTACGCTAACAAGTTCTCTAATATCAAGAACTAACAAACAAAGAGTTTCTGAAGCGAACTATCTCAAGCCTCCGTATTGGATAATAGCTCGAAGCAGTTCGAAGTTGTGTATTGAATCTCTAACTATTCGATGCCTATTACAGGGTGAGAATGGGGGTATTTATAGGTAAATTTTTTTAGGAAAAGACCTTTTTACCCCTAAGTTAAAATAGGGCTAAAATGGTAAAAGACTAATTTAATTAGAAAGAAGATAAGTCTTCTATCCTTGCTGGCAGTTTTCCACTGTGGAGAGAGAGTCTTCGAAGTGTATCTTCGAACTATAGTCTGGGCAGATCCTCCGACTTTAACTCTACGTTAGTGCGGAGACAAGTCTTGGACTGCGAGCTCATGAGTTGTCTTTGTCTTGTAATCTTGAAGATCCCAGTGATGAAGTATTTTCCCCCAACAGTAGCTCCTCGAATATGCTTCTCCGAATAAGCTGTATGGCAAGGAGAGAAGTATACGCAAGAAATATTTTCTTGCTCAGGGACTTAGCGAAATTTACCATTCTTTGAAGCATTCCGAGATTACAATATTCGAACCAGCTTTTATGCGGAGGTTCCTGTCGAAATAGCTTCAAAAACAAATCCTTGCGAAGCTGAAATAACCGTTAGACTCAAAGAAATAGTCGTTACTCCTTTTCTCAATGAGAGTTACACCGCTGCTTCATTTCTGGAGATATGAATTCTCTCGAAGAGTCGTAATAAATTGTAATGGTAAGGAAGATGGAAAGGCAAATATGAACGGTACTCAGCCTACGAATACACACTATAAATAGGAGGGTAAAGGTGCGATTTGGATACTTTACCAACTGCTTCTGCATTTTCCCCCTCTCTGCTTCCTGAAGCCGAACTTGAGCTCCACCTTCTCTCATGGAAAAACTAGCCACAAAGCTCTCATTCCTGCTTCGACCTTGGCTAGGCAGCAAGCGATGGCGGCAGTAGCAACATCGACGCCTTCAGGCAATCCTCGTCCATCTAGTCCTCACAATCTTCTCCAGGCATCAGCCAATACACGGACCAGTCATACAGCTTGGGTCCGTCGACTTGCTCGAAGAAATCCATTGCAGCAGTGATTACGGGGAAGACGAGTCCAGGGATCAAGATTCGCCATCCTGGCAAAGAAGCAATCCCCTCACCATGGGCCGGAGAGGTGGTCGTGTTTGAAGCTTTTTTATAAGCTGGATTAGTGCTTCCGGCAGTGGTTTTTCTATCTGAGGTACTGAGATTGTTCCATGTTACTCTTCCTCATCTGTCGCCCAATGCAATTGCACACTTGACTACCTTCGAATGGGTGACGCGAGCCGAAGGTTGCGAGGGGAGAGTTTAGATCTTCGCAGCACTTCACAAAGCCTCCTGCTAGCCGAAGACTTACCAAGGAACCGGAGGAGAGAAGATGGTGATTGCTTTTGGTAGCATCAACTTCTTGCTTCCAGATGAATATCAAACTCGGTTTCCAGCGAAGGATATCAACGCCAGATGGTAAATAGATTGGATCCTTCACTGGTTCTATGCCAAAGTAGGAGTGGACAATGCCTTAGCTGGTCCTCTCAAAGATATCTTTTACCAGAGGGAAGGAGAGGTCCATCCGGACCCAGGTCAGCTTGAAGCTCGTCTGGGACTGCTGCAAGCCATAAGCCATCGTATGAGCATGCGAGACTTACCAGAGGAGTTTATTGGACTCCGAATTCCACCTTTGATGGCCAGTTGGCCAATAAACTTCGAAGAGAACCCAGAGGGTGGACTCCGAGAGATCTCTTCAAGTCCTATAGGTAACCTCGAATGCCCTGCAAAATGTTTTACATATAGTATTAGTTTTACAAAGATTATTTAACTAATAAGAAATCTTATCTTTTAGCTCCACGCGCCACCCTCACTCCGCAGCAAATTGTCCGGACTTCGAAGAAGATCCTCGGGGCTCCTACGGTCGCCAAAAAGGAGTGGAGGGTGAAGTTGGTCGTTAGTAGGGAGTGATTTAACCGAGTATGGAGCGTACTCGGAGTTGAATCCCCCCTCTTCTGGATTGGGACATCTCCGAGCAAGCTCCTAAGAAGAGGAAGGCCAAAACAGGGACTTCAGCGCCTGCCAAGACGCCTGTGAAGAAGGTGGCCCAGAAACCGAAGGCCCTTGCTCCTTCTAAATCCCCGACTTCGTCTTCGGAGTCATCTGAAGATGAAGCAAACATAGAAATAGGAAGGGAGTTCGAATCCCTCCTAACAGGGGATGAGCAATCACGGATGGGACCTGATGTCCCCGCTCAAGTCGACGTGGTGGTGGCGCTCATCACTGGAGATAATCTAGATCAGGCTAAGACTATGGATGCACATGTCTCGCCTCCAGACGAAGTGATAGCTGCAGTTGTCGAAGAGGTTTTGGCAGCTGCTCCTTCGAATCAAAGCCCGAAGTGCGAAGAGGACTTTGGTCATATGTTCGAGCCTCCAAGAAGTCCAGTGCTCGTTCGGCAACAGAACGTTGAAGGTAGACTTTAGCAGAGTACCTTTTCTCTTTTCTTCTTTTATGTCCTGCAAAATTTATGCAATATCGCATACCTTTGGTTTTCACAGGATCGGTTTTGATGAAGGTGACCCCCGCTACAGAGGTTGTGCCAGAGCCTATCATGTCTCCGAAGCCAATTCCTAAAGTGGCTATGAAGATGGGTCCTGGAAAAGGTAAAGGTAAAGGGGCACCTTTGCCTGCTCCTGTTCCAGGGTGGACCCCGTCAGAGTCTACGGATGGATACCAACCCACGGAGGGAGTTCAATCCATAGAATCCTCTGAAGATGCCTCGCTCCGCTCTGGCCCCTCTCCGAATGAAGATGACAAGAGTGCCTTGTCAAGGCTCCCCCTCCTAGCTCCTTTTCTGGAGCAGAGGATTGGACTTCGGACTTTGCTAGAGCCTCTGGCTCGGGCTAGTCGTGAAGTTGGGGACACTGACTTGGTTTCCATTCTTGGGGAAGCTGAGGGGTCAGAGCTAGATGCAGCTTTGGAGCGGGCAGCCTACCAGGTACTAAGTATCTGCAACAATAGAATTAGTTCAAACATATGTAAATAATTTACTTACATTGCTCTTTTTCTTCCTTCGCAACAAATAGTCCTAGCTCGAACTGCGGCTGTATCACATGAGCGAGAGTGCAACCGGCTCAAGGAGAAAATAACAGCTCTTCAAGGGAGTCTTGTTAGCTCCGAGATTCGGACCTCTAGCTTGGAAGAAATGGTGGCCATAGAAAGAAAAGGTAGGATTAGCTTGGAGGCCGCCAACAAAGAGATTGAGGCTGAATGAGTTGTGCTTCGGGCCGAGGTGCAAAGGCTGCAAGGAGAGCAGGCGGCTGTGAGAGTTGAACTGGTCAAGCTCCGAGAAGAATAACTAAAATTGACGGATGAGGCCAACAACTTGCTCGGACAAAAGAATTCTTTGATGACGGAGGTAGATAGACTCTCATCTCTGACAGACGAGCTATCTTCGTCAAAGAATGATTTATCAGAATACAAGATAAAGTGCGAGAAAGTGGCTTTCAACACCATGGATACTCTTCGGGTGTCCTGGAGTACTTTGGCACTTCTTGCGCTTCATCTTCGACTAGTGACATTTCTCTACTGCGGAGACTGAAAATGATCCAAGCAGCAGCGAAGACCATGAAGACAGCGGGTACTCGGTACGGAGAGATCTCCGACCAAGTAGCTACGCTCGGAGTGCTTCTTTACTACGAAGATCTAGGGCTATTCGTTGCACCAGAGCTTGAAGCAGCCCCCATCAATTTTGGAGACGACCGGCTCCTGACTCCCTCCATTGATGTAGCTGCGGCTTGGGAGGCCTTTCAACCATCTTGGAGAGCCGAAGGCTGATCTTCTATCAATACATGGATTGATGAAGGGCTTCATCAAAAACAAGCACGGTTGTAGCCTTTGAGCAACAAGCCTCCTTCGGACCCGAAGGTTTAGTTCTCCTTGGGATCCCAATTATGTAAAAACTTATGCTTTTATTCTTTTTTGAATGAAAATACTTATTTGGAAATGTTTTTAGGCTTTTCAACCTTTTTTGGATGAGCTCGAAGTGTTAGAGAATAACGAAGAACTCGGCCTGCAATGGGACACCTTCAAAGCTCTAAGACCTCATAGGCGTCCTAGATTTTCAATTCCTCGAGGGAGCTCTGGGAAGTTATACCCGATATATATAAGGAAGTAATAGCTTATATTAAAAAGGTGGAAAATGAAGTTAATTTAGAAACTTCATCTTTGGAGGACGTCGAATGGTCCGATTAAGAAAATGCTAATAAAGAGCAAGTAGAAAAGAACCCTAAACGACTTCGAAGCTGAGAAAGAAGCCCCGAACGACTTTGGACCTGGGCTAAACTTCAGCAAGAACAAAAAGACTTCTGAGCTTCGAAAGAAGGGAAGAGGTTTAAGCGCAAAGTCCTAACAACTCCAGGCTCCGGTACAAGTCGCCTTCGAAGTCGTGCTGATTTTGATAGTAGTTCTAGGGATCGAAGAGGTCTTCATTTCCTTCTTGGTACAGGCAAAGATATTTCATGATGTAATGTAATCTGTTTGAATAATATAAATTAGAAAGTTTCAAAATTGTCTCACTACTTCCCAGCCCCTCTTTCGGTGTAAGCATCTCTGAAATTTGATCGAAGGTGGTTACACACAACGATGATAACATTAGTTAGGAGTACAATTTTGGAGGCTCGGAGCCCCTTATCATATTAAAGATTAAGGACTAAGTCCAAAAATTGTCACTAAAGAACTCAAAAATGTCTTCGACTCTATTAATTTGGAGTCTGAAAACTGGTAACTTAGTACCTTTTTTTCGAATGTGGTCACTTTGGACTCTTTTTACATACGTTTTCAAGCTATTAGCTCGAAGTCTGTTTTGTTTGGTCTCCTTCAACTCTTTTTACGGATGCTATCAAACTGGTGGTTTGAAATCCGCTTTTGTGGTCTCCTTGGACTCTTTCTACGGATGCTTTCAAACTGGAGCTTGGAATCCATATCATTTGGTCTCTTTGGACTCTTTTTATGGATGCTTTCAAGTCGTTGGCTTGGAATCCATTTTTTGTGGCTTTCCCACCTCGTCGGAAGCTTGGAACCAATTGGTTCAAATGAATGACACTTTCCTTCGCAATCAACTCAGTTCTTCTAATGCGTCCACTAGAACTAGGGAATGTTTGAGAAGTAGGCATTATCTGAACCATAAGCTTTTTTTATTCAGAAGGTACTTACAAATGATTACAAGGAGCCCCTATGCAAAATATCGCTTAAGGTGCTCTACATGCCAGGCATGCTTTAATTCTTCACCTTCTAAAGTAGCTAATTTAAAAGAACCAGGGCGTCCTGAACGAAGGATGATATATGGACCTTCCCACTTATTTCCTAATTTCACTGGCGCTACGATGCTTCACAAAACTAATTGACCTGGTTTAAGTTCATTGAGTTTAATCTTCGGGTCATACCAAGCCTTCGTCTGATGTTGATATTTCGTCAAATTTGCAACAACTCGAAGCCTTGTTTCTTCCGTTAGATCCAGTGATGCTTGTCTTTCATCTTCTTTTTCAGGTTCGATGGTGTGAAGAGATCCTCCTTTAAGCTCCGTCGGTGTCATGGCTTCATCTCCGAATAGTAATCTGAAAGGAGTAAAACCTGTGGACCTTGCTTGAGTGGTCCGAATGGACCATAGAATCTTCGGGAGCTCTTCAGTCCACAGACCTTTTGCCAGTACTACTATCCTTCGATTCAGGCCTGACAAAATGTTGCCATTAGCTCGCTCGACGACTCCATTAGATTAAGGATTACGAGTAGCTGCAAAACACATTTCTATGCCAAGACCTTCGAAAAACTCTCTGAAGGGTTCAACATCAAATTGGGTGCCATTGTCGATTATCAGCTGTCGAGGTACTCCGAATCTGCATATAATATTCTTCCAAAAGAATTTTTGTACATTTTTCGAAGTGATAGCTGTGAGGGGTTCTGCTTCGACCCACTTGGAAAAATACTCAATTGCGACCACCACAACTTTTAAACTTCCTTTTGCCATTGGAAAGGGCCAATGAGATCCATGCCCCATCTAGCCATGGGCCAGATTGGAGCAATAACTTGAAGAGGTGTTGGCAGATGATGACTCCATCTTCCCATCCATTTACAACCTTGGCAAGTGCGGACCAAGGCATCCGCATCAGCTACTATTGTAGGCCAAGAAAGCCCCTGGCGAAGTGTTTTTCCTGCCAAAGCTCGAGGGGCAAGATGGCTACCACAAAGGCCTTCATGAATTTCTCGGAGTTAGTGTAATTTCGGCCTTGTAAAGAATACCGTTGATAATGTGATAATTCCAGACTCTTAATTGCAATCTTGAAAGCTTCGGGCCTTCGGGTAAGTTTGCTTCACCTTGTAGTAATTCCATGATTGAACTCCGCTAGTTAGTGTTCGGAATGCAAAGGACTTCTGCAGGAGGGATTTGGGGCACCAAAGGTGAAGTAAGCTCTTCATAAAAATCCCCTTCTCGAATATCTATGGCTCCGGCTGTAGCTTTTGCTAGGATATCAGCTTGTGCATTATCAGCTATTGGTATACTTCGGACAGAAATCCCTTTGAATGCTTCTTCGATCTTACGGGATCTCTTCTAGATATTTTGCAAGTTGTGGATGCCTGACTTGAAAACTTTTATCAACGTGCCCTGCTACAATTATAGAATCTGTTTTTATAACAACTCTTGTAGCACCAAGAGCACGGGCCTTTCGAAGTCCTAATAAAATTCCCTTGTACTCCGCAATATTATTGGTGGACTTAAAATTGAGCCTTGCGGAGTACATTGCTCTTTGTCCTGAAGGTGAAATTTTCATTGCTCCAATGTCTGCTCTGGATGCTTGAATAGCCCCATCGGAGTATATGGTCCAAATTCATTCGCTTGATTTTTCTGGAGCCCATACTGCATACGAAGTCCATTCTGCTACAAAATCTGCCACCACTTGTGACTTGATTGCTTTTCTTGCTACAAAGGAGATGCCGAAGGGTGCTATCTTGATGGCCCATTTTCCAATCCTCCCCATAAAATCTTTACTTCGAAGCATATCTCCTAAAGGATAAGAAGTTGGTACAATTACATTATGCGCTAAAAAATAATATTGCAGTTTCCTTGAAGCCATTACCAGAGCATAAGTGAACTTTTCAAACTCAGAATATCTTGTTTTTGCTCCGGATAAAGCTCCGGATACAAAATATACTGAATTCTATACCAACTTCCCATTGAAATCCACTTCTCTAACAAGGACTGCACTGACAGCGGAGCCGGTAGCTGCAAGGTAGAGAAGAAGGGTTTCATCTGCCATGGGCACAGTGAGTTTTGCGAGGTTGCTGAGATAATCATTTATATCATCAAAACTCTTTTGGCACTCCGGTGTCCATGCAAAATCTTCGGGCCCTTTCAATGCTTTGAATATGGGCAGGCTTCATTCTACGGATTTTGCTAGAAATATGCTGAGTGCTGCAATGCGTCTAGTATGCTTCTGTACCTATTTTAAATTCTCCGGCGGAGCCATCCTTTGCAGTGCAGTTATTTGAGTTGGGCTAGCTTCGATCCCCCTACTCAAAACTAGATACCCTAACAGTTTCCTAGCTTGAGCCCCGAAGATACATTTTTCGGGGTTGAGGTGGACTCCACATGCTCGGAGGCTCTCAAATGTTTCTGCTAAGTCTAGACTATGGTGGTGCTTTAAAGCACTCTTTATTACAATGTCATTCATACAGGCTTCCACATTACGACCTATTTGGTGACCTAGAGCCTTAGCAATTAATCTTGATAAAGTTGCCCCCACATTTCTCAAGCCGAAGGGCATTCTTACATAGCAGAAGACTCCCGAAGGAGTTACGAAGCTTGTTTTGATTTCATCTTCGCGCTTTAACCATATTTGATGATATCCAGAATACGCTTCGAGGAAAGTTAATAACTCTGAACCAACAGTAGAGTCAACTAATTGATCTATACATGGCATGGGGTAGGGGTCACATGGGCATGCTTTATTCAAGGATGTAAAATCAATACACATGCGCCATTTTCTAGAGGCCTTTTTTTTGACGAAGACTGGGTTGGCTAACCACTACGTATGAGCTACTTCTCTGATAATCCCAGCTTTCAACAATTTATCCACTTCTGCCTTAACAAGGCTTGCCCTCTTTGTTGATAATTTTGGGAGCCCCTACTGAACAGGATGAACCCTTGGGTTCACAAGCAAACTGTGATTAATAATATTTCGGCTAACTCCCGGAATGTCTTCATTGGACCAAGCAAAGACATCAAAATTCTTTCTAACTACCTCTTCTAGTGAAGTAACTATTTCCGAAGGCAATTGTTTGCCAAACTGAAAGGGACAGTCTTTAACGTCCTTTACAATAATCTTCGTTATAATTTCTCCTTCGGTACTTGGACTTGGAAAGGATATCTTTGAAGATTCGTTTGATGCAGGGATATCCTCCGAATTTCCTTGCACATTATTCACTTGTCTTGGATCAAGAGGTGGGCCATAGCAATATTCTGCCCTTCGTGCAGTGGCTTGATCACCGAAGACAGTAAGCACTCCTGCTTGCATGGGCATCTTCATGCATAAATAATTATGGTGAGCCACAACTCCGATTTGATTTAACATGCCCCTTCCAAAGATGACATTATATGCGTAAGGGGCATCCACAACATCGAAAATTACTTCCTCCGTCCTTGCCAAGAGCCCCTCTCCGAAGGCAACCTCAAGACCTATTTGGCCGAGGGCATCAAGAGGAGGTCCTATGAAGCCTTAAAGAGGACGAGCTGTGGGGAGGAGATGGTTCCGGGAGATGCAGAGCTTATCGAAGGCTTGAACAAATATGATATCTGCAGAACTTCCTCCATTGACTAGTATTCTCCAAACTTCTGTTCCTACAATATCGACAGTGATGACAAGGGGATCCGCATGGGGGAATTTTATACCTGCTGCATCAGCTGCAGAGAAATATATAGGCACATGGGACCATTCAGGCATTGTAGCTGCCGACGAAGATGTTCCAATATGACCTACTTCCCGAACGTACTCTCTCCGTGTCTTTTTGACATGTTCACTAGAGTTCCTACTCCGGAGATAGGAAGGACTACTATTTTGCCTCGATCTTGAGCATCCTCTTGCTTCGGAGGTGGCATAACACTGGCCAATGGAGTTTTCCTTAGGGGGTCAAAGTTATCTACATGTGCGACAGCCTGCACAGGCTTCGAACGTGCATCGGGGGGGAGCGGTCGGTCAGTAGTGCCTAGACCAAAGCTCCTTTCGAGAACTCACTTCTTAAAGCTAGTATAGACTTACATGCATCGATAGCAGATCCTTGCCAGTCGGCTTCCCTAGCAGCCTCCAGCCGCTGACCTTGTTTACTGAAGCTTGTGGACTCTTGGGGGAAAATTTTTGCAGAGAATAAGCAATGTTGAGGACTTCGGAGCATGGATGCTTCTGCCCTCGACGCCTGTCATGTTGGTTGTCAAAGTTGGGCCCTTGCGAAGGTGTCGAAGTTTTCACTTCGAGCTTAACTTCTTGGACAATTGGCAAAGATGAGACTGTTCTTCAAAGCCATCCTTCCTCCGACCTAGCAAACCCCTAAAAATAAGTCATCAATTGTACTACGGAGGATATATGCTTGCGGTGAAGCTTGTCGAGGAGGCCTACATGGGTTACTCCTTCTCGGGCTGCATCGACCACGGACGATGCAGACAGTCCTCTTATCTATTACTTCGTAGGAGTGAAGCGCTTAAAGAACTGCCTCAAAGTTACTCCAGGTTGCTCCTTCACCTGAAAGAGACTACCAGTAGACATAGGGGGCACAAAAGTACCCTAGAAGTTACTTATGAATTTTGTTCTTAATTGCTCCCAGGATTTAATTGATCCTAGCTTTAAAGACCAGAACCAAAGCAAAGCAACTCCTTCAAGCGTAAGGGGGAAGCATTTGGCCATTGTATCCCTAACCCCTCCGTTGGCTTCAATCGCTAAAGCATACGAACGAGAGAACTCACCTGGATCTTCTTCCCCGGAGTACTTACAGAGCTTCAAAGTTTTGAACTTTGGCTCGAAGTTCACCTTTTGTAAATCAGGGTGCAGCGGAGACTCACTATCAAAGGAAGCATTCTTCGGGGCTTCGGGATAAAAAGGAGGGTCATTGTCTTGAGGCACCTCCGGGATGACAGGGGTAGCTTGGGGACGAAGCCTATCTATAGCTTCCTGCCTCTACCTTGTCACTTCGGCTTGAAGACTGGCCATATGGATTACCACGTCGTCAAGGCTATCTTCATTTCTTCCGGAAGGAGCTTCTAGGTCTTAAGAACTGAATAGGTCAGTTCGAAGTACAATCGGAGCTGCAGGAGAAGCTCTGTCGGTTCGAAGCATATATGGAGTCCCTAAAGGTGCTTCATACGCTCGAGGAAGAATATTCACTTCGGGGGTCTGAGGTGGGGGAACTACAGAAGGTCCTCTGACCTTAACCGTATTCGAAGATCTCACTCCAAAGCTCCGAGGGGACCTCCGAAGGGGACTACCACCTGAGCTCCGTTAAGGAGGCATGGCTCTAGAAAGTTGGTAGAGAACGAAGTTTTAAGACTAAGTTCCCCACAGACGGCACCAACTGTTGGCGTAAAAGATTACGCTAACAGGTTCTCTAAGATCAAGAACTAACAAACAAAGAGTTTGTGAAGCGAACTATCTCAAGCCTCTGTATTGGATAATAGCTCGAAGCAGTTCGAAGTTGTGTATTGAATATCTAAGTATTCGATGCCTATTACAGGGTGAGAATGGGGATATTTATAGGTAAAAAATTTAAGGAAAATACCTTTTTACCCCTTAGTTACAAATGACATAGTGGAAACTATTTCGGTACCCCTAATATGGATTAAATGGTAAAAGACTAATTTAATTAGAAAGAAGATAATTCTTCTATCCTTACTGGCAGTTTTCCACTACGGAGAGGGAGTCTTCGAAGTGTATCTTCGAGCTGGAGTCTGGGGAGATCCTCCGACTTTAACTCTACGTCAGTACGGAGACAAGTCTTGGACTCTGAGCTCATGAGTTGTCTTTTGTCTTGTAATCTTGAAGATCCTAGGGATGAAGTATTTTCCCCCAACAGCCATACTAATATGACTAAACAGTTTGTCATGATTTGAGCACGTTACTTGATCGAATGAAATGTCGAGCGGTCCAGCAAGTGTGGCACGAATCTCGCCTTGAGCTTGACTGATGTCGTGTGATAAAGGGACTAGTGCGTGCGTATATTAAGGTTTAGTGAAACATTGATTTTGTACGCTTTTGGGGGTCAATGTGTTGCTAGGATATGCTATTCATAAGTGAGTCCGAAAAGGTTTACAGTGAACAGCCATCAATGTATGACCAGTTAGATCACTAGTTAACATTAACCGGTTTTTTGATCATTTGGCAACATAGACAGACATAGAAAAATTCCTCTGTTTGTAGAGAATGATTTTTCATACAAGAAGGTGCACATGGATGCTTATCATCAAATCTAAGTAAGTGCATTATGTGATATTGTTGATTCCCAATGTACGATCCCTAATACTCATACCACTCAGATTGAGAAAGAGCAATATGATTCTAACTGTAAAGCAAGGACCATATTATTCACAAGTTTGAGTAGGAATGAGTTTGATAGGGTTCAAGGAGAAGCTGAGCTTTGACGAGGATGAAATACGAGAGAAGGATGAAAAGAATGGGAAGGACTTCACCAGCCTTTGCTTTGTGGTGGATGATAATGACAGCGACATCGAGCCTAACTCTATAGAGGTAGCAATATCTTATGACCAACATTCAGTTAAAGTTGATTCTCTGAATGAGGCTCTTGTGAGTCAGGATAGATTACAGTTGGAGGAGATAATCCCGATGGTGCTCGGAAGCGCGAGGGATGTGGAGTGAAGTTCGAGGAGGAGGCTCCGCAAGATGGCGATTAGCGAAGCTGTTGGCTCCGAAGCGGTTCGGTGCGAAGGCCAAATGCCCTTTGATCCTTTCTGAAAGAGAGCCCTTGGTTCAAAACAGAGGGGGCAGTCCAGGACCCACCTTGGGTCAAGATTTGAGGTTCGGAGGCCCTCGGCTGAAGATTTGAGTCCGGGAAGCGCCCGAACCCAGGGAGCCAACCGAAGGCCGGAGGCGCATTCCCGGAAGGTGCAGAGGGTGCAGCACCGAGGCGGGAGACCAAGACCAGTCCAGTCAAGCTGGTCTGGTGATAGGATCGCGATCGCTTCTGCAGCGTCTGTCACTACAGCCGTGCCCCGAATAGCCGATAAGCTGTCAGGGTTGTACCCTTTGTCTGTACTATAAGGCCGTTGTATGTAGTACTATTATCAGAGGGGTTTTGGAGGTATTGGGCCCTCGTAGGGCTCCACTATAAATACTCCCCCCTCTCCGCATTGTAACAAGGACACTTGATCCAAGAATACAGCTTTGAGCCTAGCCTCTTGTTCAAAAGCATCTCTAAAACCTATTCGTCTAGTCCACTGTTCCAAAAATTAGCGCTGTCCATGGGGATCCTTGTCCAAGAAGCTAGCGTCCACTCCATCCATCACCCAAGAAGAAGCATGTCAGACAGGAATGGCGCAAGCGTGGCCCCCCTCCGAAGGTCGGCTCGCACTGCGGGGATAGGGCCCACCCCTGCCGCTGGACCTGTTCCTCCCACGGGCCCCCCTTCTGCCAGCCCCCCTGAGGTGCCGGGAGGAGGTCCAAACTAGGCCCCAGCAGGGGTGCCGGAGGAATTCGCCAGCTCCTCAAGAGGGGCTCTTTGTGCTGCATCTCCCAAGCAGTCCCCCGGCCGTGGCTCTCCGGAGGTAGCAGAAGCCAGCCGATGCCTTGTCCACTGAAAATGCGAGGCTGAAGGCCGAGCTGACACAATGGCGCCAGGTAGCTTCGCTCTGCCCCCCGAGCCCTCACGAGCGCTCGGGGTTGAGGCCGTCGCATTAAGCGATGAGGAAGATCAAGGGGAGGAGGAGAACGCGTCCGATGACGAGGAATCTCCGCTGCACCCCGACTTGCAAAGGGTGCGGCTTGACTCGAAGTTCTTTGGCACGAATCTCCCAAAGTACTCCGGAGAGTCCGACCTCAGAGAGTTCTCTCGTTCGTATGCCTTGGCGATAGAAGCCTGCGGGGGAGGCCAAGACACAATGGCAAAATGTTTTCCTTTAGCTCTCGAAGGAATCGCTCTTCGGTGGTTCTGGTTGCTAAGGCCAAGGACCATCAGGTCATGGGACCAGCTAAAAAATAAGTTTATCAATAACTTCCAAGGGACCTTCATAGCCCCCATGTCCACTGGGAGTCTTTTTCAAGTGAAGCAGCAACCCGGAGAGATGTTGCGATAGTATTCACAACGCTTGGCACACACCAAAGCATAGATTATGGGGTTGTCAGCCTCCTCCATCATCGACGCTGCTCGAGAAGGTGTCACCAACCTTGGCCTCCTCGACAAGCTCCACCGGAAGCCAATATCCTCGGTGGCCCAGTTCATGATGTATTTCGAGGAGTATGCCCAGTCAGAAGAAGGCCAACTGCATCGCTAGGCAATGATTGCCCCTGTTTGGGCTTCGAGCGTCAAGGTGTACGAAGCACCCTCCGCCCCTTCCCTGGATCTTCTCCATCGGGATTCCCGGCGAGGACAGAAGAACCTCCACGGAGAAGTCCTCAATATTACCCCAAAAGGCCCTGCCAAGTATCAACAAACTTCAAGCGGGGGGTGATCCTTCGGTGCTAAGCCGCCTGTGAAGGCACTCTCAGGAGGTGCGACTTTCCACTACAACGTTCATGGTGAGAACCAGAGCCACGACATCGACTCCTACCATACCATCCTCGCCCTTCGGAATGACTACCTCGAGCGAAGCTCCAGCCAAAGCTGCTCCGACAGAACACCTCCCGTGTCCCGCGCTGTGTCCGTCCAGGTGGTTGGGCGTCGTGATGAGCCAGGGGCTCTAGGGCTTGCTTCAAAGGTTGGCAGGTTTCCAGCTCCCAAGCTTGAAGATGGGTCAGACTGGTTGAAGCGCGTGGTTCTGCCCATATCTGGAGGCAGAGCTCTAGGGGCTATGTCGAAGCGGCAGCGAAGGGAGTATGTCTAGGATGTCAGGCACATCGAGACTTCTAGCCTCACCGCGCTTCCCGAGTGGTCTCACGTTCCCATCTACTTCACCACCGACGACGCTTCCGGTGTCAAGTTCCCACATGCCGATCCTCTCGTCGTCTCAGCGGATATTGCCGGCGTCGAGGTGTGTCGCATCCTAGTCGACGAAGGTAGCTCTGCTAACATCATTTTCATGCAGGCCTTCGACCAACTGTGTCTCTCCCAAAAGCACCTGTTACCGGCCTCCCGGCCATTGCAAGGCTTCGTAGAACCACACCTCGACGCTCTCGGCCAGATTGGACTGGAGGCGACCTTCGGAGAAGCTCCCCTATCCCGCAACGAGGATATCATCTTCGACATCGTCGACGCCCCCTACGCCTACAATGCCATCTTCAGGAGGGGCATGCTCAACCGCTTCAGAGCCATCACGCACCACAACTACCTATGCCTCAAGATGCCAACTAACGGAGGTGTTCTGTCGGTCCTCGGTGATCAAGCTCCGGCTCGGCAGGTGGAGTATGGTCACTCCATGCCTTTGGAGCCAAGACAAGTCCACAGCATTCACGAAAGTTTGAAAGCAACCAAACTTTTCGGCGTCTACAACATTCCTCTGCTCCGCGACGGGCCCCCCAAAGGCCCCACCGCCGAACCGCACCCGGAGGGGGAAGTCATCACCAAGGTCCTGGTCAAGAATGGGAAAGAGTACCCCATCCAGTTCGGAGGAAGCCTGGAGTCGGAGGTATTGGCGCAGCTCGAAGAAGTCATTCGAAGCAACCTAGATATCTTCGCATGGTCGGATGAGGACATACCGGGCGTCGATCGCTCCATCATCGAGCACTCCCTCTGAATGGGCTGACCTCGCCAAGGTTGAAGTCATGAAGCTGCTCAGGGCCGGAGTCATTTGGGAGGTCAGTCATACGGAGTGGTTGTCAAACCCTGTGTTTTTCCAGAAGAAAACATCTAGCAAATGATGCATGTGTATCGATTTCACATTTTTGAATAAAGCTTGCCCCCGTGACCCCTACCCAATGCCTCGCATTGACCAATTGGTCGACTCGATGGTAGGTTCCAAGCTCCTCATCTTCCTTGACGCATACTCTGGGTACCATCAGATTTGGCTAAAGCAGGAGGATCAAGTCAAGACAAGCTTCATTACCCCCTCAAGAGTATTCTGCTATGTGCTAATGCCATTCGGCCTCCAGAATGCTAGGGCCACTTTCTCCAGATTGACCGCCAAAGCCTTGGGCCACCAGCTCATCCGTAATATCGAAGCATACATGGATGACACTGTAATCAAAAGCGCAGATAAACACCATCATAGTTTGGATATAGCAGATACATTTGACAGCCTCCGAAGGTGCGGGATCCGCCTCAATTCGGAGAAGTGCATCGTTGGAGCTCGGGCCGGGAAGCTACTCGGCTATCTGGTTTCCAGTCGAGGTATCAAAGCTAGCCCTACTCAAGTCAGCGTGCTTCAAAACATGGCCCCTCCCCAGAATTTGAAGTGGGCTCAGAAGCTAGCTGGGCGCCTCGCAGCTCTCAGCCGCTTCCTGGCCAGGTCAGCCGCTTCCAAGGACTTCACATGGAGTCCCGAGTGTTAGAGCTGCTTCAACAGCATCAAGGAATACCTCGTCAATCTCATTACTCTCGCTACACCCCGGAGTGGCAACACCCTTTTCGTTTACCTTGCCACCACCGGCTATGTGGCAAGCGCAACTTTAATCCAGAAAGAAGAAGCCGACGGGAAGTTGATCTAGCGGTCGGTGTACTTTGTATCCGAAGCCCTCTCTGGAGCAAAAACTCGGTACACCGAACTTGAAAAAGTAGCGTACGCCCTTGTCATGGCCTCCCAGAAGCTACGCCACTATTTTCTGGCCGATAGTATAATCATCCCGACTGCATACCCTCTTGGCAACATGTTCCGAAATAAGGATGCTACTGGGCGGATCGGAAAGTGGGTTGTGGAACTTGCTCCGTTCGACATCACCTTTGTGGCCCGGACCACCATCAAGTCTCAAATCCTCGCAGATTTTGTCGCCGAATGGACACTGGCGGCAAGTCATGTCCCCTATGAAGCCGGTGAAGGGGTGTGGACTATTTAATCTGACGGTGCGTACCAAGCCTCTGGGGCAAGCGCGAGGCAATCCTTATCTCTCATTCAGGCTAGCAGGCATTATACTCCGTCCGGTTGAACTTTAAGGCTACAAACAACATCGCCGAGTATGAGGGAGTGTTACTAGGCCTCCGCAAAGCACATGCGCTAGGGGCTGCCCGACTGGTCGTCAAAACCGACTCTCAGGTCGTGGCTGGGCACATGGATAAGAGTTTTCAAGCTCGGCACCCTGATCTTGTCGCATATCCCGAAGCAGTTAGGAAAGCCGTAGAAAGTTTCAAAGGAATTTTCGTTCGAAGCATTCCCCAAAGTGAAAACTACTAGGCCAACATCCTTGATAAGGCAGCTGCCGGAGGTCAAGCACTTCCTCTTGAGGTTTTCTTCGAAGAGTTCGTCAAGCCATCTGCATCCCCCTGAGAAGATACCCCGAGCCAGGTTCCGAACGACATTCTGATGTACTCGGAGCCAGCCCAAGTCCTTTGTACAGTCACTGGTGATTGGCGGGCCTCGATCCTATGGCTACTCGAGGGCGAGGCGAAGCTCAGGCCCAGTAACGAGCTTTCATGTCTTTAGCTCCGCGCGAGGTCTTATCGGGTCGTCGACGGAGTTCTGTACAAGTCGGGTGTTTGTTCCCCGCTGCTTCGGTGTATCTCTCGCTCCGAAGGGCAGCAAATTCTACGGGGAATCCACAAAGGATTGTGCGGTAGCCACCTAGCCCCTCGGCACTCGTGGGGAAGACCCTCCGTCAAGGCGTGTATTGGCCTACTATTGTCGCTGTTGGCGTAAAAGATTACGCTAACAGATTCTCTAAGGTTAAGAACTAACAAACAGTGAAATTGTGTTGAGAACTATCTCAAGCCTCCGAATTGGATAATAGCTTAAGTATTCCGAAATTGTGTATTGAATATCTGAGAATTCAATGCCGATTACAGGGTAAGAAGGAGGGTATTTATAGGCAAAAAGTCTAAGGAAAAGACCTATTTACCCCTCAATTACAATCGACATAGTGGAAACTATTCGGTACCCCGAATAGGGTTAAAATAGTAAAATCTACACGGAGAAGGAAGATAAGGCAAACATCTTATCAGTCTTGCTGTTTTCCATAGAAGCTTCATAGCCTGCGAAGGGTACCTTCGAATTGTAGGCCGAAGCATCCTTCGACTTAGAAACTTCACCACCTTCGGGCATAAGCACAAGCTTCGATGCCGATAAGTTATCTTTGACTGTCAATCTCTAAAGTCCTGAGGGTGAAGTATTTTCCCCCAATAGTCACCGATGCTGAAGATCTGGTGCGCACTAGTCAAGGATGTCAATGGATGCGGTGGCAGAGCCATCAGCCTCCCACCCCCCTACAAATCATCGCACCGGCATGGCCCCTCGCCCGGCGAGGGATGGATCTCGTCGGTCCATTTCCAATAGCCAAGGGCAACCTGCGCTTCGCCGTCGTCACCATTGAATACTTTTCAAAGTGGGTCGAAGCTGAGCCACTGACTGTCATCACTTCAAGGAGCATCCGGAAGTTCTTTTGGCAGAACATCGTCTACCAGTTCGGGGAACCCAAGCAGCTCACGTTGGACAATGGCACTCAGTTCGACGTGGGTACTTTCAGGGCATTCTATGAGGATCTCAGAGTACAACTGTGCTTCACTACGGTCCAGCACCCGCAGTCTAACAGAGCTGTCGAACGGGCCAACGGGCATATACTCTCTGGCCTCAACAAGCGTATCGTTGGTTTGGCCAAGGGTCTGTGGCCTGAAGAATTGCCCAAGATCTTGTGGTCTATTCGGACTACCCCTTTCCGGGCTACTAGATTCACCCCCTTTTAGCTGTTATTTGGAGACGAAGCAATGACGCTGATGGAGCTTTGGGCCGGCTCTCTGTGGGCC
Organism: Zizania palustris; assembly: GCA_019279435.1. Lineage (NCBI taxonomy): Eukaryota > Viridiplantae > Streptophyta > Magnoliopsida > Poales > Poaceae > Zizania > Zizania palustris. The sequence continues at coordinate 58,911,059 of JAAALK010000081.1, forward strand.
ACAACTCTAGAAGCCAATCATGGGCGCGACGTTTCCCTCGATCTCACTGAAGAAAAGAGGCTCCGAGCCATTTCCAACCTATCCAAGTATCAAAGCCAGACGAAAGCATGGTACGACCCCAAGGTAAAGCAAAGTGAGTTGAAGCCAGGGCATCTCGTACTTCGAGCAGTCGTCGCCCCCACAAAGCTGGGCAACAAGTGGGAAGGTTCGTACATTATCGTCGGTTCCGGACAACTAGGGTTGTTCTGTCTAGCTACTCTAGAAGGCAATGACCTGAAGCACACTTAGCATGCAGAGCATCTAAAGCGCTATTACGCGTGATCTAATGTAATCGATTTCGCTTTTTTGTTTGATGTACCTTGCTCCTCAGTTTTAATAATAAAATGAGCAGGAGCAAAAAGACGCTCGACCGATGAGATGTTCTACCGAAGTGGACGCACTATGGTACTAGGTGTAATCCTAATAGATAAGAACGATTACGAGCTCCGGCTCAAAGCACCCTGCCTTTAGGTTCCGAGCTCTGGCTCGAAGCACCCCGTATTCGGGTTCCGATCTCTTGATCGAAACACCCTGCATTCGGGTTCTGAGCTTCAGCTCGAAGCAGCCCGTATTCGGGTTCCGAGCTTTGGCTCGAAGCACCCTGCATTCAGGTTCCAAGCTCTGGCTCAAAGCACCCCGTATTTAGGTTCCGAGCTCTGGCTCGAAGCACCTCACATTCGGGTTTCGAGCTCTGGTTCAAAGCACCCTGCATTCGGGTTCCGAGCTCCGGCTCGAAGCACCTTGTATTCGGTTTACGAGCTCCGGCTCGAAGCACCCTGCATTCGGGTCCCGAGCTCCGGTTCGAAGCGCCCTTTGTTCGGTGCCTTACATTTATATCTTGAGTCCTTGTTCAAAGCGAAAGTGTGACGTTTCTAGCTCCTGATTCTAAGTTCTAATGCATTGTGCCCAGTCGACAAGTTGCCTATACCCGCAAGGAGGGGTGAGGGCAGTAGACAGGGGAGCACCCAGGATCCACTAGCAGCATAAAATAGTTACATAGGAGATATTGTAGCAAGTGAACGCAAGTTATTACAAGAGCAAGCTATGAGAACTCATTGTCTAAACCAAGCAAGAACCAGAAGCCTTTCCTGTCTTGTAGGTTGCTTGGACCCCTCAAACTCTCCCCAGTCCATGCTTCCAGAGCCGCGTGGGTGGAGCACTGCTGTTCATTCTTCTTCTGTTTCTTTTCCTCATTCTTATGAGCCTGAAGAGCCTTCTGCTCTTCTTGAAGCTACGCCCAGCTCCGTAGGCCTTGGTCTCTGGACTCCTGTTCACCGAGATTAGTCTCTACGTCAGACCAGTCGACGGTTTCGGGTGACGAGGACGGGGCGCGTTTCCCTTTCTCTTCTTCCTTGATGAAAGCCAGGACTTCGTGCAGGACTTCAGGAACAACATGTCCGTTGTCATCCCGAGGAACGTTGAAGCGCGCACACTGGTTGGCCCTAAGGGCCTCGAAGATGGCCCATTGATGCCGAAGGGCTTCACCATCGTCAAATATATCGACGTCGGGATCACAAGCTTCAAAGACACCCTAGATGATTTTCAGAAAAAAGCTTTCCTTTATTGATGGGTCGTGAAAGTTTCTATTACAGGAGCTGCAGTACAAAAGCCCTAGGGAAACTACACCTTTGGGTTCGGAAGGGAGGTTGTAGGAGGAGGCCTCGAGGAAGATTGAGGAAGGCTCGATCGGAGGGCTTCGTCCATCCAGGTCTTCACCGCGCTCGGGCCCTCCGCCTTCCAAGCTGGTTGGAGAGCCTTCCAAGCTTGCTCGACTGCGGGAGTCGGGGAAAAGAGGCGACTCCCCCCGAAGGTAACCGGAGGCGAGTCTGAAGCCGAAGGCTAGATGCCTCCAGAGGCCTTCAGATGATGAAGGATGTCGAGGGCAGCCACCCGCGCCGACACCTCTCCGTATCTAGATATCGTGAAGCCTATTTGTCGAACGACAACCTGTATAAACATCAGCCAGCGGCTAAGGGGCTCCCGGGCGATGTCGAAGGCTACACAACCCGTGCCGTACCGCTCCAAGACCCTTCGAAGGGACCCCACCATGTTAGTCGTGGTCTTCTCCCCTTGAGCCAGAGCTTCGACCGCCACCTCGTTCCGGGCCTAGAGATCCATGATGGTTCGCTCTAGCTTGAGCCCTTGGATCTTGTGGATTTCCGCGGCGGCCACCTTTGCCTAGAGCTCGTCCATCTCGGTGACCTCGGCCTTGAGCACGTCGACCTCGGCCTTGAGCGCGTCGACCTCAGCAGCCCTAGCTCAGAGCTCATCTACCTCGGTAACTTGGGCCTTGAGGGTGCCGATCTCGGTGACTTGGGCCCAGATCTCTTCTGCTTCGGCGGCCCATGCCCGGAGTGCGTAGATCTCCACGTCCTAATCCTGAAGACCGTTGACCTCGGTGGCTTGGGCACGGAGGCCCACGATCTCCACTTCCAATGCTCAGAGCCGGTCCGCTTCGACAGCGTGATTCTAGGCAGCCCCCTCGGCAACCTTTGCACGCTCATGGGCCTTGAGGCCTCGTGCTCGTGATGGCTCCATTCGGCGGAGAGGGACACCAGCGACCCCTCCGCCAAGGCAACTATCTGCACGCAATGAAGTGAAGAGTAAGACGGAAGCAAAGGAAGGGCTAGGGGCTTGGCCGGTAGCATTGTGAAGGTTTATTTGGCTTGCAGCGCTCCCGATAGCAATGATAAGGCCAGTGCCGTCTGACTGGTCGAGCTCCGACACCAGCTTGGTTTCCCTCAGGCCCAAGTAGGACTCGTGGAGGGGACAGGTCTTCGCCGCAAAATCCTAGCCGCTTTCCACGAAGGGAACCAGGAGGGGCACACATGCGCGTGCACGCCTAGGGTCCATGGGCGGGCGAACTTTGGTCTGCCGGGTGGCCCCCTTTGAGGCTCTCTGGGAGTTCGCTTCGTCGTCCGACCCAAAGAGCTCCACTATGTTGATGGTGACCCCAAGAGGATCCGAGGACTGCGCAGCTACGGGGCAGCGAGGCAGGAAGAAAAAATTATCCATCGAGTTCACCGGAGAGCCGGCTAACGCCACGGCCAGTTCGGCCCCAACGTTGGCGCTCCCCTCCACCTCTCCTAGGGATCGGCTAATCCCCCTAAGTCTAGGCTATCCGCCTCCCGACTACTGTGGGAACTTGGGGAGGTAGCTTGTGGAGGCACCCGCTCACTTGCATCGCCCCCTCTGGTTCAGGCACCAAAGGAGGCTGAGGCGGTTCCGTCGAAGCCGATGCCCTGCCGCCGCTGCCGTCGCCGGAAGCCGGGCGGCTCGGCTAGGATGTACCGAGATCTAGCAAGGAGTTGTCCGGCTCTGTTTCCGCTTCCCCGCTGAAAGATTCCCCCTTCGAGCTAGAGACGGAGGAATGTGTAGGACCGAAAGTAGCGATGAGAGGGGTGGGTGAATGGGCACCTAAAAATTCTTTCGAATCAAAGGCCTGCTCCCATCACCCAACGCACCTCAACAGACTAAGCAGGGAAAAGTAACCAGATCAACATAACCTAAAATGATCTAGCCTAAAAACGACCGGTGTCCTAAATAAAGAAACACCAACATAGTGCTTAAAGGCAGATTAACTGAGTAATCAAGACAAAATCATTTTAAGCATCATCAGAACAAACAACACAAATAATTTAATTCAAGTGCACGCAAACTGAGGCAAAGTATCACAGAACAAATTTAGTCTCTGAAATGAAGTCTGTTAAATTAAGTTCGAAGTCTGCAAAGCTTCACTGAAAGCATACTTCGTCATTCGAAGCTCACAAAAATAAACACTCCGAAGCAAAAAGAGTTAGTCAGACGAAGTCTGTGCAGAAGACAATCGAAGCAAATGCAAAGCCTATTTTTGCACTAGCTTCAAAGTGAGCGAACTACGAACCAAAGACCGAAGTTCTCCAGGCTGAATGCTGAACGAAGTTCCAGCGAAGCCTCCCCGCCTGATGTACTTCGCACCTACTCCGACACAAGAACTGCTGCGGACTCCGATCGCGTGCAAAAACCACAGTGAAGCATGCTTCCATTTAATCCCTGCAAAAATTCCCCTCCTTTGCTACCTTTGACCAGATTCTATAGCTTTCAAAAATTCTTGCGGGTCCCACAATTAATACTTCGAACCTCGGCCTCTCCACCGAAAAGCAAGACTTCCCGTGTAGCTTCTATAGCTGCTGCTGTCATACCTAACGTAGAGGCTAGCAGGCAATAATCCGTGCAAAGATACATCATAAGAATACTCCCGCTGTGGTAGCCTTGCAGAGCTAGTGACCCTGCTGTACTAGGATGAACAGCAAGACAACACTAGTTGCCTAGGCAGCCGATAGTTGTGCAGCTATGCTGCGGCAAGTAGCGTGCGAAGATGAGAAAGCTTGAGAAATAACAACACGCCAAGCACACGCAAATCTAAACGAAAAACAGAAGCACAAAACGATAGACCAGGAAAAAACAAGACCAAAACAGCACTAAAATATTGGACTAGCTGCAGAAGCTAATATTCTCCTTTTGATGAATAAACTACCAGATAACAGGGATGAATAGTAGCAAAACAAAAGTTGTCACAGACAGATATTCAAACCAGGAGCGCAAAATGAGGCAATAGTTAATAAATCCACATCGTGACTATTGATGGCTGAGAATGAAAGAATAACACCTAGTGGAGTGATCTCTTTATCAAACGGAGAAGGAAATCACTGTGAACTCGTGATGAACCGAGGCGGTGCTCATAGGAAGAAGAGCAAAATTTGTCATTAAGTGAGTTAACCCTAACCCTAGGGATCGGGGCCCTATTTATAGGCAGCCCAATAGCCTAGGAAAAAAACCAAAAGACCCTTAGGGTTTTTATAGACGCTGAAATAAAATGGAAAAGAGCAAAATGCCCTTAGGATATTTTTATAGATTCGACTGACAGACTGTGGGCCTAAAGGCAAAATAGTAAACTCCTAATTACAGATGACTTATCCTGAAGTGGAGCTTTCATAGCGACTACGTCTTCGCCTCAGAACGGTCTGATCCAAGATCAATGGTTGTCAGTTTTGCACCGAAACTGACAAAGTGTCCACCGACTTTGCACCAGGTACCTGGATTGGGCCGGCCCGATTCTGTGGCTCTCTCAGCCCGACAATCGCTCTCCGCCCGTGTACCTAAGTCACATGCGGCCCAGACACAACATGTATTCTCTTCTCTTCAGTCCTCTTTGACTTCCGTTGACAATCACTCATCACATTTGGAGCCATGAGGCCCATACTCTTTAGCATGGCTCCTCAATCTCCCCCTTGATGAGTGCATTGTAAACACTTCTCTTTTATCAGATCTACAGTACATGCGAGCACATGTGGAAACACGAAAACAAAACACAAGAAAACAGAGAAGAAGAAAATAAAATAAAAGTTTAACCCTAATGACCAAAAGCCGAACAAAAGCAAGAAAGCGGCCATTATGGTTAACCAAAAGTAAAGACTCAAAAATGAGTGCAATCTTAGAATTATCAACAAGGATATCCAAAGAGTAAGGACAAACGGGACAAAAACTCCCCCTGAAACAAATCCCAGAGAAAGCCAAAATTCCCCCTTAAACTCTTTTCCCAAAATTTCTCCCCCTTGTTGACAATTGGACTCATCAAGCGAGACTAAATGCACTCTAAAGAGACAAAAACTCCCGCTGAAATGCAACTCCCCCTCAAAATATGTAATGAATGCAACTGGGGTGCAGGTGGAGTGTAAAAAGCATGCTTCTGAGATATGATTCACTGCAATTACAATATCTAACAGGTATAGCAAAAGACATACTATCTAAGACGCATGACATGATCAGTGCAACAGATGATATCTAAAGAACGTCATTAGCACGAATTTTTCAATTTTTGCAAACAAAAACATCACCATATTTTCTAGTCGACAAGCAAGGTAAAGCATGAGATGCAAGAGCTAACTGATATCTACCAAGATAAGCATTGTCCAAAACAAAGTGCTTCAGCAAACTTGTTTTCTTTTTAATTATCAGGCTTTTTCTTTTTCCTTTTTCATTTTTGCCAGGGGTTATTTGCATGTAAAACCTTATGCTAACCAACCAAGTCAAGCCTAGGCCAGAACTGGACCATCGGAAGCTTAAGACATTGGTCTTGGCATACACTACACTGTCCTTGTTCATACCAAAGTGCTATGGTAAGTAGTCTAGAACAATGCAATGTGACAAAGCAAACCCACTTGGATCTTTTCAACTCAAGAATAAAAAGGCATGTAATTTTCATTCATTTTCGATTTTTATCATTTTTATAGCACATTTTCCATGTTAAAGCATATAGATGTCCAAGTTGCATATCTGCATCTAAGTGACAAACTAGCTACAAGGCATGTAACAGATAGCAAAAGCATTCAGCCTACACATGTTACTTACCAAAAGCAATGGTGATCATTTTTCAATTTTAATGTATAAAAGCCATGCATATGAGAGAGATCAGATATATCATGTGAACTGAAACAAAGCATGATCATCGACAAGTAATCAAAAGCATGTAGCAGCTAGAATAAGTAAAGCAGTTCAATCATATAATAGAAGCAAGCTCAAAGTGTGATATGTGAATATGCATGATATGAACACACACAAAAAGACTCAAGAAAGGAGTAAAGAAGAAAGAAAAACTGACTCAAAATATCCTAAAAAGGATACACAACACCCAAATCCCCTCGCAAACGCTCAAAAGTAGACTGATCTAGGGGTTTGGTGAAAATATCAGCCAACTGATGATGGGTATCAACATGAACAAGGTCAATGACACCTTTCTCTTATTGATCCCTCAGAAAGTGAAAGTGCACATCAATGTGTTTGGTTTTTGAATGAAGACAAGGGTTTTTCCCTACACTAATCGCACTGGTGCTGTCAAAAAACAGAGGAACTCTGGTAGGAAAGAACAACCCAAAGTCTCGCAAGGTGGAAATCATCCAAACTAACTGTGAGCAGCAACTAGCAGCAGCTACATACTCAGCCTTAGTGGTCAAAAGAGCAACTCCAGACTACTTTCGAGAAGACCAAGAGACAAGAGAAGAACCAAGAAACTGGCAAGTACCGGAAGTCGACTTGCGATCCAACCGGCACCCACCAAAGTCAGCGTCCGAAAAGCCAGATAAATCAAGAGACGATGATGCTAAGTAATAAAGACCTAGATCGGGCGCATAGGTAAGATACCTGAAAATGTGCTTGACAACGTGCCAATGAGATGCGCGTGGTGAAGACTGGAAGCGTGCGCATAGCCCTACGGCAAACTGTATGTCTGGCCTCGTCACCGTCAAGTACAACAGCGAACCGATCATCCCACGAAACTCTCTCTCGTTGACCTTGACGCCGCTCTCGTCCTTGTCCAGGCCCCCAGATGTACCCATTGGGGTCATCTGAGGCTTCAGCTCTCCACCAAAGTCGAACTTCTTCAACATGTCCCTCGTATACTTACTTGCTTGATTTGGAGCCCTAGGAAATACTTGAGCTTACCCATGAGGCTCATCTCAAACTCACTGTGCATCTGCTTAGAAAACTTGGATACAAGCACATCAGTAGTACCACCCAAAATAATATCGTCCATGTAAATCGGAGCAACCAAGAAATCTGAGGCATCTCTGAGCAAGAAAAGAGTTTTATCCACAAAACCCATCACAAAGCCCTTCCCCAACAAAAACTGCTTCAATCGGTCATACCAAGCCCTGGGGCTTGCTTAAGACCATATAAAGCTTTTTGCAGCTTAAAAACATGTCGAGGAAACTTTGGGTTCTCAAAACGGGGGGCTGCCTAACATAAACCTCCTCCTCTATGTACCCGTTCAGAAAAGCACTCTTGACATCCATTTGAAAAAGCTTAAAACCCTTCGAAGCGGCAAAAGCTAAGAGAATGCGAATGAACTCAAGACGTGCAACAGGGGCGAAAGTCTCCTCAAAGTCAATACCCTCCTTCTAGCAAAAACCCTGGGCCACTAGTCGAACTTTGTTGCGCACCACAACTGCATCTTCACCTTTCTTGTGTTTGAACACCCACTTGGTGCCTATGGGGTTGCATCCAGGTGGCAGCTCAACCAGTGTCCAAACCCGATTGCGGACAAAATTCTCAAGCTCTTCTTGCATGGCATTAATCCAATTCGAATCAGAAAGAGCATGAGAAACATCTCTGGGCTCAAAAGATGCAACAAACGCAGACTCAGCAAACACAACAAGCGAGTCAACATAAGAACGCAAAGTCCTCTCAGACAAATCACCGATGATGAGCTCTGAGGAGTGATCGCGCTGAACTGCTAGGGATCCTAGGTGATCTGAAGTCACCTCACTAGAGTCAGCAGCTAGCACCTCTGGACTCGATTGAGGAGGCTCGATCGAAGTGGAAGAAGTGATCAGAGGTCCACTCTCGTCCTCAGTCGAAGTCTCAGAAGGTGTGGATTTTGTAGGCTGTGCAGAAGGCCCACCCTCATCAACAGCTGGGGCGTCATCATCTTCCTCGAAGATGGACTCTCCGAGCTCATCATCTCTAGAAATCTCAAAAGGAGTCAAAGAAGGCAAGGACTCATCAAAAGAAACCTCGCAAGTCTCGACAAGCTGCTGGGAGTCGAGGTTCCAAACACGGAAGCCTCGAGAATGCAAAGCATAACCAAGAAAGACTCCATCCTAGCAACGAGACTCAAACTTGTCCAAATGCCCTCCCTTCTTGAGCAGAAAGCACTTGCAGCCAAACGCTCGCAAGTGGTTCACCTTGGGCTGTCTACCAAACCACAACTCATAAGAAGTCTTACCTAAGAAAGCTTGAAGAAAAATGCGGTTAGCTAGATAGCAAGCTGTGTTTATGCCTTTAGCCCAAAAATGCCTAGGAGTCTTGTGCTCATCGGGCATCATCCTGGCCATCTCGACTAGCGTGCGGTTCTTTCGTTCCACAACGCCGTTCTGTGGGGAGTGTAAGGAGCAGAAAATGGATGATCAAGACCCTGATCACTACAGAAGCTGACGAACTGAGAGTTCTTGAACTCAGAGCCGTTGTCAAAGCGAATCGCTCACATTCGACCATTGTTCTCATTCTTCAGCTTCAAAATTAGGTCAAGAACAAAATGAAAAGTCTCATCCTTAGACTCCAAGAAGAAAACCCATGAGAATCGAGAAAAATCATCAATGATCACAAGCGCGTACCACTTCCTACCGACTGAGCATACCCAAGCTTGACCAACAGTGTCCATGTGTAACAGCTCTCCCGGGTACGAAGTAATCACCTGAGTCACAGGTGAGTGAGAAGCGGCAACCATTTTCCCATGACGACAGGGATGGCAAACTAGATCCTTCTCCATCTTAAGCTTGGGAAATCCCCGGATGAGGTCCATAGAGCTCAATCTGACTACCAGATCAAAACTCAAATGTCCTAACCTCCTATGACACTTTCAGAGATCAGTGGAGGATCCAGCAATCAAACACCGAGAAGGGTCAAAAGAACTAGAGAAGTCAATCCGAAAAACCTTACCGAAGGGTAAGATATAGCAAACCAAAAATCCTCTAGAATCAACCACAGAAGACATGCCCTTCTTAAAACGTACCTCCAGACCATCCTCAAGAAGTTGCGAGACAGAAATCAAATTGAAGTTCAAATTTCCATCCAAAGCAACATTCGTCAAAGAGAAATGGTCTGATATGCAAATTGAGCCAATGTCGTGTACCTTCCCTTGACCACTGTTCCCGAAGGTGATGTATTCCTTGGAGCTCGGGGGAGAGAGACTGGAGAACCATCTGCGATGTCCCGTCATGTGGCGAGAGCCTCCTGAGTCCATGATCCATACGTCCTCTAGTCCCCGATCCTACACAATCAGTGGTCGTAAGGGGGAGAAAATGGTCCGGCACTGGGTTTAGCAAAAGAACTAAACGAGTGTCGAGCCATCTGCTCAAAAGACGAAAAATAGAAGGCATCATAAGAGTCTGGACCAAAGCGCGGCTCAAAGCATGGTCCACGGTTCTACCTAAAGTCACGGCCACGAGGTCTAGAGCCGTAACCAAAATGACCTGGAGTTCTGCCGGAGAGAACACCACCCTCCGGAGAACGGGCATGAAAGTCGTCTCCTCTACCACCACCTACATGATGCGGCCTAGCGTCTAGCCTCTCCCCGCGTCGAGGAACTCTCAGTCTACCACCCTGCTAGTAGAACTGCTCCTGGCCACCACGAGCACTCTCTGCTCTCTCAACCCGCTTCCTCCTGAAGCAAAACTCCTCAAGATGCCCGTCTCTCTGATAGTACTCACAGTGGTAAGTGGGCTTCTTGCGATGTGGTTGAGGCTTGGGGTTCTTGGGCTTGGTGGTGTTGGGTGTAGACTGTTTGGTATGAGAGGGTCCAGTTAGAGAGTCTAGAGAAGTACGGAGCTGTTTGGGCTTTGGAATCCATATGGGCTTCTTGGGTGGAGCTTTAGGTTGTTCTTGAAACACTCCATCCTTGGGCTGACTAGCCTGGAAAGACTCAGTGGAGTGAGTCTTGGGGTATCTCTGTTAAGGAGTCATTTTACTCCACTCCACTCCCCGGCTAATGGCACTCTCAAAATCAGCCTTGGTGTAGGTGTAACCTACTCCAAACCCATCCTGCCTGTTAAACTACTGGATCATCATGCTCAGTTGTGGCTCTCTGGCACTCACCCAACTCAGGATCTGACGGAGGTAAAAGTTCTCATTCTGAACATCAGCTAGCTCCTCTCTCAAGGAAGCTAGAACCTCCACCTGAGACAAGCAGGTCTCACACTCTCTATCGACCTAGACAGACTTCTCGTCTTTCAGCTTGATCAACTCCAATCTAAGAGACAAGCAGTTCTCACAGATAGTGGGTGGAACTGACAGTGTATCAAGCTCTAGCCTAGTCTGCTCCAGCTCAGCTCTAACTCTCTCCAGCTCGCCCAACTGCTTATCACCCTTGGCTTTCGGCCCAACTAAACTAGCTAGATGGGATGGGCAATCAACACAGTGAACGACGACAGTGGCATGAGCATCTTTCAGATCCAGCTGAGCACTCTCAAGCTCAGTGGCCAAAGCGTCCCTCTCATTTACCCTTTCTGTGTACCTAGACTTTAGAGTCATCATGTCACACAGTAACACCTCATAATTTGGGCACTCTCTGCTACCACCAAAGCAAGGGGAAGAGGATACACTCTCAATCCTGCCGTTTGTAGGACCGAAAGTAGCGACCAGAGGGGGGGTGAATGGGCACCTAAAAAATTCTTTCCAATCAATGGCCTGCTCCCAACACCCAACGCACCTCAAGACACTTAGCAAAAAACCTTGAGCAGATTGTCAAACTCTGAAACTATCTAGCCTATAACCAACCGGTGTCCTAGATAAAGAAACACTAACCCAGTGCTAATAGGCAGATAAACAAGGCATTCAAAACATGGGCATATCAAAGTTTACAGAAACAGATCATCACAACAATTTGAACTAAGGGCATGTAAATAGTGATGAAGGGTTACTATTCAAAGTTGTCTCCTGTTCGAAACTCGGCGAAGCCTGCGCGATGCGAAGCCTGTATATGTCGAAGCCGGCTTCAGAGTACACAGAGTCGAAGCCTGAGAAGCAGTTGCCTAAGCCTACTTAGAAGTGGTTGTGCCGAAGTCTGTGTGGTGTCTAAGCTAGCTTTTGAGTATATAGTGACGAAGTCTGTAGTGCACGTGCCGAAGGTTGATAGAGTCGAAGCTAGTTCAGTGAAGAGTGTAGCAAGCTGTGAAGCATGCTTCGGTGCGAAGTGCCTTATGTGAAGTATGAGACTACCGAACCCTACATCGAAAAGCACACTTCGAAGCTACGAAGCTCAACACAATAAAAATCAACTTTGAAGCTTAACAGAGAAAAATCGATGCCTCCAATGCAACCTTCGAAGCTAGTTTGGTCGAAGTATGACTACCGGAGTAGTGACCTTCGAAATACAGACTAACTTCGAATCGGAGTCCTCTGGTGCTCTCACACAAGAAGCCAAAGCCTAGAAACACACTTCGAATCACAAACTCCGAACGCACAAACTGGGTGAGATCCACAACAACAGAAACGACAACAGGCAGAAACCTCTCAGTAACACACTCCGAGCGAAGCCAACCAGAGAGACAAACATCGAAGCTAACTTCGAAACCTGTCAAACTGTGCTTCGAAAGAATAGACGAAGTATGTCAGAATAAAACTTTCAGCCAGTGCATACTTCGAAACAGTGTCCCCAACATAAGTTCGGAGTTACTGATGGCAGCAAAGCTTATAGAGAAGCCTGATCGAAGCCTACTTCACAGAAACTGAAGGACTTCGAACAAAGTATGGACCTCCACCAGAATCTCCAAGAAACGTGCCAGACACTCCCTTCTCGATCAAAATGCCATGTCAGGAAAAAAACCAATAAAGAACTCGCTGCAGCCTATACGCACAAGAACAGAGGCACACAGAACCTAGCTGCCAGGCTAAAACAATAGCTAAAAATATTCATCTCTTCAACACGCCACACAAGAGACCAAAAAGCAGTGTATAGAAATTATTATCTCTTAATCAGAACGTGTGCAGTGAATCACAGAACTGAGATCTTCTCAGTCTTCGCCGAAGAACAGAATCACAGAGGAAAACCGAAGCAAGCATGCGTTGGCGGAGATCTAAAGATCGATGAATAAACCAGGCACACAAAGCAAGACGATCAATAAATAAAAACTGCTGTGATCCTTGATGGAAGAACCTGAGAACGCGAAGAACAAGAGATCGCTGAAGATGGCGGCGCTTACAGGAAAAAACAGGACCAAGCCAAAAGTGACCCAATCTTTTTAGTGCTAGATTAAAGTGAATTATAGAATGGGTAACCCTAACCCTAGGGATTGGGGCCCTATTTATAGGCAGTCCAATTGCCTAGGAAAATACTAAAAGATCCTTAGGGTTTTTTACAGACGCTGAAATAAATGGAAAAGACCAAACTGCCCTTAGGATATTTTTACAGATTCGACTGACTGACTGTGGGCCTAAGGACAAAATAGAAAACTCCTATTTACAGATGACTTATCTAGAAGCTAAGCTTTCATAGCGACTACGGCTTCACTTCTGGACGGTCCGTTCCAAGATCAGCGGTCGTCAGTTTTGCACCGAAACTGACAAAGCGTCCACCAGCTTTGCACCAGGTACCCGGATTGGGCCGGCCCGACTCCGCAGCTCTCTCAGCCCGGCAATCGCTCGCCACCCGTGTACCTGAGTCAATCCTGGTCAACAACCCAGTGGATCCTCTGCTACTCCTAGCCCATGTACCCGGATTGGGCCAGCCCGACTTCGCGGCCCCTCTGCCCGATAGTCGCTCGCTGCCCGTGTACCTGAGTCACACGCGGCCCAGATGCAGCAGGTCTTCTCTTCTTTTCAGTCCTGTTTGACTTCCGTTGACAATGACTCATCACATCTAGAGCCATGAGGCCCACGCTCTTCAGCATGGCTCCTCACCGTTGGCCACGGCAAGCTCACTCTCAAGCTCATATATCCTCTTCTTAGCCCCTCTAAGCAGTTTCTCCCGATATCTTAACTCCTAATGATTTTCTTCAAGTAAATCAACGATTTTTCGTTCATAGGAAGATACCTTTTCATTGTCACCATCGTCGGAGTCGTCGGAGGAGCCCTTCTCTTCGTTATCCCCAAGAGCCATTGAGTAGAAGCTCTTGCGGGATCTTCGGCGTTGATGTGAGTGGCTCTTCGGCCTGTCCCCGAAGGCCATGAAGTAGAGGCCCGCCGGATCATCCTTGTCCTTCCCCTTCCTTATCACAATCTCCTCATCGCTTGAGCTTGATGAAGAGGAAGAAAGACGAAGACCGCTTGGAGTAGCTTTTCTCCATCTCGACGAAGAAAGCCTTGTCCCGCTTGTTGTTCTCACGCCGGTAGTCCTTCAGGGCCTTTCTGAAGAATCTGGTCATTGGCTTCCCCTTTGTGAAGGAGGAGTTGTCGTGCTTGCCAGAGTCATAGAAGCCACCATTGGTACCCTTCTTTTGACCATTGCGCTTGGGGCAGTCAACGATGAAGTGACCTGGATCACCACACTCAAATCATCCAAATTTTCTGTCGCGTCTTTTGAACATTCGCTTATCATAGACTCGATGCACCGGGTTGTTAAACAGACACAAGTCATCATCTCCTAACGACTCAAGATGGTCCTTAGTGATAGACATCAAGGAGAACCCAGCACAGATCATAGAAGAGGGGTCAGCAGAAGGTGTAGGAAGGGCCAGGGTTTTTGATTCATAGCCAGTGAGATTTGATCTCAACTGGATGTCAACCTCAGTGGCCTTCAGCTTGCTGAACAACTCAGAAATTGTCAAGGTATCATAAGAGGTGCTCTCAATGATAGAGGATACCTTGATCTCCCATATATTAGGGTCCAAGGTATGGAGAACCTTGAGCGACTACTCATGATCTGAGACCAGCTGAACTCTCTCGACCTTGTTGGCCCGTAGCTTGTTGATGATCGATTGAAAATGATCAAACATAGCTTCAACAGATTCACCCGGCTTCTGTGTGAAATTTTCATATTCACACCGGTAGGTATGATAGAGCTGAGCCTTGACCTAGGCTGTCCACTCATGGTGTGCCTGGAGGGTAGCCCAGATCTCTCTTGTAGTGGTGAGATGGCTCACACGCTCAAATTTAGTGGGACCTAGACCAGAAAACAAAATGTTCACCGCTTTGTTGTTGTTCTGATGTTGGGTGATGATATCAGGAGAATTACGCTCAACAACAGGCAATATGCTGAAAGTAGCGTGAACACAAATGTCCCATATGTCCGAGCTTTGACTCATGAGATAGGCTCACATGCGAGTCTTCCAATAATTATAGCCATAAGCTTCCAAGGACGTGACCTTTCTAGGAGAAGTCATGATCACTACTTGGGTTTAGAACCGGTTAAGGTATGGAAAAATCCTAACCAAACTCTGATACCACTTGTAGGGCTGAAAGTAGCGACCAGAGGGGGGAAGGTGAGTGGGTGCCTAAAAATTCTTTCTAATCAATGGCCTGCTCCCAACACCCAACGCACCTCAATAGACTAAGCAGGGAAAAGTAACCAGATCAACAGAACCTTAAATGATCTAGCCTAAAAACGACCGGTGTCCTAAATAAAGAAACACCAACACAATGCTTAAAGATAGATTAACTGAGTATTCAAGACAAAATCATTTCAGGCATCATCAGAACAAACAAAACAAACAATTTAATTCAAGTGCACGCAAAACGAGGCGAAGTATCACAGAACAAATTTAGTCTCTGAAACGAAGTCTGTTAAATTTAGTCTCTGTAGGGCTTTGGCCCGACCCAGGACATGTGTATTTTTGGCCCAAATTACCAAAATTAATATTTTGACATTCTTAACCATTTGATGCCATTTTTTTGCTATCAACACTCGCTCGACGGCTCTGTTAGATTGAGGATGATGGACAGCTGCAAGACTCATTTCAATACCAAGACCTTCGTAGAATTCTTTGAAGGGTTCGACAACAAATTGAGTGCCATTGTTGATTGTAAGCTGTCGAGGCACTTCGAACCTGCAAATAATGTTTTGCTAGAAAAAGTTTTGTACATTCTTCGAAGTGATAGCTGTGAGGGGTTCTGCCTCGACCCACTTAGAAAAATATTCGATTGCTACCACTATAAATTTTAAACTGCCTTTTGCCATTGGGAAGGGGCCAATGAGATCCATACCGCACTGGCCCATTGGCCACACCAGAGCAATAACTTGAAGAGGTGTTGGTGGATGATGACTCTATCTTCCCATCCATTGACAACCTTGGCAAGTGTGGACTAAGGCCTCCGCAACAGCTACTATTGTAGTCCAATAAAGTTCCTAGCGAAATGTTTTTCATGCTAAGGCTCGGGGAGCAAGATGGCTACCACAAAGGCCTTCATGAATTTCTCAGAGTATATCTTGATCTTCAGCTTGGGAAATACATCGGAGTAGAGAAGAACATACTCTGGCCTTATATAAAATACCATTGATAATATAATAATTCCAGATTCTTAACTGCAATCTTGATAGCTTTGGGCCTTCGGGCAAATTATCTTTGCCTTATAATAATTCCATAATTGAACTCCGCCAATTGGTATTCGATATGCATAGGACCTCTACAGGAGGAAGTTGGGGCACCGAAGGGGAGGCAAGTTCTTCATAAAAAGCCCCTTCCGGAATATCTATGACTCCGGCTCTAGCTTTTGCCAAGATATCAGCTTGTGCATTGTCGGCTCTTGGGATGCTTTGAATAGAGATCCCTTTAAATGCTGCTTCAATCTTGTGGATTTCTTCTAGATATCTAGCCAGTTGCAGATGGCAAACTTGGAAACTTTTATCAACGTGTCCTGCTACAATTTGGGAATCTGTTTTTATAACAACTCTTGTAGCACCAAGGGCACGGGCCTTGCGAATACCTAGAAAAATTCCTTCGTACTCCACAATATTATTGGTGGACTTAAAGTTGAGCCTTGTGGAGTAAATGGTCCATATTCCTTCATTTGATTCTTCCGGGGTCCATACTGCAGACGGAGTCCATTCTGCTACAAAATCAGCCACCACCTATGACTTGATTGCTATTCTTGGTACAAAGGAAATGACGAAGGGTGCTAGATCAATGGCCCATTTTCCAATTCTCCTTGTAGAGTCCTTGCTTCGGAGCATATCTCCCAGAGGATAAGAAGTTGGTACAATTACATTATGTGCCAAAAAATAATGTCGTAATTTCCTCGAAGCCATTACTAGAGCATAAGTGAATTTTTCCAACTCAGAGTATCTAGTTTTTTCTCCGAATAAGGCTTCTGATAAAAAATATACTAGATTTTGTACCAACTTCCCATTGAAATCCATTTCTTGAACAAGGGCCGCACTGACAGCGGAGCCCGTAGCTGCAAGATAGAGGAGATGAGTTTCGTTTGCGATACGCACAGTGAGTGTTGCAAGGTTGCTGAGATAATCTTTAATATCATCAAAACTTTTCTGGCACTCTGGTGTCCATGCAAAATCTTCGGACCATTTCAAGGCTTTGAATATTGGGAGACTCCGTTCTGTAGACCTTGCCAAAAATCTGCTAAGGGTTGCGAGGCGTCTCGCAAGCTTTTAAACTTGCTTCAAATTTTCCAATGGAGCCATTCTCTCAGTGCACTTATTTGAGTTGGGCTAGCTTCGATCCCCTGCTCGAAACTAAATACCCTAACAATTTCCCAGCTTGAGCCCTGAAGATACATTTTTCAGGGTTGAGGCAAACTCTACATGCTCGGAGGCTCTCAAAAGTTTCTGCTAAGTCTAGACTATGCTGGTGTTTTAAAGCACTCTTTATTACAATGTCATCCATATAGGCTTTGACATTGCGTCCTATTTGGTGACCTAGAGCCTTAGCAATTAATCTTGAAACAGTTGCCCCGACATTTTTTAAGTCGAACGACATTCTTACATAGCAAAAGACTCCTGAAGGAGTTACAAAGCTTGTCTTGCCTTTGTCTTCACATTTTAACCATATTTGATGATATCCACAGTATGCGTCGAGGAATCTCAAAAGCTTGGAGCCGGCAGTGGAGTCGACTAATTGATCAATGCGGGCATGGGGTAGGGGCCACGTGGGCATGCTTTATTTCGGGATGTGAAATCAATGCATATGCGCCACATACCGGAGTCCTTTTTCTTAATGAAGACGGGGTTGGCTAACCACTCCGTATGGGCCACTTCTCTAATGATCCCGGCCTTCAATAATTTTTCCACTTCTGCTTTAGCAAGGTTTGCCCTTTCCATTGACAATTTGCGGAGCCCTGGCAAACACGTCCAACCCTTGGGTTGTCGAGTAGGCTATCCTCAATGATACTTTGATTGACTATAGGAATATCTTCATCGGACTAGGCAAAGCCATCCAAATTTTCTCTAACTACTTCTTGCAGCGAAGTAGCAATTTCCAAAGGCTATTCCTTGGCAAACTGGATGGGATAGTCCTTGCCGTCCTTGACAATGATCATTGTTACAATTTCACCTTCGGGGCTTGGCCGGGGCGAGGATGTGGGATCGGATTGGGCAACTAGAAGGGGTGAATAGGCACCTCGACAAATTTTCACAAATAAGATGGCCTATTCCAAACACCCAATGCTCCTCTAAAAGTTTCACAATCAAATTTCATCTCAACAATGCATCTACAGAGTCCAATTCGACTTTAATTGAAGATTTTTGTTTGTATCGGATTTTGAATGATCGATCTAAATTGTCGGTAGATGAAACTTCGAAGTATAACAGAGACTTCGACAGTTGATATAACGATTGACTTGAATCGACAAATCAAATGCCGACCAAATTCAGAGTTTTGAAACCATGTTCAGAATTCAAGTTTGACACATGTATGAACTCAGTACTGGATGGGACAATGAACTTTTAGACTTTTGAAATATCAGCCAAAGCAAAGATGAATCAAAAGATTAATAAATCTTGTTCAATGATGAATACCAAACTAGTCCAAAATCACTGAAAAAGGTTTTAGCAATCAATATTTGAAGTACTGAATTTTTCTGGTAGAAGTACAAGACAATAACAACTTAATCAAAGAAGAGCTGAATAAAGACTTAACAAATATCCCTACAGTAACACTTACAAACTGAAGTGAAATTTTATCTTAACAGATTCATAAGGGACATCATCTTGAAAGTGGTTAGCAGACCATTTTTTCTTCTGATCACACACAAGTACTATGAGATCACTTTTGGTCTAAAACTTTACTAATCAGCTGAAGCTTTTGGTCTGCTAAACTCTCATCATAAATTAGATGCAAAACAGAAGAGTAACAATGTTGAATCAGAAATTACTATAGCAGGTCTGAAAATTGCACACAACTGAAATCAATCATAAAGATTCTGAAAATTGAAACTAAATTTGTCTTAGGAACAGAACACATCACAATTTACTTGAAAGCTCTGTATCAGATGAGGTACTGAATCAATTCTGAATCATATTCAATGAGTAAATATTTCTGAACCTCTGTGGAGTTTCAGACAAAACCAGAACATGTCAGGGAAGAAACTAATCCAATCATTCACTGAAATAGATCCAAATCCAGGCAGGATTCAATGTTTGATTTCACTAATTGAATGGACCTATTGATCAGCATAAGACCCAATACATCAGTGAATAAATTTTGAACCAAACAACACCAATGCAGAACTCTGAAAAATCTTTTCAACTTTTCTTGAAATGCTATAATAAATCACATTAGTGAATATCACTTGACCTGAACAAATTAAAATAGATTATGATTACAAAACTTTTCTACAAAACATATTTTTCTTGATATCCAGTGATTACTCGAGATAAATGTTTCATGCCCAAAAGTTGCTTGCACTCACTGCTGTGTGTAATCCCTTGTTTGATGTGTTCATGGACATGATCATCAGAGATAAAAATATGAAAATCTCAGCAGGAAATTAAAACACTCATGGATAATGAATATCCTGGTCACTGAACAATTCACACATAAAACTCAATTCACACATAAAACTCAGTATTGAAGTTCTGAAATAAAAATCAGCAAGGAAGATAGAACATCTAGGCAGTAATCAAAACATGAAAAACATAGCAAGATTCCAGGTATAGGTGCAGAAGATGACAACAATTTTCCGTGAAAAAGTTTAGCAAATCAACAGATTTAAAATGAGAATCACTAACCTTGTGACTCCAGTATAGCTGTTCCGACTCTAGTAGAAAGCAGTAGGAGTACAGGATAAGTAATCTTACTGAAGCTATTTCATAGAGCGGAAAGAACAAAAACGAACCGGAGGCAAAACAATTATTGGACAGCAGAAATCTAGATACAACACACTTGTATGAAACACAACAGCAACACACAGATACTCGGAAGAACAAAATACCAAAGGAAGTGACGCACTATGTTTAATCTGGTGGCAAAAATATCAGGGCGTAGATGTATTTCCCAGAAGACAGAAGTGAAGAACTGCAGCCCAAGATTTTCTTCTAAAAGCAAAAAAGAAAGGTACCAGCACTTGATGTATTTCACAGCTGACAAAACTAAAAGTGATGCTGCACCAACACGACCTCTCCTGACAATTCTACAAAATCTTCTAACACAGAACATGAGGAGAGTCGGCGCATTCTTTTTCTCTGAGAGCAGAAACACAAACGCCAGCCTTGGTTGAAAAAAGGAATAGTGCTACAGCGCACTGTTCTTAGTAAGGGAAATCAATAGCAGAAAGGCAAATCCCATAAACAAGGGAAAAAACTTGCAAAGATTGATACATGAAGTTGAATAGAAATTTTTGAAGAAAGATGAATGCATAGCTGAAAGAAAATTTCGGGTTCTCTAATAGAGTGGGTAACCCAAACCCTAGGGGTATGGCGGCCTTTAAATAGGCACACCCTAGAGGGGAAATTTACAAAGAACCCCTTGAGTTTTTTAGTTTTCTTAAAAGACCATGGAATATTTTCAGAATAACATATTCTGAAAAATACCCACATTTGACTCTAATTTATTACAACTTTGATCCTATACTTTTAATATATTTTCAGAATTTTGAAAATTCCGAAAAATACTAAAAGATTACACTTAATCTAAATTACTAAACGAAAATAAACTCTTAATTATTGGAATTTAAAAAACATTTTGAGATGAGACAGTTTTCAGCAAAAACCGACAAAGCATCCTCGATCACCGACATGTGATGCCAATCCGTGAACTCGACCGCCAGTAAGTCTCTCCCGCTCTCGATCCTCTCGAGTCGCCTGATCACTTGCACTGACCTCCCTTTCGTTGTCTTGAACATCACTCTGTCTTGACCATCCGTCCGACCATGTCTTGCTCTATCTCCTCGTGCACTCTTGAGATCATCTCCAACTTCACCCGATATCCTTGATCCTCTACCATCGAGCTCCCTGCTCGACCCTTGATCACCCGCCGCTGATAGTTGGTTAGCATCTCCACCCTGCATACATGATACAAGGCAAAACATGAAACACGATGCACACTGATCCCCTTGGTATAATCCCTATCCATACATCGATCCCATCGATGCATGCACACCATCACTCACTCATCTCACCAGATCAACACTCGACCTTGTCAATCACTCATCATACAGACAGAAACCACAGTGTGACCTCACTTGGTTTCACAATCTCCCCCTTGATGAGTGCATTGACAACCCCAAACAAAAACATGATGAAGGTTTCAAGTTAAGCACACAAGTGACCATCAAAACTCGGAAAAGAGCCAAAACATGTCACTTGGTAAAAGTTCTCCCCCTTTGGTAAAAGCTCATGCAAAGCATCTTTGTTGGCAAAAGTATCAATGCATCATGAAAGCCAATACTCCCCCTTAGCCAAGCAATCATCCAAAAGCATCATGTAAACCATTTCTCCCCCTTTGGCAATGCAAGCATCAAGATGATAAAAAGATACAAAGAGGGGTGTGAGGGTAGAGTATATATGCAAGCTTCTGAAACATGAGTAATTCCAATTACAGTACAAACAAGCATTTGCCTTGAATATTGTCTAAAAGTACTGAATAAAACACTCAGATGAATACTATCTAAACAAAAGCAAGAGTAAGCATTTTCAATTTTTAGCAAATAAAAGCATCACCACTCAGACTAGCATACTAGACATGGCAAGGCATGAGATGCAAAAGCTAATCAAATACTAACCAGATAAGCATATCCCACTACAAGGAGCTTCAACAAACTTGACATGCAATTGATTCAATCGTTTTGATTTTTTGATTTTTTTTTCATTTTAGTGCTAGAGGTTATTTGCATGTCAACCTTATGCTAACCGACCAAGCTAAACCTAGGTTGAAACCAATAGAAGTTTAAAGCAATGGTCACAGCATACATTTCAATGTCAAGGTTCATACCAAAGTGTTATGGTAAGCAGTTGAGAACAAAGTAGTGCGACAAAGCAAACCCACCTGGATCTTTTCAATTTCAGCATAAAACAGCATGAATATCAATCATTTTCATTCATTTTTCATTTTCAATTTTTTTAATTTTCAGCACAACATTTTTGATAAGATCAAGCTGCATATTAGCATCCAAGTGAAAAGGACCTAGCTATTAGGTATGTAAAAGATAGCAAAAGCACTCAACCTATTCATGCTAGTTTCTAGACTAAGCTGTGATCATTTTCAAATTTTCATAAATAAAAGCCATGCTCATGACAAATATCAAATGTATTCAAGCAAAGCATAATCAACAGTATTAAAGACAATACTTCGAAGGCATAATAAAGCATGTACTTATAAAAGGAATTAATCATATAACAGAAGCTCATGCAGTGCTACACAACTCCCCCTCAAAACATGATAAAAGATCTCAAATGCTCAGTGTTGGGGTGAGTGAAAAACTATTTAGGAATCCAGCATTGTAAAACTCAAGAACTAGGTAAAGCAGTAGACTGATCATGCACAAGGTATGAGTCATGATAAAAAGTGTGTGATCTACCTCCAAAGCGCGAGCCTGGAAAACGATGAGGTATCCTAAACTTTTGGGAATCAAAGCCTCTTACACGCGATCTAGCACCATATGACGCATGGTGTACACCACGACGGGCAAAATCTCTCATGAAACCATCGAGAGCCTAAAAATCAGAATCTTTACTACTTAAAAAGACACTAGTGGTGGTGAGTCTGCCTCACCACCCATCCTTTAACGTGGGCCCACCCTGTCGGCTTGAGTCCTCACTGCCAACTAACGTCGCACTATTTCCATTGAGCCTGCCCACCGCCCGTGCGTCTTCTCCTCAACACCTCGGCCTCCTCGCCCAACCAGTCGGCGGCTGTGCCCTATCCCCACTCCTAGGTTACCCCACAGCCCTTCCTCGGCTCGACGCCGGCGCCGGGGCTGCGCCTCCTCCTCCATGCCGCCGGCTCCGCTCTTCGGCCCTGCACCTCCTCCACGCTGCCGGTTCCCTCCGCGGCCGTGCGGCCCGAGCGCCCGGCCGCTCCGCCTACGCTGCCTCCCCATCTCCCCGAGCTCCGGTGCGGTAGCATCGCGGGCGTCGCCTACGCCGTCTCCTCCACGCCCGCCGTCCCTCGCTCATGCCCCTGGCGGCTGGGCCGCCTCTGCGATTCTGCCATCTTCCCAACTCCTCAGATACCTGCGCCTCCTCCACGCCGTCGGTTCCCTCCGTGGCCGTGCGGCCCGAGCGCCCGGCCGCTCCGCCTGCGCTGCCTGCCCATCTCCCCGAGCTCCAGCGTGGTAGCATCGCGGGCGTCGCCTACGCCGTCTCCTCCACGCCCGCCCATCCCTCACTCACGCCCTCGGCGGCTGGGCCGCCTCTACGACTTCACCATCTTCCCAACTCCTCAGATCCCCGCGCCTCCTCCATGCCGCTGGTTCCCTCCACGACCGTGCGGCCTGAGTGCCCGGCTGCTCCACCTGCGCTGCCTCCCCATCTCCCCAAGCTCCGGCATGGTAGCATTGCGGGCGTCGCCTACGCCGTCTCCTCCACGCCCGCCCGTCCCTCGCTCACGCCCCCGGCGGCCGGGCTGCCTCTGCGACTCCGGCATCTTCCCAACTCCTCAGATCCCCACGCCTCCTCCACGCCGCTGGTTCCCTCCGCGACCGTGCAGCCTGAGCGCCCGGCCGCTCCGCCTGCGCTGCCTCCCCATCTCCCCGAGCTCCGGCGCGGTAGCATCGCGGGTGTCTCCTACGCCGTCTCCTCCACGCCCGCCCGTCCCTCGCTCACGCCCCCGGCGGCTGGGCCGCCTCTGCGACTCCGCCATCTTCCCAACGCCTTCGGTGGATCTGCCCCCTCTGGCCTCCTCTGTGGTTCTGCTTGTTTGACGAGGAAGAAGGAGCGGCGGCGGGCAGAGGAGGAAGAGGCGGCGGTGAAGACGGAGGGGGATAGCTCCGACTAATCTGTATGTTTGAACTCTCCCTATATTTATCATTTTTCTTATGTTTGTGTTTATTGTTGTATGAATGTATATACATGTTTGATAGTGTAAATTCAATCGAATTTGGATAAGAGGTCAGTGAGGTTTTGAAGTGATTTTCACAAATTTTAATCTTATCTAAAGTATATAGAGATATTGTGAATCATTGTAGGTAGTTTAGCACTTTACCTTGCAAACTCCAAATAAATGCTCAGATACTATTCTTGATTTAACTCCTCGAGCATGCTACTTATCATGTGTACAGAAAATAAATATAGAAATGAGAATCAATTCCTGCCATTGTTTTTGCCTATACAACAATCTGCATCGAGTTTGGTTGTATCCTGTGGATATATATCATCTAGCTGTGCTGAGATTACTATATTCAAAATTTGGTTTGGTTTTTAAGAATTTTTAATATGAAATTCACATATGTATAATTCTAAAATCTGTCCTGAAATTCAAAATTCAGAATTTTGATTCTCAGGTATTCAAATTCGGAAATCTGGAATTTGAAATGTAAACATGTCCATTGCATTTAAATAGCTATAGTTTCAGGGATCACTATAATTACATTGTTTAGATATAGTTATTGCATTTAAAATGCTATAGTTTCAGGGATCACTATAATTACATTGTTTAAAGATAGTTATAGTTTCAGGGATCACTTGTTGCTTACAAATAAAGTGCAGGTAACTTATCTGTGTAACCATGGTCATATTTCAATTTTGTGTCCCTTCTAGGATTGAGGGTGCATTTGGTTGGAGAGGAGAGTGAGAAGTGTTTGGTGCGCCTTAGATTTAACTGCAATGGAAATGACTCTATTCAATGGCTAATACTTCTATTCTTCCTCTCTCTCTCTCGCCTCTCTTTGCCCTAATAACATATATTCACCTGTAGTTGAAGATATACCACTGACCTTGTGACTTGCTGAAAAATTATATTTTTTTTGTTTCTCAATGTCTACTAGAGATTGGATTTGGCATTTTCTAGAGTGAAATATTAATTTGCTAATAATATTGTACTGTTAATTTATTTTGTTAAGCCAGTGAGGTTTTCTCAATTGCTTGCTTCATTTGTTTTTTTAATAATGAAGGTATCAACCAATAATGTCCCATCCTCTTGGCATATATGCTGGTAAAGGAAAACAAGGTGAATTGCCACTTAAAATTATTTATAATACCTTGATAAGTGTTAAATATAGCATATGGACCCATGTATCTGTTATAAATTGTCTTGGCAGTGACAGAAAAAACTAAGAAGCCGAAAAGATCTCGTCTCAGTGCTATGCCTTGTACTCAAACTGGTTTGACAATACATGAGCAATCAAGCAGTGCACATTTAAGTTTTGCATCATCGGAGGAAGATGTAACAAATAAATCAGATTTGTATTTTCCTTCCAATCCTATAAATAATGCCCTCACATCAACTCAATCTTTGGAACAAGGAGAAAGCTCAAAGGGTATCGACTTAAAACTAGAAATCTTCACTTTTACAAGTCATGCATAGTTGAATATTAGAATTATTTGACATTGGTTTATTTTAGCACACAAACGTTCTCGTGAAGGGCTCGTTATGCTAGCCTTACACCCAATCAAAGGCAAGCAAAGCTAGACCGTCAAAGAGCAAAACGGCAAAATTTAACACCATATGAGAGGCAAGAGTTGAATGTCCGCAGAAAAGCAACAAGGCAAAGTTTACCTCCATATGAGAGGCAAACATTGCTAAATCAACGTAATGCAAGCTATGCGTCTAGACGAGATACACCGTGTGTTGAATCAATTGCAATGCAATGCACAAATTCTAGGGCTTCATCCGTAAATCCATTTATTGCAATCCATGGAGAGAGCATGGATGATGACCTCCATGGTGCTCAATCCCAACCACAATCATTTGTTATGGATGATGGTAAGATTCATTGTATTGTTTTTTACAAACAAAAGTGATAAGCATTTATCTTACTCTAACGAGTGACAATCACTATGGATACTATCTATGGAGAGGGCATGGATGATGAATACTACATGTTTGCTAGCGGAGGTACTTTCAACATAGTTATCTTCTTTTTGTATCATGTAGAGCATAGTCTGACTCATCAAAACTAAATCCACCCAGACGGAGAAAATGAAGAGGATGTAGATTTCGATGAAATAGAAGATGTCTCTGTTGCACCTGATCCCTATGACCATGTGTACAGTAACATACCTCAGAACACACATGTTTTGAAGTCCGTAGCAAACTGTAAGCATTGCGGCGCTAAGAAGTTCCAATACGAGACAAACGGTTTTTGTTGTCGGGGCGGAAAGATCAAATTATTGAGTGCAGAAACACCCCCTGAACTAATGAGACTTTGGTCTAGCACAGGTCCTGATGCGAGACATTTTCGAGACAATATTAGGTTCTTTAATGGGCATTTTTCTTTCACTACCCTAGGCGTGAGTCTTGATGAGTGCTACAACAATATGAGGTCAAGCATCTACACGTTCCGCGCCCATGGCCAGATATACCACAACATACACTCTTTTGGCCCACGAGATGATGGCCCGGAGCATCTTGAACTATACTTCTATGATGATGACCCAAGCTTGAATCATCAGTTTCGTCGTTCCCCCACCCTTGACCAAGAGGTTGTTAGAAGGCTTGTCGATATCCTTCACGATAACCCATACTCCCAAACCTTCAGAAGCCTGGCACAAGCTGATGACCTTGAGGAATACCGTGTAACCCTGAACCTTGACAATCGTTTGGACCAAAGGCGATATAATGTGACGGCGACTTCAGAAGTGGCTGCCGTGTGGGTAGAAGGCAATGAACTGCATACACATTTTGAACGTAGCATTGTACTATATGGGAACAATAATACTAAGTATAGTATCAAATCGTATTACGGGTGCTACGACCCCTTGTCATACCCTCTCTTCTTTTCGAAAGGTGAGCTCGGATGGCACCCTGAAATCCCACAGGTTGGTGTGTCCATCGATGAGGTAATCATCGCTCGTGGAAATATTCATGCTGACTCAGGTAAGCATTTCCATCCATGTGTCATTGACTCTCATCCTATTTATAGATTCAAATCCCTTTTAATCTTATGGTTTATATCCCTATTTATAGTTTGTTTGCTCTCGTCCTATTTATAGATTCAAATAGCAGACTATGTATCTCTGTTAGGGACTACTATTGCTACAAGTTCCAAATGCGGCGTGGTATATTCAACCCACTACTACATGGGAAACGTCTGTTCCAACAATTTGCAGTTGACATGTACATCAAAGTAGAAAGCACATGACTAGACTTCATAAGGCGTCACCAGGTAGAGATAAGGGCTGACCTATACAAAGGTGTGGTTGATAGCATTCATGCTGGAGAGAGTCGTGCGAGTCAGGTAGGCAAACTTACTGTGCTCCCAGCATCATTCATTGGAGGAAATCGGGACATGAAGCATCGATATATGGATGATATGGCATTAGTGCAAAAATACGGGAAGCCATACATTTTTCTAACAATGACATGCAATCCTAATTGGGAAGAGATAACAGGGGACCTTGAGCCTGGGCAGACTCCCCAAGATCGACCTGATCTCATAGTCCGCGTGTTTTGAGCAAAACTAGAGGACCTCAAAAAGCAATTACTTGAGAAACATATCCTTAGCAAAGTTATTGCTTATGTGTATGTAGTCGAGTTCCAAAAGAGGGGTCTACCACACGCACATTTCCTTTTAATCATGGAGGGAAGATACAAGCTTGTTTCTCCTGAGCAGTATGATTGTATCATTTCTGCCGAACTTCCAGACAAGCACGAGTATCTAGAGTTGTATGATATGGTCGTCAAGCATATGATGCATGGCCCTTGTGGCGCTCTAAATCAAAATAATGTGTGCATGTAAGATGGTTTGTGCAAAAACCGTTATCCTCGAACTTTCAATGCAACAACCATAAATGGCAAGGACTCCTATCCGATGTATAGGAGACGTGATGACAAGCATTGTGCTAAGGTTCGAAAGCAGATGCTAGATAACAGGTGGGTAGTACCGTATAATCCTTACCTCCTAAGGATGTACAACTGTCACATTAATGTGGAGGTTTGCTCTAGCATCAAGGCTGTGAAGTACCTATTTAAGTACATTTACAAGGGGCATGATCGAGCATCTGTGTCTCTAGGCGAGCCCGATAACAATGGCAACATTGATGAAATTCAACAATATAGGGATGCAAGGTGGGTCACCCCTCCAGAAGCACAATGGCGTATATATAGCTTTGACCTTAGTAAGGTTCATCCGCCTGTTAAACAATTACAATTGCATCTCCCAAACATGCATATGGTCTCGTTCCACACTAGGTAGGATCTCCATGATGTTGTGGAGCGACATGGCGTTGAGAAGAGTATGTTAACTGAGTACTTTGAGGCGAATAAATTTAATGAGCATGCTCGAGGAATACTCTACAAGGATTTTCCAGAAGCTTTTACTTGGCAGGCGGGCCCAAAGATCTGGCAGTTGAGGAAAAGAAGCACTGGAATTGGGAGAATCGTGTCCGCCCATCCCGCGGAGGGGGAGCGGTACTATCTTAGGGTATTGCTAAACCATGTGACTGGTGCCACCTCCTTTGAACATCTTAGGACGGTGGACAGTGAAGTTTGCTCATCCTTTCGTGAAGCTGCAGAAAAAAGGGGTCTTATCGAGGCAGACAACACATTAGATGAGTGCCTTACTGAGGCTGAGGTGTTCCATATGCCATCATCACTACGAAGGCTCTTTTCCACAATATTGGTCTTTTGTGTGCCAAGCGATGTGCGTGGTCTATGGAGCAACCACTTGGAGGGAATGTGATGAGGACATCACTAGATCAGATATAACCATACTTATACTTTATAGTAAACAACCCAAGGTTCATTCATTCTATATTAGATTTACATTTTATATATTTGAGCTAAGGATGCTACACCATGAGTTGGCTTTGTTTTCAATTACAGAAATTCTTTCATGGATCAAGCGACACGTTAAGAGCCCATCAAGAGCATGGAACATCATGGAAGTTGATTGGGGACCAAGACAGGTGAATCCAAATATAATATGCAACTTTGAGGTGTCATTTTTGTGCCAATAAAAAGTGGAGATAAAGTTCTACACGTGTGGGATTCACACTCGGACTGCAGGAACAACGAAATTCAAATGCACATAACTTTTATATGGAAGCTCCAATTAGAGTGATCTTGGACTTTTTGGAAATCTTGAGATGGCCTCTTTCCAACGGATCTAGCTATACCTCCAGATTCCATCAGAGGAGATCGCAATGACCAAATCAATGCGTGCTCCTTTTTCAGGCCAAACCAATTAAGCACGGAATTTCCATTTTTTAGTCAATCTGTTTTGGAAATAATTAGTCCTTTCCATATGTAATAAGTTTTCCAAACTTTGGGGACGTCCCTAGGGCTATAAATACCCCTAGAGACTTCAGTTGTAATTGGGGTTTTGATTAGATAAAAGTTTAGCCAATGCTACTTATCCGTGTAAACCCGTGATCGGTTAGATCGCCGGTTTCACGTTTCAGAACCCCAAATACCCTTTGTGCGTCTTTCACATCTAGCAATTGTAGTTGCTCCTTTATCTTGTTCTTGCTTGTTCTTCGATTGCTTGCAGGAACAAGGTTGATCACCGATAAGATCAACAACCCTTGGAGTTGGTGTATCGATCGCTAAGGCGCAACACGAACGTCTCGTACGGTTGTAGTCGGGTCGTCAACGTCGTCTCCGTCCAATCGAAGTTACCTTATCTTATCTCTCTATCAACTCACCGAAAGATCGGGCCACCCATCATCGTCTCCATCAAGTGGTATCAGAGCTTTCGTTGCTCGGTGAGTTTTTATTTCATTTTTTTCCTATAGTCCAAAAAAAGCCACACAAAAAAATTACCCGAGATCCAAGCCTCTTTGAGCCTTTTACTAGTTCTGCTTCGTATCGGCTTTTTGAGTTTTTGGTTGCATCGTCTTGTGAAGTTGCTGGTCTTAGTGTTTAGTTCGTTTAGAGTTTCGAGTTCTTGTCACGTTTTTACCACCGTGTTTTAGTCTGTTTATCAATTGTTTAGGGTATTTTTATCCCTTAGTTTTTGAGTTCAAATCAAATTGGAGTCGGTTTGTTTGTTGGAATTCGAGAATAATTTGGGCAGGCTTTGTAGGTGTTACTAAAATTGTCATATCTCGCACCTGCCTACTCGGATTGGAGAGTTTTGATATATTTTGGAAAGTTTACAACCAGATCTTTATTTTTCCTTTTAGAGTCATCTTCATATTCAGTCGTTTGCTTTCTATTTTGGAACGTACAATGTTCAGGAGTCTTGTACTAAGAGTCACATTGTCCTTTGCTATTCTTTAAAAAAAGGAGAGAAAAAAAAGGAAAAAAAGCAGAAAGGTGCTCAAAAAAAGAAGAAAAAAGCTGCACCAAAAAAAAGAGAAATAAAAAAAAGTGAAGAAAGAAAACTTGTGACAAAAGAGGAGGAAAGCTAGTTTTACATTTGTCAGTTTGGTGGTATCGTTTGTGTCTAGGCTCGCGTCTCTAGTACGTTCAAGCCTAGGATCAGCACAATACCGACGTTGAACAATTACTCAATTTGCTTATGCTAATGTGGTTCTAGTTTTCCTTGCTACATATTTCAGCCTACCTAGAGCTCCACAGATTTGACTACAACTTGTACAACTAAGTGTTTGCCAAGGCATCGATACATCTAATTCTGTGGTGCTTGTGGTTAAGTCGGTGTACAACACCTTCATGCTTGCATTGGTAAGAACTTGTAAGAGCTTGATATAGGATTGAGCGAGTGTGACTTTGTGCCTTCACAATCTTATAGTTAATAGGAGCGTACATATTATTTGTATGTTTCTTGTCTACTACTAATCATGGCAGGGATACACAAGGAGATAGGATATAGTGAAGCTCAATATCGACATCTTCATCGACACATGAGAGATCAACATGATAAATATGAGGTATGTGATGAAATTCTAGCTAGGTTCAAATGTACACTACCTTATTTTGAAGGAAATTATGATCCTCATGCATATATTCATTGGGAGCTAGCTGTTGATAATGAATTTAAAAAGTATAACTTGTCTGAAAGAGAAAAGGTTATGGTTGCCTCTAAAGTGTTAGTTAAAGATGCTGCATATCATTGGAAACATCTTTGTAGACATGATAAAATACCTCAATCTTGGAAAGACTTAAAGAAATATTTGAGAAATGCTTTTGTTCCTCCATATTATGCCGATATTTTATTAGAGAAACTACAATGTTTAAAACAAGATAGCAGAAGTGTTGCCTCATATTATCATGATATGCATGTTTGTTTATTACGTTGTGCTATAGATGAATGTGAAGAAGCTATAGAACAAAGGTTTTTACGTGGGCTTAACAAGGAAATTCAGGAAATGCTTCTTCATGAAACATATAATTCTCTCTCTCAATTGTTTGAACTTGCATGTCGAGCTGAAATTCAGATTGCCATTGATTTAGAGGAAACACCATTTTGTGTGCTTGCTAGTACTACTAACCTTGAACAAGAAAAGGAGAATAAAAATGCACTTACATCATCGGAAAAGGTTTTGCAAGGTAATATATGTGCTGAAATTAATCAAGGTGAGTGTACTCCTGATAAAACACAATTGTCCACCATTCATGCTATTATAGAGCCACCGTTAGTAGAATCTTTTGCTGAAATTGCTTTGTTACCAGATGATTTGCTTGACACTCCTTGTAATAAAGAAGAGTTGTGAGTTAATACTTCACTTATATACATGCCACAACTAGTTAATGAACATGTTGACTTTGTTGCCGAACCTTTAAGTGATTTGATACATGTTGTTCACATTGCTAGTGAAGAGGAAGAACAGAAATTGTTATCTTCTTTAAATACTTGGGGTTATATTGAACTTGATGATCTTTGTGAACTTAGTGCTTTAAATGAGAATTTACTCACTAGACCTGATTTGCCATGTCCTGCTCAAATGAGTTTTCATGTAATTGGAAAATACAATGATCAAGGAGTATACTTTGTGCATAGAGTTTACATATGTTCAGATTTGAAACAACATGTAAATTCTGAAAAATAATAGTCTCAACCAAGGTGTTTTAACTAATCCTATTATCTCGAGAGTCTCTTGTTTTGATTTAAATACACAGGTTTGTTTTCAAGAAGGAGAGCCTTGTGGGCTGCTTAGCAATGACACAATTCCTGCTCCAATATCTAAAAGTACATATTCAATATCATTTGTTCAAGCAAAGGATTTGGTGAGTTGGTTTTCTTCAATTCACCGCATGTTTAAAGAACAAGAGATACTGCACAATAATGGTTCTTTTGCTAGGAGTTGCATTGATGATGAACACAAGAACAAACCGAGGATGGTTTGCAGCCAAGAAGGAGAGAATGATGAGGACATCACTAGATCAGATATAACCATACTTATACTTTATAGTAAACAACCCAAGGTTCATTCATTCTATATTAGATTTACATTTTATATATTTGAGCTAAGGATGCTACACCATGAGTTGGCTTTGTTTTCAATTACAGAAATTCTTTCATGGATCAAGCGACACGTTAAGAGCACATCAAGAGCATGGAACATCATGGAAGTTGATTGGGGACCAAGACAAGTTAATCCAAATATAATATGCAACTTTGAGACGTCATTTTTGTGCTAATAAAAAGTGGAGATAAAGTTCTACACGTGTGGGATACACACTCGGACTGCAGGAACAATACGAAATTCAAATGCACATAACTTTTATATGGAAGCTCCAATTAGGGTGATCTTGGACTTTTTGGAAATCTTCAGATGGCCTCTTTCCAACGGATCCAGCTATACCTCCAGATTCCATCAGAGGAGATCGCAATCACAAAATCAAAGCGTGCTCCTTTTCCAGGCCAAACCAATTAAGCACGGAATTTCCATTTTTTAGTCAATCTGTTTTGGAAATAATTAGTCCTTTCCATATGTAATAAGTTTTCCAAACTTTGGGGACATCCCTAGGGCTATAAATACCCCTAGAGACTTCAGTTGTAATTGGGGTTTTGATTAGATAAAAGTTTAGCCAATGCTACTTATCCGTGTAAACCCGTGATCGGTTAGATCGCCGGTTTCACATTTCAGAACCCCAAATACCCTTTGTGCGTATTTCACATCTAGCAATTGTAGTTGCTCCTTTATCTTGTTCTTGCTTGTTCTTCGATTGCTTGCAGGAACAAGGTTGATCACCGATAAGATCAACAACCCTTGGAGTTGGTGTATCGATCGCTAAGGCGCAACACGAACGTCTCGTACGGTTGTAGTCGGGTCGTCAACGTCGTCTCTGTCCAATCGAAGTTACCTTATCTTATCTCTCTATCAACTCACCGAAAGATTGGGCCACCCATCATCGTCTCCATCAGAATGTCTGATGACTATCGTCGTTCCCACACGTGCCTACATACAATTGAGCAAATGGTGCTTTTGGACATCAGGAATATGCTCCAGTCAATGGGAAAAGAAATAACATCATACCCTTTACCTGAGATCGATGAGTCGCACGACATCATAGGTAGTGAGCCTAGGGAGATCGTTGAGGAGTCTACAATTGATGTGGACCATGATCACATAACTTTGTCCAACTCACTCAATCCTGAGCAGAGATATGCTTATGACAAGATATTAGCTGCGATTGAAGGTGGACAAGGAGGTATCTTTTTCGTTGATGGCCCAGGGGGTACTGGAAAGACTTTTTTGTACAAGGTTCTTCTCGCAACAATTCGTGGCCAGGGAAAGATAGCCATTGCAACCGCAACGTCTGGTGTCGCTGCTTCCATCATGTCTGTTGGCAGGACTGCCTACTCAAGATTTAAAATCCCACTTAACATTGATGATGGAGGGGTATGTAGCTTCACAAAGCAAAGTGGCACAGCTAAACTTCTCCAAATAGCTTCCCTCATTATATGGGATGAAGCCTCTATGACGAAACGACAAGCAGTCGAGGCCCTAGATAGAAGCATGCGTGACATCATGGATCAACGGGAGATGCCATTTGGGGGAAAGACAATTGTATTTGGTGGAGATTTTAGACAGGTACTACATGTTGTTCGGAAGGGAACGAGACCTCAAATAACTGATGCAACGCTACGTAGGTCATACCTTTAGGAATGCATGCACCAACTTAAATTGGTAACCAACATGAGAACACAGAATGACATGCAGTTTGCTCAGTTCCTATTGCGCATTGGTAATGGCATCGAAGAGGCATGCGATGATGGTTATGTATGACTCCCAGATGAGATATGTGTACCTTATACCGGGAAGGATGATGACCTCAACAATCTCATAGATAATGTCTTCCCAATGCTTGATGATAACCTAACTAACCCAAACTATGTCACATCTCGAGCTATCTTGTCAACAGAGAATGAATATGTTGATAGGATAAACATGAAGATGATTGATCGTTTTTGTGGGGAGGAGATGGTGTATCATAGCTTCGATCGTGCTGAGGATGATCCTCACAACTACTACCCTCCCGAGTTCCCTCCACGGATACCCTTGTGCCCATCTGACGATGAGATGTTCCCTTTTCGTTTTAAGCGAAAGCAGTTTCCAGTTAGGTTGAGCTTTGCAATGACAATTAATAAGGCACAGGGACAAACCATTCCCAATGTTGGCGTGTACCTTCCCGACCCAGTGTTCTCTCATGGTCAATTGTATGTTGCATTGTCTAGAGCAATATCGAGAATGAATATCAAGGTCCTTGCTTTTAGAAACAAGGACAAAACTCGTCGTTCCAAGTCTCGTGGGACTTATACGAGGAATATTGTCTACAAAGACGTCCTCAGATCATAGAGGTATATAGATTTGTTCATAATGAGTGTATGGTTAATTGACATCATAAGATCTTTGTTTGTTTCCGCTGTCCAATTTGATTCATTGGAAATCTTATTCAAATATCATTGATCTATCACGACTCATGATTTGATTCCGCTCCTTGCAGGAAGCTATCAAACTCGACGCTGAAGTGATTCATCGCACTAGAACTTGGGCAGCTGAGCTTCTTGCAAGAGTTGTATGTTGTGTTTTATTATGACAAACATTTCCCATTGGGCTTGACATTTTATAATAAATATAATGATATCTGAGAATCGAAATTAGCCATGTTTAGCTCTATGTTGTAAGCTTATTCTCGCATTATGTTTCAGAATCTATACTTATTCTCTGACCATTATTGATGACAACTGAACCTAATGGTTGAAGAATTGTAGGGTTCATTTGAAAACTTCATTTTGATATTCAATTTGTTTGATATTGCTTCCATGCATTAACTAACGAATTATAAACTTTATCACTTTCATTATATATGAATTGCACTAAACACTATAAAATATATTTTGTTTTGACATTCTCCGACATACTAATATGGTATATATTTAGAATTGTCTCTCTCTGGTGATTGCGTTTCGAATGGAAAATGGAAATGTGGAGGTTGTTAGTACTTAGTATCTCTGTTCAAACCTGTTTTTGTTGCTTCTATCTCTTTTTACAGTTTATTAATGTATATTCTGTAATGAATTGATGAAGCAGAAAGCTTTGGATTTTCATTCTGTTCGCGGGGCTCCCAAAAGGATTAAAATGGTAGAGAATGATATTCCTGAGCAAACGAAGGGGGTGTCTCGAAATTCGCCACGTGCTCAAACAAACAGTCATTCAGTAAGTTCTTTCTTCCAAGATCCATAATAAACTATTTGTACTCTGCCTCATGATTTAACTATTACCACCCTGATCATTAACATGTAAACATTTTTAGCGTGACGTTAAAAAAACTAGCCGTTCAAACTGAATATTAACCATTGCACATTTATCTGTAAGTTGGAGCGCCACCATACTTTTAATTAACAATGATATTAGTTTTAATTTACTAAAATTATTTTTTATGCATTTCCCCCATTCCCTGATGTTTTTAGTTCTCACTGATTTATTAACAATGTTTTTATCTAGTTTTGTGAGTACTTGGACTCAAGGTTTTTGAGAGTCTTTAATTTGGGTGTTAATAGGCTTACTGACCCTATACCTCATGAGCTGGGTGGATTGAGAAACATAAACACAATGTAAGATGTCAATTATTATGTTATCATATCTGGGATTATCCTGTTTTGATGCTTGTTTGATATTGAAACTAAGGCTATTTGCATTCATCTCTTGTAGAAAGCAATGGTTATGATTTTTCTACTACTGCCAAATAGTGGGTTGCCAATAGTGGGTTGGTGACTTGTACTCCTTTTTTATTTTGTGATCAGGACTGTACAGTTCTTGTATTTTGTATTTCTAGATGTCCATGTCATGATCAAATTGTTTTATTCATTAACTGAACATTGCAACTATGATAGCATGCCAATTGTATTCATTTGTCCCTCCCTTCAATTCTTTTCTTCTTACATAGTTTGGGCAGTGAATTTTAGTGATGATTAAAAAGACAATAATACTTAGTTCCATGCACACAACTTTTTTATTAGTTTCTCTCTTGTTGACATATGGCACTGAGCCTGCACAAAACTAAGTATTTTACCATATCTCATTTTCTTTATTACTTTACTTTAATTAGTTTGCTTTTATATTTACTACATTGTTTGAATTAATTTTATTTACTTCAGATCCATTATAGTGGGCTACACAACTCACATGTTTTTTCAAAATAAAAAACTCAAGAAGCATGGTGATAAAGTAGTAATAGAAATGATGCCCCTGATGGGTCTTGTCTGGTCTTGTCTCTTTACATACTGCCACTATGTCATTCCCTTTCCCTAGGTGTTGTAGCAGCCCCTTCTCTCTCTTTCTACAGGACAGAATACTGCCACTATGTCCTTCCCTTTCCCTAGGTGTTGTAGCAGCCCCTTCTCTCTCTTTCTACAGGACATAATGCTCATGATTATAACTTTTAGCCTACATGACTAAACAACAGCCCATTCGTTCTCTCTCTTCACATGCTGCCACTCCTTCCCCAAAATCCCAGATATCTCTCCATCTTCCCCAACGAGCAGTCCCCCTCGACTGATCTAAATCTTGCAGCAGATCTCCCTCCCCCTCTTGATAGAGATGCACAGTTTGGTGCTCTTGGATGGGGAAAAATATATGGCGCCAACATGGGAGAACGAAGAGGTGCAGGGGTTAAAATTTTGGCGCCCACTATTTGTGCAGTTGCAGCTATAAATAGCACTCCTATGTCTTGCTCTTTGTTATCACCTTCATTGCTTCTCTATCAGGTATGAGTTCATTACTACTAACCTTCAATTTTCATCAGCGCTTAATACTTCATGTTGCTAGCTGAAATTTGTTAGCCTTTCAGTTTTCACCACTGTTTTTATTGCTTGAGCTTTCTTAGCAAGATATTTCATATTTGCACCAGTTTATCACTACTAGCCTTCAGTTTAATTCACTGAGAAATATATCCAATTGAGGATGCTTGATGATTCTTGTCGAAATATGAGAAATAAAACTTCTTAATGTTTAGATATTTGTTGTGAAACTGGCAGCATTTACAACAGTTTTCATCAATGCTTTCCAATAACATGTAAATTACTGTTAACTAGAAAAAGTATTTAACATCTTACATTAACTAGCCTTTCAGTTTTCACCACTGTTTTTATTGCTTGATGTTTCTTAGCAAGATATTTCATATAAAACCAGCTTATCACTACTAGCCTTCAGTTTAATTCACTGAGATATATATCCAATTGAGAATACTTGATGATTCTTGTTGAAATATGAGAAAGAAAACTGCTTAATGTTCAGATATTTGTTGTGAAGCTGGCAGCATTTACAACAGTTTTCATCAATGCTAGACTCCAGTTCTATTTCTGTACTCAACATGAAATTCTTTTGGATGGTGCACCAAAATTTTAGGTTCAAGGCTGACTTTAAACCAGCCTTTTTGCATGCTTTTCCCATGTTCTTGAATTGAATTCCTTCCAATCTTCTAAACAGTAAGCATAATTAGTGATTTTAGTCCAACATTTTAGTTTTGCTCTTCATGTATGGTGTCACTGTGTATAGCTCTGGTAGTTGTGATAAACAGTAGTGTTAAACAATTGAATATGCATGTAAAACATGGTTGGATTCACTGTGTATAGCTCTCGGTAGTTGTGTTAAACATGATTCCACTCTAGCTATCGTATTACCTTCTCCTTTATTACAATCAAATCAAAGATTCTTGAACAAAACTTCAGTCCAGCGGAATAGTTTCTATCTACTGGTTCTGTTTTAATCTTTTATCTATTTTAATTCAGTATGAGGCCATTGAAGCGCAATAGAATTGAAGCACCACGTGTTCCAACCTTCGAAGATGTTCATCCTTCGACCAAGTGGAGCTTAGGTGTTCGAGTATACCATAAGTATCATGTCGATAGATTTGCACCTGGTCGGAAGAGGCTAACCTTGGTTTTATTGGATGAGAAGGTATTATTTTACACATATCTTTTCAGCCTTGTTTATGTTCTTTAGTTATATAACCGTGATACAAAGTTGTTTCTAAGGCATGGATGAATAGATATACAAATAATGCAATGGTACAGGACACTAAATATGTGGCAGCTTTTGTAAGCATTCGTTCCAAAATGACTTAAATGAGACTATTTGCACAGAATCATAGAAGGTGGCTTTCACATTTAACTACTAAGCAACATCCACACACATCTACATTCTACATGTTCAAAATATCAACTATAGCAAATAATGATACATAAACATGATTGGTTATTCTGTTTTATACTTGTATTTTAATGAAACAGAAAACAAAACAACATGTGACTTTTTTGGCCTCTTTGGTGATGTGAAGTTGGCCAATAGTAAATAAAGTGCCTCACAAATCATTGT
The DNA here is from genome assembly GCA_019279435.1 of Zizania palustris. Taxonomy (NCBI): domain Eukaryota; kingdom Viridiplantae; phylum Streptophyta; class Magnoliopsida; order Poales; family Poaceae; genus Zizania; species Zizania palustris. Next base: position 58,949,841 of record JAAALK010000081.1, read on the forward strand.
AATCAACTTACCTAAGTAGAAATTCACAAACACATTGACAAGTCTATACTTTGGTGTTTTTATTGAAGCATCTGCAAGGTGTAGTGTTGTTTCATTCTGAAAATGAAATTTATAGGGAAGTAAATTTCATTAGTACGTGTATAATGAATTGTGAACCATATTAAAGATTTAGTAATACATCCAATAAAATAATTAATCAGAAGTGAAATGCAATCTCTTCTATCTTTACTCATGTAGATGTAAAGTGATATTCAATCTCTTCTATCTTTACTCGTGTAGATGTAAAGTGATGTGCAATCTGTTCTATCTCTTCTATTTTAATAGGGTACAAAGATGGCAGTCACTATTTGTGATGAACAAGTGGATCGTTTAGATCCCATGCTTCGAGAGGGGCATGCATATTATGTTTCCAGGATGTCCGTAGAGCCGAGTAGGAGAATTGAGCAAAAATGGCTTGCAAACAACATATATGAGTTTGCTTCCACAAGTCTCACTACTGTAAATGAGATACCAAACATAAGTGAGAAGACGTTGCCGCTCTTCCCTCCACTCATGCCATTGGATCGAGTTATTGAGTTTACCTACCATAATGATGTTTATATTGGTAAAGTGTTTCAATTCACTTGGTAGTTATTTGTGGTAGATTAAAATTGTCTAATATATTCTTCACATGTGGCAGATGTTATTGGCATGGTTATGTTTGTAAGCTCTATAGGATTTGTGGATGGTTACTATAAGAGAAAAATCCCAGTTAGAAATGTCATGATAATTGATGGAAGGTATGTGAGCTACTATAAAGAGTTTATATAATTTCATGTGTTTCTATTTAGTTTCCAATATGTAATGAAGTTCTTTCTTTTTTATGATCTTACAGTTTTAAGCCAATAATGATTGTTGTCAAGGATAAATTACTTACCTCTTATTTAACTAAATGGGCAAGATGCTCTGATGAGCGTACTATTATTGTTGTTACTATGCTAAGAGCAAAACGTGAACAAGGTAACATTAATGCATCCTTATTTAAAATTTATCAATCTACCTTGCGATGAACAAACTATCTAACATGTGATTACTTTGACCTTTTATTATTTAGATTTTAGTCTACATTCTACATGCTTTAGTAGGGCCTACTTTGAGCCAAACATCGCAGTTGCACGTGAGCTGAGGCGGAGGTAATTAAAGTTTAATTTAATTATTTTACTAATTTTTTTTCTATTGTACTTAGTCTTATCTATTGTAATTGATTTATAGTATTAACAATGAACTTGGTGAGACACCTTCTCCGTAACATCAAGAGGGCAACAACTTACTATCAAGCATTCATATTATGGAAGAAGGCGCTTCTCATTATGGAAGAAGCATGGTGATTTTGTAGCTACAAGACAACTTTAGATTTTTGTTAGAAGTAGATATAATCTTTGTGCTTATAATGCTTCTAGCTAGCATGGTTGCTAGATAATCATGACCAAGTTGATTTTTGTGGTAACTTTTGGATGCATTAATGCAATGAAGTTGTAACCGAATTATAATGAATATTATTATATCATGTTTTAAGATATTTGTATTATTTGCATGATTTGTTTAATGGTATAGTTTTTCCCGTTGCAACGCACGACCACTCAACTATAAAGGGTAAAACTTGGTAGAAGCTCAGAGTAACATGGTGTTTTAAGATTATCTTGTTAAGTTATATCCAAGGTAATCATTATTGGTTTTCTTAACTGCATGTACTGAACTCATTCATATATGCATGGTTTGGTAGAATCAAGCATTCTATTAGACCAGATGTTTGTCTACAGTGGTAGTGTAGTGGTAGGCTTCTTTGACAGCAAGGGAAAGTTGTTTCAAAAGACTGAAGCTGAGGGGGGTATTCATCTTCCCTACAGGTTTGGTTCATTTTATCATGAACTATGGTTTCAACCTCGCGATGGACTGATTATTTGTCTCTGTTGCTTATCTGGATATGTATCTTTGGTGTGGTGTGTATAGTACTCTTCATATGTACAGGTACTAGCTTCTTAGCCAACCCTTGTGATATGATCAGATAAGAGGTAGAATTTGTGATAATATTTGCTACTTACTGCTTTCTTCAGCTTTCTAGGAGAATGTGATCCATCTCAAGTAGGATGTCAGGAATGCCACACCCGGAGAAAAAGCTTGGTGTAAGCATGGATGCACAGTGTCATGAACTGTAATCTCCTGTCACATAGTAACCTTTTCGAGAAAGAATTGTTCATGAGCTACAGTGCCATGTTGAAGATGAGATGCATAACATTACCCTTGTTTGCAGGACATTTACATATACTCATGGTTTTCTGGGATTCAAGGAACAATTCAAGCTGGAAAAGGTAAGTTACTACTTACTAGGAGCTACTTGTCAAAATAGTTGATAACTTGATACAAAATAGAAAGTGTGGACTTAAATTATATTAATGCTAGGTGTTTTAGTTTTCTGTGATTTGACATAGAACTGAGCCACTGACGGGCGTGATATGTTGATGTTACCATGTTGTGCATTACATGGCCCTTGCTTACATTCCTTTGACTGTAAGCAAAATCATTTTCTTTTTCTTATGAGCTTTTATTTCATGAATATATGTGATCTTTTAGTGATCCTTCTGGTGGAAATTATGTTTGCTCTGATTTCCTGTTTCTTTGACATAAGATGATAAAGAGAAGGAAGAGAAAGACCTTGTTGCTCAGTAGGTAAACTATATCTAAAGTGCTCTCTTGTGTTCATCATTCTGTTACGTTTTCTACTTTAGCAGCTAGCATGACAAGCTGTATCCTGTTGCGCAGAACATGTATGCCCAATTGCTTCCTCTTGCGTTACCTGCTCCGCCTGGTATGGGAATTCCTCCACCTCCAATGGGTGCAATGGGCATGCATCCGATGGGCGGAATGGGCATGCCTCCAATGCCGGCATATGGGATGCCTCCCATGGGAAGCTATTGAGATATCCTCTTGTTGTGAAGACCTTAGATGATAAAAGCATTTCGATTTACACACAAGTGAACACTTGAGACATCTTCCAAGCTGTAGGTGTGTTCTTGGTTGTTTAAACTTGATTCTTTTGGTACCAGGGGACAATTTTGGCGAGCAAAGTCTCAAGCCAGGTCGGGTTAATTTTACTGGTTGCTACATATTATGATGGAATAGGGTCAACGGGATGATGATTATGTTGAGCTGGTCCTGCAGAACTGGTACCATTATTTGTATAGGTTTGGTTGTGTGATAAAGGAGCTTGTAGACATTTTGCATGTACACTTTCCATCACCTGTGGTTGGCGTTGGAAGCCATAAACACAAAACACCCATGTCATTCATGTCTGTATCTTTCCTGTTACAATCTCATGTTCAGCTGTGCTTGCTTTTTGTACCTGGAATAGCCTCTGTATTTGAGTATTTATGTATGGCCTACGGGTTTGCATTATTGAGTACATAAAAATGTCTTCTTATTTTCATTATTCAGCCAACTTTAAATGTTTTAAAGAGGTAGATTTGATCTTTGTGCTTAAGATAGTTCTATCACGC